>JANFOE010000607.1:0-600000 GCA_025667525.1 Glebionis coronaria | reverse complement strand
CTCTAAGTCCACCACCTTATCTGGCATACCCTCTCTTCCATCCACAACCACCTCGTTTCCAAACACCGGCAGTTCACCGCTTTCTTGGGTGCACAAGCGCCAGGAGGATCAGCCTAGGTTCTAATGCCCACAAGCTTATCACCTGCAGATTGATATTCGGGCCACTGGTCGTTAATGCATTCTCCTTCTTATTCATTTTCTGAGGTGTGGAAAATACAAGAGCAAACTGCAGAGGCAGCCTTGAGGAAGGCTTCTTGAATGGAGTCTAGTGGAAGTGCACAATCTTTGAGGCTTGCATCTTCGAGACACGGTGCCTGGATTGTATCCAACAAGCTACTAAAGTTTTCTTCCCTTGTGGCTTCCATTTGTGAATTTCAGAAAGTTACAATCCTGTAATGTGACAACAAGGCAACAATTAGTGCTTGATGAAATCGTATGAAGACTGATTGATAACAATAACTGATAGAATGCATTTGTTAAAAATAATCCCACATCGGCTGGGAGAGTAAAGTTAAAGGGATAGGAAGGCGTATAAAAACGGAAAGAAGCAAGAGGAAAAATCACTTACCTGGATGGGGTCTATGAGTGATCAAGAAGGCTCATGGCCTAGGTTGGTGACCTCCATTGCACTTTGGAGGGGTGCCACCCTAAGATCGGCCCAAGTGGTCGAGTCTACATTGTAATTTGTTGCTGTGGGGGCCTGCGTTCGCGCGGCCCCTGCCCATTTCCTAAGTTTAAATCTTTTTATTATGTTGCTTTAGCTGTAAAACTTAACAATCAAAGGCATTCGTTAGTTTGTTTGAGAACGTAGGGAAACAATGGAGTTAACTGTATCTTCTTTGTCGTCTGCTAAGCCACAAGTGGTTTAATTGGCGTTGGGGTTTCTACCCACAAAAGATTAGAAAAGTAAAACACGTGTTTATCTTACGGTTCATGGGCCGAAATAAGATGCAGCTACTATATATCGAAAAGAATTTCTTTGTATCAAGTTTCTTTAAACAACGTGAGGGACACTACTATATACAGTATGGAAAGTAATCTCTTCTGATGCGGTTTATACGGTTGTGCAGATCACTACTCGGATTGCAATCAATGCTACTAAAACTTTTCCATGATATCTGCTGCAAGTTCAGTTAAACGTTTATTTCCTGTTCTGAAATGTCCAAAATCGCAAAGGTTGATAAATGTTTTCGCCTATATGTGAAATGTCCAAAATGTCTTTACACACACTTTCGTCTGGTCTGATTGTATAACCTCGGAATCCAAAGCAAATTAAATTTTCAACCATCATATATATTTATTGTGTAAAAAAAGGAACAAGAAAAATGCAGTTTAACATCTCAACTACCAAACTAGAACAAGTAGAGTTACACACTTCAACGGCTTTCGAACATAATACTTATTTTGAAATGGACCCAACAGTATTGCTTTCGGCTCTGAATGTGTTACACGAAAAGTGAACCAGATACTTAATACAGTCAGTTAACCTGTAATTTAACCAAGTAGTTTGGGAGGGTTTTACTCGTTTATCAACTCTGCTAGCCACTCCACACAGTGTAGTACCAACGGCTTAAGAAAAACGGGATCATAAATCTTTCTTTGCTGGAATTCACCATCACTCTATGCTCTACACTCTCGTACCTGTCGTTGCTCCATACCTATTACAACAACCATATAACAAGTATTATTAGAGGATATTAATGGCAATGCTACACCTGAATCATGTCCCTAGCATTGATAATGAAGGTATTTGGTGTAGACTTGACACATATCCACGCTCCGGTGGTTTTTCTCTTAATTTCTAGACCTCCAACGTCATCTTGAGCCAAGATGGTCAAAGCAATGTCATCCTTGTGGCTGCCAACACCAAGGGCTAGATCGGGAACAGGGCAAGGTGGGTAGGGATTTAACCGAATGAAACTAGTTTGGACTAGAGAAGAAGGGTTCAAACCGGTTAGTAGGTAGGTTAAAGCTCAATGAAATGCGTTCCACTAACTTGTATGATGAACATTTTTAGCCCAACAATTTAGTATTAGTTGGTCATATGACTTATTCCTTACCAAAGATCCAAGCCTATTGAGATGAAAGAAATCTTAAATGACTTTTTTCTTAAGTTAAACCAAGGCAACCTGCATCATGAAGCTTATCACTTTTATGATTCTATCTGGAGGGACGCACTCATTAAGCAATATTACAAAACACATCGTCCAAGAGTTTATGGAACACACAGTCAAGATCTTCGCCGAGCTCAGCAACGCGAGCTTGTGACTCGAGTGAGGGCTTTAAAGTGGGTTGAACGCTGATTGAGCCAAGATTGGTTGAGTCAAGTTATTGCCTTATCTGGCTTTCCCGTTCCAAGTCGAGAGCTGGACCATGGTGTTTGAGCAAAGGCTCGGGCTTACTGGTTCCTAGAGTAGAGGGCAATGCGTTAGGCTGGTTTCACAGAGCCGCGAATACTTCTCGCTCCTGACAGTGGAAGGATTACGAGTCGATGCACCCTTGGCTCATATAACCAGCTTGGTTCTCTCTAACAGACTCCCACTTTTTTTTATTGGCGAGACATCAGCTGTTGTAATAGAATGTTATGTTCTTAAACTTTATTGTTTTGTTGGTACTACGTAACTACGTTCTGATTAATTGTATAAAGTTGTGTGTAACAGATATATTCAATATTATTAAAGGGGAGAAGTTTTTTTTTACTCCATGTGAAAAGGACATGAAAGATGGATATGTCTAACTATCCGGAAAAACGGCAATTTATTTCACAGTTATGCTTCCATTGACACTTAAATATCGACAAACGCAGATACCCGACAAGAAAGATTTAGACCAGAAGCCCAAACGATAAGCCTAACCAAAATATTTACAGCCATTCAGAATCATCAATCCACAACTAAGTTTGGGGGTTACATAATATAAGGCTATAAGCTACTCAAGACTATCTTGATACATAGACTTCTGGCTTCTGATAACATCTGATCAATGAGACCGAGACAATCTGTTAAAGATAAACATGTAAATATCTCTTTATCTGAACATATATACAGCCAAATTTTGGCTCATAGATGATAGACCACTCGTACCATTACAACTACAAATATAAAGTCCATTAATTGTAAACATATATAATTCTCAAGTCAATGATATATTTGTTTTTGAGATCAACATTTTTAAATTACTATTTCGGGTAGCCAAGAATTTTTGTATTTGGCAGAGATTGATCACTTTTAGTGAGGCACCCTTCATAATAGAGAAGCTATGCATATCACATAGTACTCACTAAAATAACCTCGATGATGCTCATATATAGTAGTGGCAAACCGGATGTCAGGATGATTTGGGTAATGGGTCAACACGAGTTTGGATCAAAATTGTAAACCTTTAGGACGAATAAAAACGAGGTTGGTTGGCCTACCAAGACCGATTTGAACATATGATAGCAACAATATTTGAGTATGTCAGCAACACTAAAATTCCGTACCCACTTTTCAATTGCATTTTAACTATAGGCTAACCTGTTCGACCTGTTCCACTTTCGCATAAATGTGTAAATTGTGCCCTCTACTAATGTGGAATACATCAAATTACACGGGCTTAAGACTACTACGGAGTAATTTGGTTTCTTTCAATTCATAAACAAGAGTATATGAAAAAAAGTGCAGGAACAATCAATCAACAATAAACAAGAGTAATTTGTATCCCACATCGGCTCGATGAAGTAAATAGACAAGTGGGAGTTGACTATAAAAACAAAGGCCTGTCTTATACCTTTCTCGGATATGTGAGCCATTGGCTCACTTGATATTAATCTTATTTTTTATGGGAGAAAAACCCACCACAGTAGCTAGCTGTTGGGGTTCTTCACGTGTGGCGGCACCCCTCCAGTTAATAGTTCATACTTTATATTCTAGTATTCTATTTTTGCTGTATAATTCCAAACACCATCTTTATACTTTGTGCCTCTATTGTTACAGTTAAGTAATTTCCACTAATCTTTGGTTTTAACCCGTCACCTTGGTTTATACACCGGGGAAATCTCAGTTCTGGTTTGGGTGTTCTGGAAAAGTAATACATTTCCACTTTTTTGCCAATAAACTGCAACAATTATACATTTAAAGATGAAAAAAGACCAGTTTAGATGAAGCGTAAGATGATTAATTGTTATTGTGCTAACGTAATAAAATCAACTGAACTATGTAAATGGTATCTTTTTATACTTACACTTCAACAGTTAGACCCGATAATGTATTAACGTGTGTATTAGTTCTGCACAATAACACTTTGTTCAGGTAAGAGTACTCTACTAACTTACAAGCAATGTGATTTTACTTATTTTCGAGTCAAATGAACACACAGAAAATGTGACAACCCGTAAAACTTTTATATGAGAAGAGAAAAGTGAACCTCTTAGCTAAACCTTAGAAGGTATTGACTAGTCTAGTATTGCTTTCGGCTCTCAATGTGTTACACGAAAAGTGAACTGGATACTTAATACAGTAAGTTAACCTGTAGTTTAGCCAACTAGTATGGCAACTAGAGAAATTAAACATTACGTGCATCAAGTATGCGATACTTAAAAAGACTGGGATTAGCAAAAGTTAGACATTATCGAGTTTAATTACAAATTAAGGCCACAGTTTTGGATATCTAACCTTGGTAGTCAATTTGAAGTCACATTTCTTCCACGACCCCCTTCTCACATACCGATCACACTCACAAATCCCTCTCAACGTAGCCAACATCAACTCAATAGCTAAATCAGCCACGTCATCAGTCAAGACATAAGGTGTATTAGTAACCTTAATACCTTTAATCAAATTTATCCAACCCAACGCTAAAACTCGTCACAATCTCCAGACCCGAGAACTAGTCGATGAGTTCTCGGTTGGTCGTGTTTCTGACAATGACTTGAATGGAAGTGGAGTGTTGTTTAAGGACTGTGGGTCTGTCTGGGAGGGTCCAAAGTCAAAAGAGGGTGTAGCTGTTTTCGAGCTGTTGTTCCAGGTATTGGGACATTGGGTATGTTAAAAGCACATTTATGTCTTTCATGATTGATTCATTTAGGTTGTTGGTTTTGGTGGCTAGGACAATGTGTTTTTGGAGTTCTGTGTATCCACAGTTGATACATATATTGGTAACTGGTTGTTGGGTTTATCCCACATCGCTCGGATAGTGGAAGTAAAGAGTGAGAAAGTATCTATATAAAGAACAAGCTGAACCTGATTTAAATCACTCAGCCAAGCAATGAGCACAAAGGGAACTATTCTTTCGCCTTTTACTAAAGAATACCGTGTGCTCGCTGTATAAATTGGCATACGCCTATTTTTGGAGAGCTTCTTCCCACAAGGAAGAACTCCAACCAATCTTCGGGTGCTTGTGCATAATCCGCATTCAGTGACTGTATATGTGTGTAGTTCTGCCATACCTACAGTTGAAATAGGAGAAAAAAAGTTTATAAATTTTCACTTCTAAGGTCAAAATAAGTAGTTCTTGTCTTTCAGGTTCTTACGGTTTGTTGGCAAGAATCGATAATATGAATACGCGTAAACTTACATGAATATGATATGATAGAAAGATTTAGGTCAGTTCATAGCATATTTCATGTTGGTCATAATGATGAAATGAGTCTATTTGACCTAAAAAGTCAATGAACCAGAGAGAGATTTAAGCTGAAAATACTTGACAGACATAATCGACTTGTTAACTAGTAACATGTAGTATGAGAATCATTAAGATGCTGCGTTGGCAGTTTTTTAGGCCTAAGCAATGGAACGCAGCAAGCATGAGGAAAGCAAAGAAAAAAATGATATTATGTTGGCAGTTTTAGAGTCTCGGTGAGTGTTTGATGTGTTGATTATAAGTAGAGATACTAAACAGGCAACTAATACAAAGAAATATAATACTATGTAGGCAATAATAGTTCTATGATGTTTCATCCCACATCGCTTGAAAGTATAAATCAAAAGCAGTTTATAAAGAGCACAAGCAAACAAGCAGACACGACCTTACTTGAACAGGATCTGTTCTATAGGCTCGTACCTCTGTATTCTTGATTCCTCAAGAGACAGAAACCCATGTCTGGTTCATGCATCGAGAGCGTGATTAACCGAGCCTTATGGTTTCGGCCATGGCTCAGTAGAGGATCGTTGTCACCCCATCTGATGGGTCTTGGCATGGCTACATGGTTGTCTGACAGACAACAAACCTTTTTTTATGGTTGTTATCATTTGTTTTTAATTCTTACTGTCCATTGATAATCCGGAGATCGAAGTGGCTGGAAATGTTTTTAATCCTAGGCGTGACTACTCTGTGTTGACAGTTGATGTAGTTATATTTTGGTCTTAACCATGTCAAAATAATTTACTCCGTATACCATGTCAAAATAATTTACTAGCTTTGAGTCTTCGACTATTGTTGCTTGTTGGCTAGCTGCTAGTGTCCATGATTTATTGTCATACCAGAGTGTTTTAGTTTTTATTCAACTTAATTACATTCAGATACAATGAAGATTCAAAATACATGAAAAACATGTACAATTATAACTTGGTGGAAACCGGAAATGAGGAGCATCGAGTGTTTATCCCACATGTTGAGTAGTGAAAGTTGAGACGGAAAATGGATGTATATAAATAACCAAGCTGCATCAGTTGAAAGACTTGCAGAGTTGAAGCCATTCAATAAGCACAAAGGGAACTATTCTTTCGCCTTTTACTAATTGGCATACCCCAAATTTTGGAGAGCTTAAGGAAGGACTCCAACCAACAAAACAAATAAGCAATCATTATACTAGTAAACCCAAAACAAAACGAATAAAAGTTCAGAATACCCCCATTCGCCCAATGTTATTTGGGTTCATAATATACCTATGTTTTGCCATTCAAATCATCCTTGTGGTTGTTGAAAATACATAAATCTTCCCTTGTTGAGGTTATTTGTATAAATGGTCACTAATTGCCCTTTTTTTCTGCTTTCAAGGGATTCTGTATCCTATCCGGTTCTCAGACCTTTATTGATTCTGTAACTTTAAACTGTGGACGTTTGTTGTATAGATTGGAGTTTGGCATGGCTCTTGATTCTTGAAGAAGCAAGTGTCAAGTGGAAAAGCCAATCCTTGAGGGATTATACTTTATCATCCTATAAATAAACGGGTGACCTGAAAAGAGTATATCGCGATATCTCAAAAATATCATCAAAATGACCCTTCTGAAATTTGCCATGTTAGTTTTCCGCTTCAAACAAGGGCTTCGATTAACATTTGATGTTTGGTTTTATGGTTCGATTAAGGGTTGTTCTGCCTAATGCCTGTTACGACAATTAGGCACCTCCTCACTCCTCTTATATACCATCTCACCCCTAGTATATTTTTATAAAACTAAAAACCTTTTGTCTTCTTTTTATACATAGGTTTGAATGGTTTTAACTTTTAAGTTTTTTTGCTTTCTAAATCTTTTAACTTAAAAAGTGAAACGTTTTTTAAACTCATGTTTTGTAAACCAAGTTTGTGGTTAGCAAGGTTGATTTCTTAATGGTTTTAAAACATCAATTTTGAGATCTCGAATGCAAAACGTCACTATGCGGTCTTAGACATTGTCTATGAACTTCAATGAAAGCTTGGGGTTAAACTTCATGTTAGCATGGTCCCTTACTGCAAGTTCGTTTCCACATCCTTCGGAGTTGGGACAAATCCACACTTGGTTTAAGATCCACCGAAGTGGAAAGCCTTAACCGGATGTGTAACAGATAAGCTCGAAAGCCTTAAACCACACAAACCTTAGTTGGTGTTTACTCATGAACACGGAAAAAAAAATTGGGTTATAAGATCCACCGAAGTGGAAAGCCTTAACCGGATGAGTACAGGTAAGCTCGAAAGCTGTTCCCGTCCTTGTCAGGGGGAGATGCCAACCGTCTCTCCTCCTTACGAACACATCTACTAATGTTTCATACCTGTCTTATAAACATGTCTTTGTTTTGGTTTTCATCCGATGTGGGATGAGAATTTTTTATATATTTTCTTTGTAATATTATTGTTTTGTAGCTACTAGCTAGGACTTTTTTGTCCCAAAATAACATTTATCATCTCCTCCTGATCATGTGTCCTGTGTGTCGAATCGAGGACTTTTTGTAGCTAGGATCTTCTTGATCGTAGCTTTTCTCATGATCGATTTATGAGCATAGTTAAGGATTGTTGTAAGATATGCCTATACACAAACACTGTTTATCACTGGATTCTTGAACCCAAATACAGATCGCATATCCAATTGATACTTTATCACTTAAACTACAGAAACTTTATGGAGTAATAGCTTCACATACTGACATGATATCACGAACTTTATAATAGCTTCGCAGCATTAATACTTTATCATGTAAAATACGGAAATGAACTAGCATTGTAATGAAATGAAGAAAAAAAACATAATCTGTCATCTGTAACATGTCCCACTGCACAACAGTCAACACATTTATGCGAAAGTCGAGCAATTCAGTATTGCAGTAGCCAAAGGGATTCACTTGATTTCTCATCACCTTCCTCTTCTCCTCAACCGGCTGATCAAAAAACTTCTTAGCCACAGACATTAGCTGTTCACGTCTCTCTATAGGAACCCCGTGATTGATCGCTTGGAACTAGCATTATATATCCGGATTCCAAGACTGTACACGTGTAGTTCTGCCATACCTACAGTTGAGTAACGAGATGAAATGTTAATGAATTTTCACTTTGAGGTCAAACTAAGTAGTTCCTATCTTCCAGATTCTTACAATTTGTTGGAAACGTTTGATATCAGTACACGTAAATTACATAAATATAGATCTGAAAGAAAGGTTTGGATCAGTTCATGGCATATTTTATGTTGATAATTAAGATGAAAATGAGCTTATTTGACCAAAAAAGTCAATGTACGAGAGATGCTTTTGACTTTCAAGTTTAGCTATCAAATCATGAGCGTTTGACCTGCAGAAGTAGTTATCAGCGTGTGACTATCATATAACAAGTTTTGCTGGTTACATTGTTGAGTTGCAAACGTGAATGTCCTTTTCCAGTCTTGATAAATCCCCAATTCAGAAGCAGATAACGAGTACTCTTTGTTCATGTTAGCTGAGTATACATATCCGATATTAGCTGAGTATACATATATGGCTTCATCAGAATACTCTTGTTACGCTTTTTATCTCTGATTACTTCAGATAACTAGTACTCAGTTATATACAAGCACAGCTAAGAATTTTTCTGCAGAAATTTTTTAACTGAAGATTGGTTGGAGTTCTTCCTGTAAGGAAGAAGCTCTCCAAAAATAGGCGTATGCCAATTTATACAACAAGCACACGGTATTCTTTAGTAAAAGGCGAAAGAATAGTTCGCTTTGTGCTCATTGCTTGGCTGCGTGATTTTCGCCATATGCAGCTTCTTTTTTATATACAACCTTCTTCACTCTCAACACGTACACCACGTTCATGGTAGAAAGAAGAAAGTGCATCTTCTTCTGCCATCTCCTAAAATCAACCCCTTCAAACTTGTCCAGTTTGGAGAAGTTAGCCACCATATGCTTCATTGCCGCCGCCATTGATTATCACAAAATAATCTTCTTTGATTGTTGGGGTTTACTTCGTTCCAACAGGGTGAAGATAATCAATAGCCTAACTACGTACCAATGAATGGTTACCGGATATCTCTTGGAGTCGTGTAATCACTTTCCAAAGAAGATTATTCGACCCTATGCCTGGGTTAACACGAATACCTCCTTGGGATAAAACCAAGAGTTAGTTCTTGTTTTAGGCACAAATCAAGAACTCTATGCGTTTCTGTGTTTCTTGTTTCTGTATCTCATCATGCAAAATATGATCACTATTTATAGTGATCCTATTCCTTTAAGGAATGTAACTCCTAGTCAAAGGTATTAAGAGCATTAATCGGCCTATTAATCTCATAATAACCTTCATAAAGCATAGTGGTTACATGACCAGAAATCTGGTCATCAAGTCAATATTCAACCCTCATTAACTGGTCAAAGAGGTTACAAAGACTTTGTGCATCACCAGGAGCAACGTCCTAACCAGGAGCAGCTTCCTGACCAGGAGCAGCTTCCTGACCAGGAGCAACTTCCTGACCAGAAGCAACTTCCTGACTAGGAGCAACTTCCTACTGATATCACAACCACTATATTGAGTCCAGGGAGGTAAGGGACTTAATGGGTGTACACTCCGTACCTCCAAACCCATTTACAAGTATTACCCGTTCCCACAATTGCACTAAATTTCCAACAATCCTCCCCAATTTAGTACAATTCCTTTTTGCATGAAAATCAACTTTAACAAAACCAGTGCATAAATGAAAATGTCCTGAGGATTGAATTTCCATCTTAGTACATCACTCCAAATATTCGAGAATCAGGGTGTTCTAAGAATTGAACCCTTCAACTACTTTGAACACCTGAAGATAACATACACCCAAGTTTTCAAACACTTAAAACGCTCCTGACACCATACAAGCCATGTGTCCATATCCAATTCATAAATGTTGTAAGAGCCAAAGTCCATGCTCCTTGAGGCGGCGAAACCTCAACATTTACATAGGTGGTTCCTCTTTAGTTCATGCTCCTGCTTAAGCACTTTTTCAAAGAAATTAACCATTAAGAAGTTTATAACTTCATCCTCCTTTCAGTAGGTACAAGCACATCCTTGGGATGATATGCAAAACATGTGCTTCAGTCCCCTGAATGTTCAGCTTTCCACATTGAACTCAGCTCCCAAGTTTCCTCAGGAGGGAGTTGGGTGTCCTAGCATTCAGTGACTAGAGTGGACTTTTAAACCCATCCCTTTACCAGACTTTATAACCAAGTCTCTAGCCAATCCCTTCGTCAAGTGATCAGCTAAGTTTTGTTGAGACCTCACAAACTCTATTGAAATCACCCCATTCGTGATCAACTCACGAATCATGCTATTGTACATCTGGTTATATGCCTTAGCCAATGTAGCTGCACTATCACAATGGATAGAAATGGGTGCCATAGGTTTGACCCACAATGGAATCTCAAGAAGCAAGTTTCTCAACCATTCAGCCTCTTTACCAGCAGCTGCTAGAGCCACAAATTCAGATTCCATTGTTGAACCAGTAATGCAAGTTTGCTTCTTGGATGCCTAAGAAATTTACCACCACCAAGAAGGAATACCCAGCCACTTGTGGATGAATTATCCTCAGTATTGCTGATCCAACTTGCATCAGTGTAACCTTCCAACACTGAAGGATATCCAGTATAAGACAAACAATAATCCATTGTTCCTTTCAAATACTTCAGTACCCTCTGAATTGCTTGCCAATGCTGAGTACCAGGATTACTAGTATACCTACTCAGTTTACCCACAGCAAATGCAATGTCAGGCCTAGTACTAGTCATGGCATACATCAAGCAACCAATAACCCTAGAATACTCAAGCTGGGAGACAGCCTGACCATTGTTAGGCATTAGTTTCTCACTTGTATCCATAGGTGTACTTACTGGAGTACAATCAAAGTGATTGAATTTCTTCAGCACCTTCTCAATGTAATGAGACTGAGAAATTACAATACCATCACTTTAACGTTTAATCCTTATGCCAAGGATAACATCAGCCTCCCCCATGTCTTTCATGGAGAACTTTGACGACAAAAAATCCTTTGTCTGATCAACCTTAGCTTGGTCAGTACCAAAGATTAACATGTCATCAACATATAGGCAAATGATGACTCCTTTACCAGATTCATCAAATTTGCTATATACACATTTGTCAGCTTGGTTAAGTGAATAACCATTAGACAAAACCACTTCATCAAATTTCTGGTGCCATTGCTTAGGTGCCTGCTTCAGTCCATATAAGGACTTAATCAGTTTACACACCTTTCCTTCATGATCAGGCATGATGAAGCCCTGAGGTTGGTTCATATAAACCTCCTCATCCAAGTCACCATTCAAGAATGCTGTCTTCACATCCATCTGATGAATAATCAGATTGTGAATACTTGCTAGAGCAATCAACATTCTTATGGTACTGATACGTGCTACTGGAGCATAAGTATCAAAATAGTCTATCCCTGACTTTTGTTTAAAGCCTTGAATGACTAGCCTTACCTTGAACTTTTCAACAGTTCCATCTACCTTCATTTTCCTTTTGAAAATCCACTTGTTACCAAGTGGATTACAACCTGGAGGTAGATCAACCAACACCCAAGTGTTGTTGCCCATGATGGAATCCATCTCATCATTGATTGCTTCTTTCCAGAAAGCAACATCCTGGGACTTCATTGCTTCATCAAATGTTTTGGGATCATCCTCAACATTAAAGCAATAGTAGAATTGGTCAGAGACCTCATCTCTTGTACCTTCAACTAAGTATAGTTGAAACTCAGGCCCAAAATTCCTTGGAGTCCTATGCCTTGTGCTTCTTCTAAGCTCAGGCTCAGGTTGCTGAACCACAACCTCATCAGTGACCCTTTCAGGTTCCACTGAAACACCAGTGTCCTCAGCTCCTATAGGAGTCCTAAGGCTTGGTCTAGGGACTGATGTGAACCTAGTCTCATCAAAGTTAGCATCCCTTGATTCAATGATTGAGTTCATTGAAACTGAATCATTAGGTTCAATAACATAGAACCTATAAGCCTTGGAATGCTCAGCATATCCAATAAAGATGCATCCAATGCCTCTTTCACCCAAGGTTTTCACCTTTGGATCAGGGAGTCTTACAACAGCCCTACAACCCCAAACTTTGAGGTAGTTCAAGTTTGGTTTCCTTTTAGTCTAGAGTTCATAAGGGGTAATCCTGTTCCTTTTATTAGGAACCCTATTTAATAAATAGCAAGTTGTTAACATAGCTTCTCCCCAAAACCCTTGACTCAGTCCTGAGTAGGACAACATGGAGTTAACCATCTCTTTTAGTACTCTATTTTTCCTTTCTGATATACCATTTTGTTGTGGAGTATAGGGGGCAGTTGTTTCATGGATTATTCCAACAGACTGAAAAATACCGAGTATTCATGTACTCACCTCCCCTATCAGTCCTAAATCTTTTGATTTGGACTCCTTGTTGTAATTCAACTTCAGTTTTAAATACTTTAAATTTATCTAATGCTTCATCCTTAGTATGTAACAAATAGACATAACAAAACCTAGAAGCATCATCAATAAATGTTACCAAGTATTTCTTATTCCCTAATGAGGGAGTAGCATGCAAATCACATAGATCACTATGGATTAGCTCCAAAACTGTAGTTTCACGTTTTACATCCTGAAATGGTTTCTTAGTAATTTTGTTCAGCATACAAGTCTGACACTTATCAGTGTCCATGTCAAAAGCTGGAATTAACCCATCTTTAGACATATCTTGCATCCTCTTATAGTGGACATGGCCTAGTCTAGCATGCCATAGTGATGAATCATTCAGTTTAGTGGTAGTCATCAGGACAAAATCAACATTTATACTAGAATCAATATTAAGCCTGAACATTTGATTACTCAAATAGCCAAAACCAATAAACACACCATGTTTTGATAAAACAAATTTATTAGATTCAATCACTTGTTTATAACCACAATTATTCAAAACACTTCTAGAAACCAAGTTCTTCCTAATATTAGGAACATGCAAAACATTAAACAAAGAAACAATCTTTCCAGAACTAAATTTAAGATCTACGCAACCACGTCCATGCACTAGGGCTGTTGACTCATTTCCCATGTGAAGAATAGATCCATCATTCATTGACTCATAAGTCTTGAACCAGCATCTATCTTTACACACATGTACTGTTGCTCCAGAGTCAACCCACCACGCAACATCATCATCCTGCACAAAGTAAGCTTCAGATACATATGTAACATAATAAATCTGGAGAGATTCATTAAACATATTTTGACCTTTTGTGCCTGATCCATTAGCTTGGTTGCCAATGCTAACACCTTTGCAATCCCTTTTGAAGTGTCCAGGTTTCCCACACTTCCAACAAGCCACTGATGACTTCTTGTTAGGATTAGCTTTGGTGTTATCCTGATGCTTACGTTTGCCCTTGTTGTCATTGTACCTGGTGGAGTTGTTATGCTCCACCATATTGACAACAGATGAACCAGCAACATTGTTGCTCTTTGGCTTATCACTTTCATGCACCCTGAGGGATTCCTCAATGCGCAAATGACTGCCCAACTCAACAAGAGTTAACTCCTCCTTCTTATGTTTCAAGGTGTGCTTGAAATCTTTCCAAGAAGGAGGTAGTTTGTCAATGACACACGAGACCTGAATGGTCTCATCCATGTTCATTTTATGTTGTGTAAATCTGCCAAGTATTCCAAGAAGTTCATTGTATTGTTCCATGATTGGTCTTGAATCAGTCATTTTGTAATTTGTGAAATCACTCACAAGGAACTTCTTACTTGATGCATCCTCAGCCATATATTTGGCTTCCAAGGAATCCCATAGTTCTTTAGCAGATTCAACATTTTGGTAAATATCAAATAAAGAATCAGACATACCATTGAGAATTATGCCGCGACACACATAATCATCATTCTTCCATTTGCTCCTTTTCCTCAGTTCCTCCAAAGTAGCATCATCACCACCATCAGGAATGGGAGTGGTCAACACGTACACCATGTTCATGGTAGAAAGAAGAAAGTGCATCTTCTTCTGCCATCTCCTAAAATCAACCCCTTCAAACTTGTCCAGTTTGGAGAAGTTAGCCACCATATGCTTCATTGCCGCCGCCATTGATTATCACAAAATAATCTTCTTTGATTGTTGGGGTTTACTTCGTTCCAACAGGGTGAAGATAATCAATAGCCTAACTACGTACCAATGAATGGTTACCGGATATCTCTTGGAGTCGTGTAATCACTTTCCAAAGAAGATTATTCGACCCTATGCCTGGGTTAACACGAATACCTCCTTGGGATAAAACCAAGAGTTAGTTCTTGTTTTAGGCACAAATCAAGAACTCTATGCGTTTCTGTGTTTCTTGTTTCTGTATCTCATCATGCAAAATATGATCACTATTTATAGTGATCCTATTCCTTTAAGGAATGTAACTCCTAGTCAAAGGTATTAAGAGCATTAATCGGCCTATTAATCTCATAATAACCTTCATAAAGCATAGTGGTTACATGACCAGAAATCTGGTCATCAAGTCAATATTCAACCCTCATTAACTGGTCAAAGAGGTTACAAAGACTTTGTGCATCACCAGGAGCAACGTCCTAACCAGGAGCAGCTTCCTGACCAGGAGCAGCTTCCTGACCAGGAGCAACTTCCTGACCAGAAGCAACTTCCTGACTAGGAGCAACTTCCTACTGATATCACAACCACTATATTGAGTCCAGGGAGGTAAGGGACTTAATGGGTGTACACTCCGTACCTCCAAACCCATTTACAAGTATTACCCGTTCCCACAATTGCACTAAATTTCCAACAGTTACTGTTTACTATTTAGATACAAGTTCAGTATCTTGAGATTGTTGTAGTGGTAGTTGATGTATTTACCTTCGAAAAAATTATTTTGACATTATCATGGGTGTTACAGTTGCATATTCTCGTGGAAGTGACCGGTTTGATGCAGCCAGTGTCTTTGACATGCTTTGTACATGATTTGACAAGTTATCTTACGAAGGCTAATCACCTTAGCAGTGTATACACAGTTTATAAAAGTATACTTCATATGTGACCACGATGTCTCTCACGTCCCTTGATAGCATTAGCAACTATTAATCACAGAGTCCTTCTAGAAATTCTCGATGCTAAGGCAGTAACAAAGCCAAGGAGAGGATTTTGAAATAGTTTTCAACCAACAATTGACGCGCCTCGGTTATTACCTCATAAGTTGAGTCATTGCCCCAAGCGCAAAGATACTATCAACATCCCCCTACCCCTTCTTTTATACATCTCATCTACTCCTCACTTAATATCCTCCGGTCGATGTGGGAGTATTTCTTTACCCAAACTATTTCTCAACGTTCATTTGAAGTCTGTTTAACCAAATTCCAGGAAGTGAACCATAAGTTTTTTTGGTTCAATAAATATGAAACCCGATCAATCGAATTTGCTCACAATTTAAATGGCCAAACTAGATTACAACTTACTTCTAACGGTTTATACCCCTGTCTATTCAGTTTAGACTCAATAACACACTTGAGTTTCAAATGTGTAACAGGAGGTTTATGATTAGTAAGTAATAAATGCAGAATATATTTTGTACACTGATTTTTGCCATAAAATGTATAGATGGGTAAACTATCGTCTACATAAGCAGGAATTTTTTGGGTGACCATGGTTTCCGACTCATTGGCCAACTAATCCATGGGTTGTAATCAATCCCCCAAACTGTCACTCGGGATGTCAAGATTGCAAGCAACCTACACTAAGTGAGCAATTGAACTGTGAATATTGGGTCGGAGTTGTGTTAATCTTGAAAGCTATTCAAAGTGCGAGCCTCAAGAGGAAAGAAAGCCAACACAATTTCTAATAACACCTAAAAATGATGTTAAAGTATCTTCAACGAACGTCCATAGACATGGTCTCTCTATGGCTGTATATGTTAACTTGAAGTTTAACCCGAAGCTCTTTGATTGAAGTTCATAGACAAGGTATAAGGTCACATAGTGACAGTCGAGATCGACTTGATAAAGTTTGTAAGTGAATGCCTTGGAGATGCTCCTATATAATGTCACAAAACCAGTTTAGAGCAAAAGACTGAGTTAACAAAAGTACAAAACCATTAACAAATCAACCTTCCCAGCTTTGGCTAAGCAAAGCTAAGTATACAAAAACATTAGTTTAAAAAATATTTCACTTTTAGCTGATTAAAGAATTAGAAATTAAAAGGCTTAAAGTTAAAACAGTTTTAGTAGATTACAAAAAAAAGAAAAAAAAAAGAGAGACTAGGGATCAGATGGTTTAAAAAAGGAGGTGCCAATTGTCGTAAGGCTTTAGGCGAACACCCCTTCTCGCATATTTAAATGCGAGCATTGACCACTCATCATTTCCCGTCAAAACGTGCCTGAAGGATCATATCTTCTAACCTCAATCTTGCTGTTTATTTATAGCCTCCCCCCTTCCCTTTCACTTTACTTCTGCCTTCGATGTGGGATAAACCAAACATAACTTTCACATTACCAAATTGCTGCATTGTAGACACCATCTCTGGCTACAGAGACTTCAATGGCATTTCAAACTTTATAGTTAATTTGAAATGGACCTAACGGTATTGCTTTCGGCTCTGAATGTGTTACACGAAAAGTGAACTCGTAGATACCTCTCAACGTAGCCAACATCAACCCAGCAGCTAAATCAGCCACGTCATCAGTCAGGCATCAGGTGTTTCCGACACAATCTCCAGACCCGGTAACGAGTCGATGAGTTCTCGGTCAGCACCAATGGTCGTGTTTCTGACAATGGCTCAAATGGAAGTGGAGTGTTGTTTAAGGAATGTGGGTATGCCTGGGATGGTCCAAAGGCGAAAGAGGGTGCAACTGTTTTCGAGCTGCTATTCCACGTATTGGGTATGTTTGGAAGCACATTTATGTCTTTCATGATTGGATTGATTAAGGTTGTTGGTTTTGGTGGCTAGTAAGCAACTGATGTCCGAGGTTTAAGGTTGGACCATATCACATTTGATTATAACCATAACAAACATCAAACTACCGATTGGAGGGGTGCGCCAAGCCAAGGCTGGTGCAACGCCAAGGCAACACATGAAGAACCCCAGCAGCAAGCTACTGTGGCGGGTTCTTCCACCATAAAAATAAGATTAATATCGTGTGAGACAGATAAAAACTGATAAGAACAGATACTACACTTGATCTTAGCCAAAAGGCTGAGAAAGGTATGCTTATTCCTTTCACATGCCTTTGTTTTTATAGTCAACTCCCAATTGTCTATTTGCTTCACCTAGCCGATGTGGGATACAAAGGGTCTTTTTTAGATACTTGATTGTTCCTGCACTTTTTTCACACATACTGTTCGTTTATGAATTGAAAGTAGCCAAATTACTCCGTAGTATTGTGAAGACCGCGTGCTTATTAATTGTTAAATATATCGGTATTGTTTTTGGTAATTAAAACATTAAAACAAGATAAAAAATCATTCATATGAGAAGTTTTTGGGGAGTTTTTCAAGATTATATTTATTAATGTCTGAGTGTAGTAAGTTGCCTACTGAATATATTGATGCTTTTGTCGAATACTTATGGTTGTGAGATGCCATGGAGAGACAGCTGTAGTAAAACTTTACAATACGTGTTAAGGAAGAATAGTCTTGTGACGACCAGCAATAACTATGATATCGTTCTCCTTTTCTAATCTATTCTATACTACTATATAAAGTATTTGGGACCTTTCTAAAATAGGAAGGCTGAAAATTCAGACTTTTTTACCTACTAAATAAAGCAAGTTATATTTTTATCAACATTATATTATAACCTTTTTCCAACAACCTTTTGTAACAAACATTTGTAACAACCTTTTAAAATAACATTTTTTCTTTTAAATTGAAAAATCTTTTTATTTATCTATTATTTTATAATCTAATTTCACTATATTTTTTAAAATTTTGTGCTTTTTAATTCGATATCCATTTTGATATATTTTTATTAATTTTTAGTAATTTTAGTGGGTTTTTTAATTCGATTTTTTATAACTTTACAATGAGTAAGAGATTAATATTTGTTAGTCTCAAAATTCGTTATTAGGTACTCGCCACCGCATTGCGCGGGTACCATTCTAGTATAACTGAAAGCATGCAACCGTGAACGGATTCCATTTGTCAAGTCTAGTTAGGACTCCAGACATAGTATCTTATCCTTTAGTTCTGCAGGGGCGAACTTATGAAAGGAGGTCCTCCATCCGCCCGTCTTGATCGCTTGTATCGGATGTGGAAAAATATAGAAGAAACTTGAAGTAATGATAATTTTCGATGACAAAAGATGAAACTTTAACTACTTTCTCCAAAATGCCGATTATAGAATGCAGTGGAGACTCGGTTTATGATGCATTCCACATTAGAAGATGGCACAATCAACACATTTATGCGAAACTGGAGCAATTGAAAAGTGGGTATGGAATTTTAATGTTGCTGACATACTCAAATAGTCAGATATATCGTTATAATTAGAAAAGTTAGGTTCAACATATCACTAATTATCTTTGCTATCATATGTTCAAACAAGTCTTGGTAGGCCTACCAACCTCGTTTTATTCGTCCCAAAGGTTTACCCAAACGATCCCGACATCCGGTTTGCCACTACTGATATGCATAGCCAAGCTTATTCATTATGAAGGGTACCTATAGAAACTACTTCTCTTCATAATATCTATTTGGTACCTCACTAACAGTGTTCAATCTCTGCACTAAAAGAGATAAAGGAATTTAGTGCGTTAAATATGGGTGTCTTTTTCATGGAGCTTGTAACACAATAGTTGCTTATTCAAGGCCATTCTGGATATTATAGGCAAAGACATTATCAAACATTGTTATCGAGACATCTGCTGTTGTAACAACATGTTCTTAAACTTTATTTTTTTATTGGAACCACATTCTGATTAATTATATAGAATTGTGTACGATCAGACTTGTAACTTTAAATCGTACTATGGAAAATCAACACGGCGAATAATAGATATATTCAATTTCATATTATGTATACACAATCGACTAAATAATTAAATGTTAATGAAATGAAGAAAAAAAAACATAATCTGTCATCTGTAACATGTCCCACTGCACAACAGTCAACACATTTATGCAAAAGTCGAGCAATTCAGTATTGCAGTAGCCAAAGGGATTCGCTTAAATTATCTCATCACCTTCCTCTTCTTCTCAACCGGCTGATCAAAAAACTTCTTAGCCACAGACATTAGCTGTTCACATCTCTCTATAGGAGCCCCGTGATTGATCGCTTGGAAAAATCCCCAGCTTTTGCACCCATCATGAACCTGATCCACAAATTGTATTGTTGTAGCATTATAGTCAGCTGGAGACAAGTTGACCAAAGGAGAGAGATCGATGTGTGGAATGCCTTGGGCTTAGGTTATAGCTAGTTTTGGTTTGTGTTCAAGTTCCTGGATAAAAGTTGGATCAATTTCTCCCATGACTCAAGTTTGATAGATTGAGACTAAAGTTTGATTATTTTTATATTGGATTCACATGTGTTTCATTTTCGGATTTTCGATCATTTTTGTAGTTTTCGCCAAGTGGTAAGTGTAATGAGACAAAATGTCGAATAAAGGAAATGAGAATCGGCGGTGGCACATTGGCTCATAAGAAAATCGGAAGAAAAATCAGACACATGATCAGTGAGACAATTCCCGTACGTTCCATGCTTCTGCAGGTCAAATGCGAAAAATGAGATCGTTCACGATTTGATAGCTAATTATTCTTTGGTGTGTTTAACTCGTTATTTAGCCTTTGGGGCTTTTTATTATTCACTTGCATAATATCATTACATCAATTCATGGTTTGCACAAATATACCCACGGATTGTGGTGTATTTTTATCTGTTACCAATGACATTGCCCAACCTTGGCGCACCGCTCCAATTAATAGTTCTAAATTTATTAGCTGCTGTAGCGAGCCTGTTACTGTGTATCTAAAGAGTTCTCTCACATTCCCAACCTTGGCCATATAAGCGTTTTTATGTGCAAAATTACCGCATGTTTATACGTGAAGGTACAAGATTGTTGGCTGTCAATTTTCAGATTTCACTTTATCATTGCGAAGGAAATCATAAAAGCTTAACGTGACATAACTGGACAACTACATGAGCCAGTAATCTCTTGGCTGCTTCTAGTACATTTATAATAACTCCTTATCTTATCTTTGGGATTTAGATTCTGGAACCAATAAGCTTTTAGCGTTAGAGTTCTATTTGCTAATCAACAAATCACAAATCACAAGTTGACGGGACAAGTTGATCCAACTTTCATCTAGTACAAAGATAACTTTAAAGCTATCAATGTGTGCATTCATGTCTTGTAACGAGTATAGTTTTCTTGGCTTCAAACACTGCTGCAAAACTTAGAACTTTTCTTAGAAAGTTTTTAACTGAAGATTGGTTGGAGTTCTTCCTTGTTAGGAAGAAACTCTCCAAAAATAGGCGTATGCCAATTTATACAACGAGCACACGGTATTCTTTAGTAAAAGGCGAAAGAATAGTTCGCTTTGTGCTCATTGCTTGGCTGCGTGACTGACTTCATATGCAGCTTGTTCTTTATATACAACCTTCCTCACTCTCAACTTCCGCTACCCAAGCGATGTGGGATAAAACCCAACACCCAAAACTATGTGTAGCATCTGTCAAAACAGAACTCCAAAAGTCCAAAACATATTGTTTAACGATAAACCTCCGACATCAGTTAGTTACTAGCTACCAAATCATGAAAGATATCAATGTACTTTTAACATACCCAATGTCCCTCTTTTGCCTTTGGACCATCCCAGACAGACCCACATTCCTTAACAACACACGACTTCCATCAAGCAGTTCGAAAACACAACCATTGTGTCGAGTTTTATGGGGGAAGAACCCACCACAGTAGCTTGCTGCTGGGGTTCTCCACGTGTCGCCTTAGCGTTGCACTATTGCCTAGGCTTGGCGCTCCCCTCCAGTTAGTAGTTCTAAGTTTATTTGCTGCATTAGTGAGCCTGTGTGTTGTGTATCTGACTGTTTATGACCCAATAAATGATAGCTTGTTGAAGTCCTTTTTAATCTAACTGGCTGCAACTTGTTTCACTAGAACACTAAACACAGATCTTAAAAAATCTATCATATAGAAACAACAAAGAGACAATACAACAACTACAAGCATAAGTTGACATTTATTGTCATATACAAACTTCAGTCAACACTGGTACCTTCTCTTCTTCATCGTTGTTTGATTCCGTGTTAGCTTCGGATTTCTTGCCGTTACACTTTTTTTATCTCCAATCTCAACCCACCCTGGAATCCTCAACACGTGAATTTTCAGCCTCGTCAGGCACGTCTGAACGAGACTTTGATGCTTCTAATTTGACTTTTCTAGTCTGCGATATTTATTTATGGGTAAGTATCAACTCAAGGACCAAAGAGATTATATGTTATTTGGTCGGTTAAATCTCAAGTCTCGCATCAAATTGAATACAACTGCTAGGCTAATCACCTTAGCAATGTATACACAGTTTATAAAGTATACTTCATATGTGACCAAAGAGCATTAGCAGGCTAAGGCAGTACCGAAGCCAAGGAGGGGGTTTGGAAATAGTTTTCAACTAGCAATTGACGCGCCTCGGTTATTACCTCATAAGCTGCGTCATTGCCCCAAGCGCAAAGATACTATCAGAATCCCCCTACCCCTTCTTTTATACACCTCATCTACTCCTCACTTTATATCCTCCCCATCGACCCTCTCCATTCTCTTTACATATTTCTTTACCTAAACTATTTCTCAATGTTCATTTGACGTCAGTTTAACCAAACTCCAGGAAGTGAACCATAAGTTTTTTTGGTTCAATAAATATGAAACCCGATCAATCGAATTTGCTCACAATTTAAATGGCCAAACTAGATTACAACTTACTTGTAACGGTTTATAACCCTGTCTATTCAGTTTAGACTCAATAACACACTTGAGTTTCAAATGTGTAACAGGAGGTTTATGATTAGTAAGTAATAAATCCTGATTTTTGCCATAAAATGTATTGATGGGTAAACTATGGTCTACATATGCAGGAATTTTTTGGGTGACCATGGTTTCCGACTCATTGGCCAACTAATCCATGGGTTGTAATCAATCCCCCAAACTGTCACTCGGGATGTCAGGATTGCAAGCAACCTACACTAAGTGAGCAATTGAACTGTGAATATTGGGTCGGAGTTGTTAATCTTGAAGGCTATTCAAAGTGCGAGCCTCAAGAGGTAAGAAAGCCAACACAATTTCTAATAACACCTACAAATGATGTTAAAGTATCTTCAACGAAGGTCCATAGACATGGTCTCTCTATGGCTGTATATGTTAACTTGAAGTTTAACCCGAAGCTCTTTGATTGAAGTTCATAGACAAGGTATAAGGTCACATAGTGCCAGTCGAGATCGACTTGATAAAGTTTGCAAGTGAATGCCTTGGAGAGGCTCCTCCTATAGAATGTCACAAAACAAGTTTAGAGCAAAAGACTGAGTTAACAAAAGTACAAAACCATTAACAAATCAACCTTCCCAGCTTTGGCTAAGCAAAGCCAAGTATAGAAAACATTAGTTTAAAAAATATTTCACTTTTAGCTGAACTTAAAGAATTAGAAATTAAAAGGCTTAAAGTTAAAACAGTTTTAGTAGATTTTATAAAAAGTTTTTAAATGTTACAAAAAAAAAGAGAGACTAGGGATCAGATGGTCTAAAAAAGGAGGTGCCCAATTGTCGTAAGGCTTTAGGCGAACACCCCTTCTCACATATTTAAATGCGAGCATTGACCACTCATCATTTCCCGTCAAAACGTGCCTGAAGGATCATACCTTTTAACCCCAATCTTGCTCTTTATTTATAGCCTCCCCTTCCCTTTCACTTTACTTCCACCTTCGATGTGGGATAAACCAAACATAAATTTCACATTACCAAACCAGTATGTTGTTGCATTGTAGTCACCATCTCTAGCTACAGACTTCAATGGCATTTCAAACTTTATAGTTAATTTGAAATGGACCTAACGGTATTGCTTTCGGCTCTGAATGTGTTACACGAAAAGTGAACTCGTAGATACCTCTCAACGTAGCCAACATCAACCCAACAGCTAAATCAGCCACGTCATCAGTCAAGACACCAGGTGTATTAGCAACCGTAATACTTTTAATCAACTTTATTCAAGATAACAGTAAAACTCGACACAATCTCCAGACCCGGTAACGAGTCGATGAGTTCTCGGTCAGCACCAAGGGTTGTGTTTTTGACAATGGCTCGAATGGAAGTGGAGTGTTGTTTAAGGAATGTGGGTGTGTCTGGGATGGTCCAAAGGCGAATGAGGGTGTAACGGTTTTCGAGCTGCTGTTCCACGTATTGGGGACATTGGGTGTGTTAGAAGCACATTTATGTCTTTCATGATTGATCGATTAAGGTGGTTGGTTTTGGCACAACTACTGGACATAGATAAAGCAAGGCATTCCTCCAACAGCTGGCCCAAGGATATGACCAATGACTTTCCTGGTTATTCATCAAGAACCTGAAACTCACACCAGAGTCAGACATTATTTAGAACTTCTGATAAGCACAGTTTAGGTCAATTAAAAAACATTTGACTAGTAAATAACGGGGACAGGCGAATGCATACATCTACAACATATTATGAGATTGGTTCAACCACTTTGCCATTGACCTTCTTCAATAATACAGCAAACAAAGTTAGAACTAGTAATTGGAAGGGTGCGCCAAACCTAGGCAGTAGTGCAAGGCCAAGGCGACACATGAAGAACCCCAGCAGCAAGCTACTGTGGCGGGTTTTTCCCCCATAAAAAATAAGATTAATATCGAGTGAGCCGATGGCTCGTATGACAGATATTAAACTGATAAGAACAGATACTACACTTGATTTTAGCCAAAAGGCCGAGAATGGTATGCTTATTTCATTCACATGCCTTTGTTTTTATAGTCAACTCCCATTTGTCTATTTACTTCATCTAGCCGATGTGGGATACAAAGGGTCTTTTTTAGATACTTGATTGTTCCTGCACTTTTTTCACACATACTGTTCGTTTATGAATTGAAGACCACGTGCTTATTAATGGTTAAATATATCAGTATTGTTTAACCATAAACCTCCGACATCAGTTATTTACTAGCTACCAAAACCAACAACCTTAATCAGTCAATCATGAAAGTCATCAATGTACTTCTAACATACCCAATGTCCCAATACCTGGAACAACAGCTCGAAACTGTTACACCCTCTTTCGCCTTTGGAGCCTCCCAGACAGACCCACATTCCTTAAACAACACACGACTTCCATCAAGCAGTTGTTGTTGGGTTTAATCGGTTATGTATCGAGTTCACGTATGCATGTCTCACGTATGCATGGGCAGGTTTTGGAAAAATAGATATTTAAGGTTCATATTATTAAGTTTTATTAATTGTTTGTAAGTTAGAGTTAGTATATAGTTGACCGGTTATTGTGGAAGTGTGCACAATGTACGTGGGTTACTGTTACCTGGTCTTTAGGTAGAATTAGTATGTTTTTGTTGCACGTTCTTCTTTTGTAAGGCTATATATTAGTCATTGGTTATATGAGTATTGAACATATAGAGAGTTTGGTAGTCCTTTGTTCCAAACGTGTTTTCATATTCTACATTTGGTATCAGAGCGTAGGGCTCGTACCGGGGAAGCCTCCGCTGCCGGCGGGTGTGTCGGTCGGTGGAGGGCATGCGCGCGTGAAAGAACTATTCGGGACAGCAGGTGGCTGTTCGGGACTATGTTGCAGCAAAAAGAATCAAAGACAGCCGTTAGACCGAGGAGCTGCAAAATACCGGAAGCACTTAGACCGAGACCAAGACAAAAAATTCTAGACCGAGACTTTAAAGTCTAGAAAAAGATCGAGACCGAGAAAGTTAAGACCGAGACCAAGGAGGCGACCTAGACCGAGAACGTGACCGCGTGTTGCCCGAGAAAGAAAAGAAGACCGACGCCGTAGAAAAGACCGAGGAAGCTCCGGCGTGAGACCGAAGACCGAAAAGACCGACGCTAGCAAGAGGAGACCGAAAAGACCGTAGCTAGCAAGAGGATACCGTGAGACCGTGACAGAAAAGTAGACCGAAAGGCCGAAGGGCCGAAGACCGAAAGGCCGAAGACCGAAGACCGAAAGGCCGAAGACCGAGATAACCGTGAACGCCAGGTTGTCTAGACTGTAGCTTCAATAGCTAAAGACCGAAGGAATTATTGAATCAAATGATCGAAGATTCAAAGAAAGAACAAAGAAAGTTGATCACATGCGGTGATCAAAAGAAAGAGAGAGTGCAAGAAAGATTTTTTTAAAACAGGAAAGATGGAAGAACGTTAGCCGGAAGGTTAGAAAGAAAAGTTGCAAGAGAACGTAGCAAGAATGATATAGCAAGGAATATGCAAAAGAAGGCAAGAGCAAGGAAGACGCATCAGGAGCAAAGCTCGTGGAACGGGAAGACATCAAAGCAGGCGGCTTTGATTCGGTTCGTTTTGCGGATGATGGAGAGACTTCAACACAGGGGGTGTTGAATCAGTTTTGGGGTTGGAAGTTGCATTCAACGAGATTGCTTCGGATGTGCCCGGGAAAAGTTGAGTATTGAGATGGTTCAAAAGGACAGCGAAGAAGGCCCTTTTGAATGGACGGGTGAATAACCGATTAAGGGGGTGATTGTTGGGTTTAATCGGTTATGTATCGAGTTCACGTATGCATGTCTCACGTATGCATGGGCAGGTTTTGGAAAAATAGATATTTAAGGTTCATATTATTAAGTTTTATTAATTGTTTGTAAGTTAGAGTTAGTATATAGTTGACCGGTTATTGTGGAAGTGTGCACAATGTACGTGGGTTACTGTTACCTGGTCTTTAGGTAGAATTAGTATGTTTTTGTTGCACGTTCTTCTTTTGTAAGGCTATATATTAGTCATTGGTTATATGAGTATTGAACATATAGAGAGTTTGGTAGTCCTTTGTTCCAAACGTGTTTTCATATTCTACAGTTGTCAACAATTAGTGCTTGATGGACTCGTATGAATAAGTATTTTGACCCTCCGAATCATTTAGAAGACTGATTGATAACAATAACTGATAGAAGACCATATGTGTTACCACAACGTCATATGGTGAATAAGCTAAAGTTGTCTTTTCTTTGCTTTAATTTATTCGAGAAGATTTGCAGCAAACACACATGTATAATAGAAGGACTCGTTAAAACTATTAAAAGGAAACAAATGGTACTCATCAACGGGTTTAGAGGGTGATCTCAAGTTGCAATGATGAAGCACAAAACAAATCTATCACAAGTAATTTGTATGCGGTAAAATACACTGCACCTTAGGAAACTTTCAGCTCATATGACCCATTCGACCAGTTTAACCAATTTCCTTATAAAATCATCTTTTGATTTTGCCAATTTGACATTACAAAGATAAAACATAACCTAGATCAGTCCAGTTGATTAGATATCAGCTTTAGTTTTGGGCTTCTCGCCTCTGCGTAAATTTCCTCTTGGTGTAGTCAGTTGTTAGCTCCTTGGATTATTGACACCTGGTACGTAAACTAGCCTTGGTTATTTACTTGATTCCACAAGAGTTAGCTTGAGTTATTGGTCAAAGCAATCTTACTTCGAATCTTAGACGTGCCATTAACTCATTGAGGTCAAGCCCAGGGTCGCTGGCATGGAATGGTGGTGTAGTTGAGTAGAAAGTGTTGGATAAGATTAAACTTGATGCTGATTTATACTGAACTAATACGGAAAAAGCTCTATGATGTGTTTTGACAGGATAAGACATATCTACCAGTTAGGTGTGGCACAAGTCAACGATGATGATCATTATGGTACATGATTGAATATAGCAACTATAGCTACTTATATATGCGTGGTAACACTGTACCGTTATGCCCTGTGTAAATAGAGTATATGTGCTTCTAGTATCTTGAGATTGTTGTAGTGGTAGTTGTTTTCTTTACCTTCAAAAAAACTATTTTGACATATTATGGGTGTTACATTTACCCAAACTATTTCTCAACATTCATTTGAAGTCAGTTTAACCAAATTCCAGGAAACCGTAAGTTTACAACTTAGCTGTAACGGTTTATACACACAAGGTTTATGATTAGTAAGTAGTAAATCTAGCAGGAAAACAGAATATATTTTGTATACTGATTTTTGCCATGGAATGTATAGATGGGTAAACTATGTTCTACATATGCATGAATTGAACTGTGGATATTGGGTCGGAGTTGTTAATCTTGAAGGCTATTCAAAGTGCGAGCCTCAAGAGGTAAGAAAGCCAACACAATTTCTAATAACACCTACAAATGATGTTAAAGTATCTTCAACGAAGGTCCATAGACATGGTCTCTCTATGGCTGTATATGTTAACTTGAAGTTTAACCCGAAGCTCTTTGATTGAAGTTCATAGACAAGGTATAAGGTCACATAGTGACAGTCGAGATCGACTTGATAAAGTTTGTAAGTGAATGCCTTGGAGATGCTCCTATAGAATGTCACAAAACCAGTTTAGAGCAAAGAGATTTATTTATGGGTAAGTATCAACTCAAGGACCAAAGAGATTATATGTTATTTGGTCGGTTAAATCTCAAGTCTCTCATCAAATTGAATACAACTGCTAGGCTAATCACCTTAGCAATGTATACACAGTTTATAAAGTATACTTCATATGTGACCAAAGAGCATTAGCAACTATTGTATTTATCACATGAACAATTAGTTTGACTAAAAATAGTTGGAGTTTACCCTAATAAAAGGGGGTCCTTCCAGAAATTCTCGATGGTTAAGGCAGTACCGAAGCCAAGAAGGGGGTTTGGAAACAGTTTTCAACTAGCAATTGACGCGCCTTGGTTATTACCTCATAAGCTGCGTCATTGCCCCAAGCGCAAAGATACTATCAGCACTCCCCTACCCCTTCTTTTATACTCCTCACTTTATATCCTCCCCATCGACCCTCTCCATCCTCTTTACATATATCTTTACCTAAACTATTTCTCAATGTTCATTTGACGTCAGTTTAACCAAATTCCAGGAAGTGAACCATAAGTTTTTTTGGTTCAATAAATATGAAACCCGATCAATCGAATTTGCTCACAATTTAAATGGCCAAACTAGATTACAACTTACTTGTAACGGTTTATAACCCTGTCTATTCAGTTTAGACTCAATAACACACTTGAGTTTCAAATGTGTAACAGGAGGTTTATGATTAGTAAGTAGTAAATCTAGCGGGAAACGCAGAATATATTTTGTACACTGATTTTTGCCATAAAATGTATAGATGGGGTAAACTATGGTCTACATATGCAGGAATTTTCTGGGTGAGCATGGTTTCCGACTCATTGGCCAACTAATCCATGGGTTGTAATCAATCCCCAAACTGTCACTCGGGATGTCAGGATTGCAAGCAACCTACACTAAGTGAGCAATTGAACTGTGAATATTGGGTCGGAGTTGTTAATCTTGAAGGCTATTCAAAGTGCGAGCCTCAAGAGGAAAGAAAGCCAACACAATTTCTAATAACACCTACAAATGATGTTAAAGTATCTTCAACGAAGGTCCATAGACATGGTCTCTCTATGGTTGTATATGTTAACATGACGTTTAACCCATAGACAAGGTTTAAGGTCACATAATGACATTCGAGATCGACTTGATAAATTTTGCAAGTGAATGCCTTGGAGATGCTCCTATACACTGAGTTAACAAAAGTACAAAACCATTAAAAAACATTTCACTTTTGCAAGTGAATGCCTTGGAGATGCTCCTATACACTGAGTTAACTAATATATGACCATTTCTAAATTACTACTACAATTGGTTTAAGAAATCCTCATCTATCTTGCACCAATAGGGTCTTCCATAATAGTATCCAAAAATGGCTTTCTTGACCTACAAGCAACCGCCCTATAACTAAATTCCGGCACATCGAACACCATTCTCGGCCCCTCGGTCGCCTCCACCGCCTCAGTAGCATCATTACTTGTCGATATGTCGGGTGTAATCCTCCCAGATATCCTTTAAACCGCTTTACTACCCGCATCCAAAAAATGGCCATATCAGCAGGAGTAACCATTGAGTTCACCCTCCTCATCGGAAACATGATAAAAATATTCCCGGGCTCTAAGTCTTCATCCGCGGACAATGGTGAGAATCTACTGTTTATGTTTAATGATCTTGAGTTGACTAGGAAGAAAGATGGACACTCTAGCATGACCTCGGCTGCTTTTATTTGGTCGTGATATTATCGGATTTCTCCCGTGGGAAATATGACTCTTGACGCCTTGTTGGTTCTTATTATGGGAGAGATTATGAACGTACATGAAGATGCATAGTTTCCCATTTTTGAGCTTAATGATCTGAGTAGTTTAATGATGAGATCTTGTGTGCTAGAGGCTTAGAGCTTATGTGATTTAGTGGATATATAAATATGTGTTTGTGTACATATATGCGTGTGATAGGGGTGTGTAGGAAAATATGAGGAAGGTGTATATTTTTCTGTGTTGGAGGTTTGATTTTTTTATGAAATAAATTATTTAATTTATGTAATTGGTCAAACTTTAGGGAGAAAGTGAAAGATTTGGCATAGCAACATGTGTTTAGGAAATGGTCAATATGAAAATCTGATTATACTTATTTTATTATACTAAGATTTTTAGTTTTATCAAGTGACTGAAAGGTTAGGTTACATTGAAAAATTTAAATTGTATGAACTAGTTAAATTGCATGATCATGTAATCACCATATGAATTAAAGATCCTTCATAAAAACGAGTCTTGAAATCGATGATAAGCAATGTGCAAACAAATTTGGTACGATTAAACCCCATGGATAGAACACAAGGGAGCAAGAATGTTAATGATACTACGACAAAAGCCTAACTCGAAGTGTACAATGTTGCTGGATTGAATCAAAGAATCTATCATTTGATATTTGCATTTGCCTCATAACTCCCTTTGACATGATAAAATGCTACTTCTGTAGTTCTGTTGTGTTATATTTGCAGTTGCATCAGTCGATATGCTATACTAGGTGTCTAAGTCTTGAGGAATGTTGGAATTTGGGTGTGCGCGAGAGTGGTAATAATAAAATATTTCAACCATATATGTGTCGCGTATTACGAAATCTTCAATCGAATAATCATTAAATAACACTTTTGTTTATAAGGTACGAGAGAACAATTGCACAAGTCAAGTCTAACAATAAGGTGCCAAATAATATGACATGCATTTTTAACAAAAAATAAATGGGTTTATAGAAAAGTTGGTGATGACTGCTTATGCTTCTAGAGTCTAGACTAATGGTTGGTGTCTTTGACCAGGGACTAGGGTTGTAAACGAATCGGACGGATACGATCGGAGGTATGTTCATGTTTGTTCATTTAATTTTAGCCGGACAAATAAACGAACACGGACGCATAAACGGACCATAATTTTTGTTCATGTTCGTTCATTTAAATTTGGACATGTTCATGTTCGTTTATGTTCGTTCATTTAAAAACTAAACGATCATAAACGAACATAAATGAACTTAAATGGACATAAATGAACTTAAACGGACGTAAAAGGACATAAATGAACATAAACGATCATAAATAAACATAAATGACTAAACGAACATACACAGGCGTAACAATAAAGCTATTACTTAAAATGAGTAAACAACCCATCTGAATCTCTGATTATGTACATATACCATAATCACAAAATATGATCTTAATAACATCATTTATCCTTGTAGGGAAACTATAACACTTTTATTTATAAATCAAATAAATAAAATTAATTAAATTAACATAAAACAAATAACAAAAAATAAATAACAGAAAATAAATACAAACATAATTATAAACGATAATTAAATAAAACAATAAAATAATAAAAAACTTACTAAATCATCAGCAAGTCGAGGCGCGCGTAAGACACGCTTTAGAACTAAAAAGCCGAGGCACGTGTTTGACACGCTTCCCTTAAAACAGATTCGTCGTCTGTTTTCTAGGGTACAACAGCCGAAACAGTAAGTTATACTGTCAGACTTAACAAAACTGCCCGGAATTTCACCTTTACAGATGCGTACTCCATATGTTGGAAATCAATAATAATACTTATTGATTTGATGTGTAAAAAAGTTATGGAATTAGGCCTCTATTTAAACACAATAGACTCCCTTCCAGTTTACTCATCCCACCGATGTGGGACAAAAATAAACTATTTTTCCTCTTTAAGCATGGTACCAAATGCCTAACTTTGAGACACAATATCTCATTCACATCACCTTCATTTTGGACACATAAAAGCTCATTGTGAAGCTCTATTCAAGGAGAACGCGAACCTATAAAGTATCACTAATATATATGATACATACATATACATAATTGTGTCCAAAGTTGGTCAAAAGTTATTTTGCCAACAATATTTTCCAACAATCCCCCATGAATAGAGATCGGTTGTAATACACAAAAGTTCCAATAAAATTCCAATAGTTGAATCTTGCATAGGATAGGTAGGTGTGACCCTTTGAACCTTCCCTTGTGAGATGCACTTAGTCTCCTAGATCTAAGTAGACGCGATGTCTTTGAACTTAGCCTCTGTTTACGTAGACGACAATACACACTCACACAAGACTCTCCCTGACATTGTCAAGTCCTCATAATCGTGTTCGTTATGGTCATGAACACTAGCCTGGTTCTGCAAGTGCTCTTAGAAATTGCGCCCCCACAATTTCTTTCGAAGCGACCCCTACTTCTCTCTCGCATAGGTGATTTCATCTTGAATCATTAAAAACATATGTTTTATGATTTCATCTTGAATCTTCATGCTTTATGATTTCATCCTGAATCATTTAAGCCATATGTTTAACCTCTCAATAAGTCACATTGTTCTAGAAATGGACTAGGAAAGTTACTATATTAAGTAACTCCCCCACATTGACGTGACTTCCCCCACATTTCTCTGATTAGGTTGTCCTATTGAACCCAGATCTTGGGATCTCCAGTCAACTGGGTTAGGTTTTCCTTCATAGAAACTCATTCTTTCAAGGGCTTTAGTCCCATTCCTTTATACGACTCACTAACTAACTCTCTGCTTAAGCCTTTCGTAAGCGGATCCACGATGTTATCCTTTGACGTTACGTAGTCAATCGTGATAACTCTAGTTGAGAGTAGTGTCGCAACAATCACAATCTATGATGGATATGTCTCAACTTACCGTTTTACATTTGTGATATGAGCTCTGTCAAATTCTATTGACTATCACACTTTATAAACATGGCCGTTACCAGTATACGCCATCTTGGTATGTCCTTTACGAATTAACGTAAACTATCCTGTATATTCTATAAATTTATCTCAAATAATAAATTCATATTTCATCATAGATTTAGCTATAATTGTCTCTTTGAAATACTTTCAAGATTTCTAGGACATAGCTTTCCACTTAGGATAAATACATCCCCTCTAGTAGATTTAGATTCTTATATGTAAGAATCTATATTTGCATTACTCTATCACTTGATAGTAGTAGGATATCTTCCATAATGCAATATTATTAGTATCATAGTACTCAAGTAATACTTATTCAAATGGTCCCCACTTAAATTACTAATATATCTGCTTTCCTGATAATAAGTTCTAAATCAGATCATACACACGTCATTAGACACATAAGATACCCAATATTCTTTGAGTATTCAAAATGGGAAACAATTTTACCCCTCTATTTTAAATAGATTTAAAAAATGTCATTAGACTCTAGCTAGGCCGAAATCCCCCACATTGAACCTCTCAATAATATTGTTTTTCTTAATGTTTGACTTCAAAATGAATCCATATGGGTTCAACAAACCCAACAACTAATGAAATTCATGTCAAATATTGACTCCAACAGATCATTAGTGGATTTATTCTTCTTGTTATCACTTCTAGTGATAAGTATATTCATGTATAAACATAAGAGTACATATTTACTATTGATCACACGTATATACATCAATTTTGAATCCACATTCTGACATGATATGGTCAAAAAGTTTGATGTCATTGTTTGGTAGCTTGTCTTAAACCATATAATGACTTAATTAGCCTACAAACTTTTCTCTCTAGCATAGGAACTATGAAACCCTCAGGCTGGTTCATGTGTAGTTCCTTTTTCTAAATCCCTGTTTAGAAATATCATTTTCACATCCACATAAGAAACTTCTAAATTTTTTTAATGCGGTCAATAAAGTACCATCATAATTGAGGTTTTTCGTGTAACATGCAAATAAGCATCAAAGGAAGATAGATCTTCTCGTTTTTATATTCTTTGATTACCAATATTTCTTTGCACATGTCAATGGTGACATGCACATGTCAATGGTGACATGCACATGTCAATGATGACATCGAATTTATCTGTTTTTTTAGATCCATTTATAGCCTAGTGGTTTACAACTTAAGGTACACCCACGAGCTTCTAAGTTTACTTTGTAAAATATAATTTGTTTCACTTTTGGCTTCTTTTCATTGATACCCTTTCAAAGAAGTTATTGCTTCTCAGTAAGAAGTAGACTCATTTTCTACCATAAAAGAAACAAAAATAAAATCCAACCAATCTCTCGCTTCATGTCATTTTGTTTCTTCTAGGTTCAACCTCTCCTTGGGTCAATCTTGTCTCTCATCTAAGAGATCATATCATCTCGTTGTCTCTAACCTTGGACAACCTCTTTATCTATTCTAGATGATCTTCCAATTTCCTTCATAAATAAGGAAATATATTTCCAAAATAGGAATCATTCCTTAATTCTATTACTGTGTCTATTTTCGATTCATGTACAATGAAACGATAAGCAATGCTATATGAAATTCATACGGATATCTTAGCTAGATATCACCCACATTTGTAAGTATTTATATGATAGTTTTCTTCCTCACCCATAGTTCGTAAGAAGTATCTTATTTTGTTTACAAGGGATCTTATCTAAAAGATAAGTAATCGATATAATCGCTTTCCTCCACATGCCATGGCTTAAACCTGGACTTAAGAACATGGCATTAACCATTTCTTCTAAGGTACTATTCTTTTCTATATCAAGAGCAATGAATTTGTGTCTTATTCTGGCATAAAAATTTAGAAATGGAGACACATATTCACCACCAATAACTTCGAATCACCTTATTATCGATAATAAGTTGGTTCTCAACTTAATTATATAGATCATCTTGTCTATATTCTTACTCTCAAGTAAGTGTAAATGGCAATATTTTGTACCACAATCAGCCAATATGATAAATTACCCGATATTCGCTACTTAGTAGGTATCCATTCCAAATCACATAAAACCATGTGAATCATATCAAGGTTTTCAGTTATTTCTGTTCAACTAAGAGAAAAGACTTGTCAAATTGGCTTCAACGTAATTTTTAATTTTGTAGTCCGTGTCGATATAAAAATAGGTATCCAATTTGGTTTAATTGGACAACATGTTGAGTAAAATTTAAAACATGTCAAAGTAAGTTATACCATACATTTAAAAAACAAATAAATAAGTCGAATTCACCCTCATTTTCCTAAAATGACCATTTGAAAACATAATCAACTTAACCAATTTAAAGGCATAACCCGTATGCACTTAATTTACATTATTCGTTAAATCGATTTTTATTTGATTCAGACACAAATGAAAGCCAAATTTCATTAAGCAACCATCCAGATTCAAGATTCCTACAAATTTCCAGCACGCACAACGTTGGTTAACTTAGTTTCTTTTCCAGATGTAAATCACATCTTTTTCTTTGATATTAGCAGTTGGAGAGTTGCCGAAACTCGTTCTCTCCATTCTCAATTGTAATATAAGAGTTAATCAAACTCTTATCACCATATACATGACATGATACAGAAGTGCTGATGCACCATCATCTATGGTTGCTCTTGACCTCGGTTTTCATGTCATTCTAGCCATTTAACACATAGTTATGGCACAAAAGGTTTCTGAATGCTTTAAAGCATCTACCGTACACATAACTCGAGTATCGGTCTCCCATTTTACAAGTAAGGGAGCAGATCCTTTAGATGTCACTCGTGACATTTCAAATAATTTGTTAATCTGATGTCTCATAATTAGTTTGAAACTAATTTTTGTTACTATTAACAACGTTCTGAATCGCATAGTGTTTCTTATCCAAAACGAATTAAATCGAATTTTGTTTCAAACCACTAATGTTTTGTACAATCCGTTACACACAACCACTTTAAAGAAAGTCTTTCGACTAAACAACTAAAGACTGTCTCCTATGACATAATCTTTATAACAAAACCACATATGTTTTCAATCTTCATCACGAAGATCTTAATAGATCAATTTCATATGATCAATTTCTACAATGAAACTCAACAAGGTTTTAGTAGATCCATTCTTTTAAAGAAACTCAACAAGGTTTCAATAGATATGCCTTTAAACTCAACAATATTTTTATAGGTATATCTATAAACTCAACAAGGTTTCTATAGGTATATCTATAAACCCAACAAGGTTTCAAGAATATATATGGTTTATAATTAAACTCGGCCTAGTTTAAAATAAAGGGATTAAGTCATACAATAGCAATGTACTTTTCAAAATGTATCGATATGGTACGCGTACTCTTAAAAAGTTGTACAATAGCAACAAACTTTCATAATTGTTCCCTTATGCACATTTTGATGACATGTCATCCTGAAAAGGCTAACACATGTCACCATTAATAACGTGACACGTCACCCAAATGTGCAGATCGGAACACCTTATGAAAGTTCGTTACTATTGTACAACTTTTTTAGAGTACAAGTATCAAAATGGTACATTTCGAAAAGTACATTGCTATTTTACGACTTAATCCCTAAAATAAATTACACAAGTCAAACAAACACTTACACTTATTTAGTAAAATAGTGTATGTAATCTGATATTTAATGATAACTCGTATCATTGTCAATATCTTGTTTCAAAAAAAAATTCATCTTGATTTCATTGAACACGTTCCAAAAATCTAATAAAATAACAACTTGCATCTTATGAGATCCATGAATACATTATAATAATCTCATAAAATAGCAACTTATATTTTACGAGATGTTAAAGAAACTCCACTTGGTTTCAATGAATCTAAATTCATCATGATTTCAATCATGTTGTAGTTGGCGCACCAATTACATTTACTAGATACACTAGGGTTACAATTGTGTTACCACAAGCTAAGAACTATTAAAACAATTTGGTATCTAATAAACTCAATATGGTTTATATAAACTTGTACCAAATCTTATTCAAAGAAACTCAATCGTGGCTTCAGTAAATCTAGGTTAAAACTATAACATATGTAATAAACAAACTAAACGACCAATTTGAACGCAAACTCATCATGGTTTCAAAACAAACTGATACGATAAACCGTTTTAAAAAAATCGTTTATAGATCTGTAACACCAGATCTGTTAATTAAAATTCTGTTTATTTAAAAACTGATTTTCTAAAGAAACACAATCTTGGTTTCGAGAGAATACAGTTTGTATAAAAATAAGTTAATAAAATTAATATGATTTTAGCAAAAAAAAAGTGTTTAATTCTGTTACACATAATCTGTTTTAAGACTGTAGGGAAACTATAACACTTTTATTTATAAATCAAATAAATAAAATTAATTAAATTAACATAAAAAAAATAACAAAAAATAAATACATACATAATTATAAACGATAATTAAATAAAACAATAAAATAATAATAAAACTTATTAAATCACCAGCAAGTCGAGGCACGCGTAAGACATGCTTTAGAACTAAAAAGCCGAGGCACGTGTTTGACACGCTTCCCTTAAAACAGATTCGTCGTCTGTTTCCCAGGGTACAACAGCAAAAACAGTAAGTTGTACTGTCGGACTTAACAAAACTGCCCGGAATTTCACCTTTACAGATGCGTACTTCATATGTTGGAAATCAATAATAATACTTATTGATTTGATGTGTAAAAATGTTATGGAATTAGGCCTCTATTTAAACACAATAGACTCCCTTCCAGTTTACTCATCCCACCGATGTGGGACAAAAATAAACTATTTTTCCTCTTTAAGCATGGTACCAAATGCCTAACTTTGAGACACGATATCTCATTCACATCACCTTCATTTTGGACACATAAAGGCTCATTGCGAAACTCTCTTCAAGGAGAACGCGAACCTATAAAGTATCACTAATATATATGATACATACATATACATAATTGTGTCCAAAGTTGGTCAAAAGTTATTTTGCCAACAATATTTTCCAACAATCCTACCCGTTAGCATACATCATTTTGCTAAAAGATCATCACTAGCCTAGTTTGATATGTGTGTAAACACCCATCCTTTTTACCACTTAATTACAATAATAACCGAGCTAAAACGTGTATTTTATGTCTTTTATGTCGGAATTATGGGTGGTTTGTGTTTTTGTTGTGATTTAGGATGAAATTGTGAAAAGTGGAGAAAACACGGCATTTACGGGCTTTTATTGAAGAAAAAGATGAAAGACGAAGTCAAGAAGTCAAGAGTGCAAAAAGAACGGAAGTCCAAGACCAATTCTGAAGATTTATCGAAGAAAAAGTCAAAAGACGGAAGTTTATCAAAAGCCGAGGAACTCAAGTCTATTTTATTGAAGAATTAAAAGACGAGTTTAAAGAAACCCCGAGCCATAAGTCATTAAAGTCCAAGATTAACAAAAGATTAAGAAAGGAAGGACTTAATGGTGCAATTAAGAAGAAAGGAATGAGGGGAGGAAGCTTCCTCTAACCATCTCCCTAATCTCCTATAAATACCCCTCATTTTCATTTCATTAGTTTTTGTTGGCTAAGGTGACAATTAGTCTTCCATCTTTATTTTTCTTGCACTTTAATTACTTGTCCATTTAAATACTTGTCTTGCACTTTAATTTTCAAGTAAGTTACTTTTATCTTTATTGCACCTTTACGTTACTTGTTTGATCTCTCATTCTACCTTTCTTTCTTGCTTGATCTTTATGTTTACATGCTTATTATATTGCTTATTTGATTAAAGATTACATTTTTATGCTTTTGATTGTTTTGTATCATTGATTTTTATAGCTTATTGTGTTTATCTTTAAGTTTATAAAGTTTTTATAAAAGTTATTTTTAAATAAAAGTTGTTTTTCGTAAAGCTTATTCATTTCGTTTCTTATAAGTCTTTAAATTTCAGTTTAGTAGCTTTTTCTTATATGGTTTGCCTTAGGATTTTCGTTGTGTGCTTATTTGATTAGTAGCTTATTTTCTAGCTTATTTTGTGCTTTTTCCTCCGTATTCCGATCTGGTAAATCGGAAAAGGGTTTCACATTCCGACCATAGCTCTTTGGCTTGGTCGGAAAAGGGTTACAATATTCCGATTAAAGAGCTTTGGTATTCCGATTGAGAGGTGCGTGTGGTATTCCGATCAGGTAAGTGGTGACAGCATTCCGATTGGGTTTCCACTCCACATTCCGATCGAGGTGTTAGTTTGGTATTCCGATCAGGTGTAGTGACGATATTCCGATTAGGGGTTCCGATCAGCATTCCGACCAGGGCCCCTTGCTTATTCCGATCTGAGGTTGTTTGTTATTCCGATCAGGACAGTATTCTGATCTGGAGGTGGGTTTTGTTCATTCCGATGGTAAGGCTGATCGGAATATATTCCGATTAGGTTCACTTTTATATTTTGTCTTATTTAATTTTTACGTTGTCATTTTAATACTTTGTTAATTTTAATTCTCGTCACGTTTTTATTTTAACTCGTTTAATCAATTTACTTTTCGTCACGTTTTTTTAAATATTTGCACCCTTTATTCTTAATTAGACTTAGATTTAATTTCTCGCCATTTATTTTAACGCCTTTTACTTTTAAAGCCATTTATATTAATTGTTCTGCACTTTTATTTTAATATACTACAACGACACACTTTTGTTTCACCAAAGAACGACTGAGTCACATAGATAACCCAGATCAATTCGATTAGACCACTAGAAAACCTGAGTAAAATCGAGTTATCAAATGGCACCGCTGCCGGCTCTTTTCGTAAAGATTAACGGTTTTCTGTGAGAGACGCGTTGCTTTTTGGGATCCGTTCACTTGTGAGCGTTATTTTCTTGCACAAAAAAGTCAAAAAATCATAAAAATTAAAATTGCTAAAAATCCATAAAAATTAAAAATTTCAAAAATCCAAAAAGATTTTATCTTTATTGTGTATATATATTGTCTTTGTGTTTGGTATTGTTTTCTTTTGCCTTTGTAGGTGTATGCGTACTAGATCTTCTAATTATCAAGAGCCCGAGACTCGAGAAGATTTAAGTATGTCCGGTGTTAACAACAAAAATAATCCACCGCACCTCAATAATAACAACAATGTTCTTCCACAACCCGATCTTCGGACAATGGAGGAACTTTGTCAACCTACCATGTTTGGACGAGGAGGACCGATTGCGCCGATGCAAATCAACGCTCCTGAGTTTTCGTTGAAGCACCACATGATTCAGCAAGTGCAAACAAATCCTTTCCGTGGATTGCCTGATGATGATGCCAACAAACACCTCGACAAGTTCATTACAATCACCCAAAGCATGAAGTTGCCTGGTGCCACAATGGATGTTTCGCCTACAACTCTTTCCACATACTTTATCGCATCATGCCGAGAAATGGTTTGATCGTCTCCCGAAGAATTCAATTCACACTTGGGATGACATGACTCAACGCTTTTTGTCGCGCTACTTTCCACCATCCATGGTCACGAGCCTTCGCAATCAAATCAGTGGTTTCATGCAAGATCCCGATGAATCTCTTTTTGATGCTTGGGAAAGATATAATGTCTTGATTGATCGTTGTCCAAACCACAACATGCTCCCTGTGACCTTAATAGATACTTTCTACAACGGATTAACTTTTCGAGATCGTGATACGATTAATGCAGCCGCCGGTGGCACATTCATGAAAAGGAGACCCGAGGAGTGTAGAGAGCTTATTGAGAACATGACTACTCACCACAAAAACTGAGATTCCTCCGCTTCTTCAAGGAACAACCCGAGAGTCAATGTCTCTTCTACCTCAGCAAACCCTGATATGACCGAACTCACCCGCATGATGACTGAAATGAGAAAAAGTATCACGCTTCTTGCTTCAAACCAACAACAACAACAAGTTAAAGTGGTTGCCAATCCTTGTGAAACATGCGGCGGTCCTCACTCATACACCGATTGTCCTTCTACTCAAGGAAATCCAGAAAATGTGTATGCAGCTTATGGTAATTATTCATCGGAAAATTACCAAGCTCGACAACAAGGGGATAGAAATTTGCTGAGTTACCGATCCAACAATTACCTTTCACCCGGTTTTTCTCCTCAAAACCAAAACCTCGCCAACAACTACAATAGAAGCAACCAAATCCCACCAAGAGCTTCTAATCCTTATCACCCACCCGCCCAACAACCCCCACCCATTAACCCCGATGTTGAAGCCATCATGAGAACCCAAGGTGAGCAAATCAAGAATCTGCAGAGTCAAATTATCAATCTTAAAGGAGATATTACCAAGCAAGGAAATGAGATAAGATCCGAGCTTTGAGATAATATTCAATCTTCCTTCAGCAATCAAACCAATGATTTGAAGAATATGCTTGCAAGTTTCTTGCCTGCCGCTCAACCTTCTTCTTCGAGTTCTCTACCTTCAAACACCGTCACCAATCCGCGAGCAAATGTGAGTGCTATTACTACTCGTAGTGGAATTACCATTGTCGATCCACCAATCCCACCCCCATCATCTACACCTCCTCCACCACCATCTATCCATACTCCTCCTACACCTAGTATTAGTGCACCATTACCGTCTCCGCCTCGTCATGACGATGTTCCTAGGAAGGACCCTTCAACATCTCAACCTCTACCTGCTACGCCTTCATCTTCACCACCCAAACCCAATATCCCTTATCCCTCTCGTTTAGGCAAGACCAAAATGCTAACCAAGGATGACTCTGAAGTGTCACGCTATGTGAAGATGATCTTTCAAATGAACTTCAACATTAGCTTTCTTGAAGCACTTGTCCACATGCCCAAATTTGTTAAAGCATTTAAGGAATTGCTAAACAAGAAGGAGAAGCTGATTGAACTCGCCAACACACGCTTAAATGAAAACTGCTCGGCAGTTATTCTTAAAGAACTTCCGGAAAAGCTTGGAGATCCCGGTCATTTTGTGTTGCCTTGCGTTTTCAACAAAACTGAAGAATTTACTGCCCTTGTTGATCTCGGGGCCAGTATTAATTTGATGCCTTTGAGTGTTTGGAAAACACTATCATTACCCGACCTCACTCCAACAAAGATGACTCTTGAACTTGCAAACCGCACTCTAGCTTACCCCGTTGGTATAGCCGAAGACGTGTTCATTAAAGTTGGCACATTTACTTTCCCGGTCGACTTTGTCGTTGTTGATTATGAGATGGACCCTCGTGTTCCTTTAATACTTGGTCGGCCATTTTTAAGAACCGGACGAGCTTTAGTTGATGTGGCCGAAGGCGAGTTAATCTTACGAGTCGGGAATGATTCACAAGTTTTTAAAATGGGGAAGCTCATAAGCAAATTCTTTGGACGAGAATCAGTGAATATGATTAATGTGCTCGATGATTTTACCATCTACAAAAATCCTCTATTCGACTCTTGCATTGATAATCCACTTTTTCAAGATGATGTGGATGATTCTCTATCCAATTTGGACGCTTCTCCCATATATGATTCTCCACCAATCTTTGATGCTTATGATGATTCTAGCTCAGATTCAGATGATTATGATGACCTTACTTCTGAGTATCCTGACCTGCCCACATACGATGATTTTGATGAGGCCGATACTCTTTCGAGCGATTCTTCACATGATGAAGATCCTCCGCCATCACTCGAGCCTACTTTGGACGATTACTCATTTGAGGAAGATTTCTCTACGTTTCTCAACACTTACTTCCCTCATGAGAGTGATGCTCCTCCTTATGATTTTGAAGATTATCGTCTTGATCCTACTTTGGATTTAAAGAACATTCTCTCAAAGGAGAAGAAACCGGTCGACACCAATATCCGCAGCACATATGATTTAACACCTCTTTGTCCCCCTTCTGAGGACGAGGTTGTGCTTCTTCGCGGATCTTCTTCACACTCTGCTGAGCCTGAGTGCTATTTTCCCTTAAAGGAAAAGGTGTTCGACCCCGATATTGATATTCTGCAGCCATCTCAGTATCCACCTGATGAAATAAAAGGAAATATCTTTGGAACTCATGGAAATCTGCTTGCACCACTTCACCCTTGCTTCCACCATGCTCCATCGCTGCTTAAGGGAACCTTGCCTACTCTTCTTTGGCTTGCCTTGTTCGCCTTAAGCTTGTGCTATTTGATGGACGAAAACTATGTCTTTGATCCTGGTGGATATGTTTCATGCTTCTTCCTATGATGATCAAGGTCGAGTCAGGCTCACGACTCGGTAAACAAAAACCAAGCGCTTCTTGGGAGGCAACCCATGCATCTATCTTTTAGTTTTCTTTATCCTAAGTGTAGGGGAGACCCGTTGGTTTGCTATTTCCTATCCTCTCTTAATCAGGGATTCGAGCTCAATGATCCATTCTTGATGATTCTTGACGACCCGTGATTCCGTGTTTCATTTTCCCGGTTCTATCCTAAACTCTTTTCGATTCACTATTTTATATTTCTCAATATTCTAATAGGAATCTCGTTAGTTGTATTTTCCTTAGCAAGATTTAAACAAAGTGCACAATGTCCTAAGTGTAGGGGAGTTTCCTCCCACATGCTTAAACATTAAGGACAATGTTTATCTTAAGTGTAAGGGGGATTTCTATCGAAGTTAAGTGGTCTTTTCCTTGTATTTGTCCTCATTTTAACCGGAAAATCAATTTTTCGACATTTTTCAAAATTTTTGATCTATTTTGGCCTATTAGTTTTTCCCTTTGTATAGTTATTTTCTTTCCTTGTGAGAATAAATCTTTAATAAAGTGGTTTTAATTTTCAAACGTTGTGAATCTTTTGACTCAACCCGAGTTTACTTGTCTAAGTTACTCTAGCTAGTATCCTTAACATGTTTAAGTCAAGTTTTGCTAGGCTTTTATATAGGGAGCTATAAAACGCGAAAGTCTTAACTCTCACGGGTTAAGAACAAGAACTTTTCGCAAGTTCCTATAATTGATCCTAGAGAGTCGTTTATCAAGGGAACTTTAAAATGAGATTTCTAAACTTGAAAATATCTAAGAATTTGCAAGATCCTATAGGCGACTCGAAAACCCAAAACTTTGATTTAATAGGCTAAGCATCTACGAGTCTCATTCTTTGAGATTTTAAACTGTGGAGAACGAGAGATGATAGAGTCAATTATAAGTTTAGTATTCTTTCGGGAATTTATGTTAGTTAATTATGAGCCTATTCTCCCATCGCTTGCTAATAAATTTATCTGCAATAAATAAGGTTGTACGATTTGAAAAGTTACTTAGCTTCTAGCCCAAGATCGTTTAAAAAGTTGCTCGGTATGGATTAGAGTTCATAGCCAAGGCATAACTTATTGAAGCGGGACGCGAAGATTGGCGAGTCCGAAAAGGCCCTAACAAGGCATGAGGGCTATATTTTATTGCTAAAGATCCCAAGTGATGTGAAGAATCATTTATCAAAAATCAATATGAAGGATCGAGACGCACGACGAAAAGCAAAAACTCCCCAAAAGTCATGGAGAAGTGTATCTGAAAAGACCCTAGCAAGGTAAGAGGATAAATAGATCCAAGTCATAAAAGGAGGCGGATCATTGTATATCAAAATCCAAAATAAAGATTGGATTAAAATGAAGAAGTCGTGGTCCAAGTATGAATCTCTCAAAACTTCAAGTGAAGAAATTCCATTATGAAGAGAAGACCATAATTTCATGAACGTCTCTCAAGGTTTGAAGTATGAAGTCGCTGCCAAATATCGGTCCGAGAAAGGTCTCAAATCGTGAAGCGAGTTATGCCAAGATATGAACTTTATGAGGTCCCGAGAAGCAGTTTTAAAAGATTTGGTCCTTTAGCTAACTATTGATTAAATCGTTCACCTTATTTTCGGACTTAATAAACTATCGAAATAAGTCAACAATGCATCCTCGTGATCATTCAAGACAACAATAAAATATAAGAGATACACCTAGGAATAAGGGAGTCTAAGTGAATAATTGGCCCACATGAGTTCGTGTTAGTTTACTAACTTATAATAACAATGATCTCGTTTTTAAGCTTGGTTAGAAAGTGAAAACTTGAGGATGATGATCATTCATGACATTTCCAAAACCCAAGGTATGCTTTTTGATTTCTTTACTTTGAATATTATAATTTTCGATCTCTTTAATAAAGGCCAACGTGGATTGATTATGATGAAAAATGTAACTTTGCTTTGTAACTAATACATTGCATGAGGACATTGCAATGGTCAAGTGTACGGGATTTGATATGTGTGTAAACACCCATCCTTTTTACCACTTAATTACAATAATAACCGAGCTAAAACGTGTATTTTATGTCTTTTATGTCGGAATTATGCGTGGTTTGTGTTTTTGTTGTGATTTAGGACGAAATTGTGAAAAGTGGAGAAAACACGGCATTTACGGGCTTTTATTGAAGAAAAAGATGAAAGACGAAGTCAAGAAGTCAAGAGTGCAAAAAGAACGGAAGTCCAAGACCAATTCTGAAGATTTATCGAAGAAAAAGTCAAAAGACGGAAGTTTATCAAAAGCCGAGGAACTCAAGTCTATTTTATTGAAGAATTAAAAGACGAGTTTAAAGAAACCCCGAGCCATAAGTCATTAAAGTCCAAGATTAACAAAAGATTAAGAAAGGAAGGACTTAATGGTGCAATTAAGAAGAAAGGAATGAGGGGAGGAAGCTTCCTCTAACCATCTCCCTAATCTCCTATAAATACCCCTCATTTTCATTTCATTAGTTTTTGTTGGCTAAGGTGACAATTAGTCTTCCATCTTTATTTTTCTTGCACTTTAATTACTTGTCCATTTAAATACTTGTCTTGCACTTTAATTTTCAAGTAAGTTACTTTTATCTTTATTGCACCTTTACGTTACTTGTTTGATCTCTCATTCTACCTTTCTTTCTTGCTTGATCTTTATGTTTACATGCTTATTATATTGCTTATTTGATTAAAGATTACATTTTTATGCTTTTGATTGTTTTGTATCATTGATTTTTATAGCTTATTGTGTTTATCTTTAAGTTTATAAAGTTTTTATAAAAGTTATATTTATATAAAAGTTGTTTTCCGTAAAGCTTATTCATTTCGTTTCTTATAAGTCTTTAAATTTCAGTTTAGTAGCTTTTTCTTATACGGTTTGCCTTAGGATTTTCGTTGTGTGCTTATTTGATTAGTAGCTTATTTTTCTAGCTTATTTTGTGCTTTTTCCTCCGTATTCCGATCTGACAAATCGGAAAAGGGTTATACATTCCGATCAGAGTGATCGGATAAGGGTTTTGACATTCCGATTGGAGGATTTGTGACATTCCGATCAAGTGAGTTGATATTCCGATTGGGAGGTAAGTTTGGTATTCCGATTAGGAGAGGTGACATTATTCCGATCTTGGGGTTCCGATCTACATTCCGACCAGAGTTAAATTCTTATTCCGACGAGATCATTATTCCGATCAGGAAGGTAAGTCCACATTCCGATCAGGGTAAGTGACATATTCCGATCTGAGACCATTCCCTATTCCGATCTGGTTCCGATCCACATTCCGATCAGGAAGGTTTGTTTACATTCCGATTGTGGTCTAATCGGAATATATTCCGACGGTGAGTTTGTTTTAGTGTTTGTCTTGTTTAAATTTTAAGTTAACGCTTTAGTACTTTGTCCATTTTTAATTCTCGTCACGCTTGAATTTTAAGTCATTTAATTATTTTACTTTTCAAAGTTTTTAAATATTGCACCATTTAATTTTAATTAGACTTAGATTTAATTTTTAACACAGATTTATTTTAACGTCATTCGTCATTTACTCTAACGTCTTTGCATTTTTAATTTAAAATCAACCAAAAATATTTGTTTTACCAAAATCAACTGAGTCGTACTTTAAGCCGGGAATCAATTCGTTAAGATATCGAGAATTAGAACGATAATTTTTAACCTGAGTAAAATCGAGTTATTATTGATGCTTACATAACGACATCTAAACAACATCATTAGCTTAGTTACTATATACACGATAACTTTTATAACATTTATTTGAACGTCTTCAAATAAGAGCCTTTAAAAGTCATCCAAAAGTTGCATCCAAAATATGTTCAAAAGAAGTAGATCAGAAGGCATCCAAAAGCTGTGATCAAGTTTTCATTGTTCAAGTTCGATAGTTACGAAATCAACTTGTTCCTACAAGACACATAAAGAGACTGTAACACCCCACTTGGATAAGTGGACCGTTACGTGTATTTATGGCGTGTCATCAAAGCATAAGGTAAATGTCCTAAAACATTAACTGACCATAAAGGAAACACCGGAATCAAACATCGGCAATCCAAACATAAGCCCAAAACATGAAAAATAAAATACTGAATGAAAGGACTAAACAATGTCCAAATAAGCAGAATAATACAAGAATGCATAAAGTAAGAAGTCTGGATAGCTCCCATCCAAATGCACATGCTCTTAGAATCCTAAAAGCATCCTGATGTACCTGCCGTTAGAACATGAAAGGAACTACGGCTGAGCATAACGCTCAGTGAACGGATATAAAACAAGATAAGGAATTTCTGAAATGAACATATGATGAAATACTGGAGCTGTAAGACTGATAAGTAAAGTTGCATTGGAAATCTGTAAATAATCTGTAAAGTCTGATTTATCAATAATGAAACTGAACTGTTATCTGTTAAATCTGTATAACATGCATTTACTGTATTTTAATTGCCAAGAGCTTATATAGGTCATGTGCTGTAACAACTGCTGCATGAATACATAGAGGGGTGACCTCGTCAAGCTGTAGAGGGGTGACCTCTAAATAACTGTGCTGGGTGGAGGGATCAGCTCCAATGTGAAAGATGTAGAGCACACACCACATTCACCTGCTAAACTGTAAACTGTAGCCTAGGATGTATCCATACGCCCCACTAATAATACTGATAAAATGGCCAAGCTGAGCTGAGTGGGACGATGCAGGATATCACTCTCCTGCATGTGAGTCACGACACCGGTGCCTCTAGTGTCGTGGGTACGGTACCTCCGTAACTAGTACATAAACTAATCATGCTTGTATATGATGCTCAGGCAATTTATTTAATTCTTAACATAATTACTGATAAGTTTTAAACATATATTGGGGAAAACATTTGGCTAAAGATGGGGAATCCTAATCATGCATAGAAAGGAAGTCCTTACTGAAAGAACGGAAATCCGTACCTCGGGTCCCGTAATGAAATAAGAATGAAAGCTGAAGGATCGACTCTGACTTCACGAATACTACATAAATAATAGACGGGAAATTAAGTCGTCTGATTACTGTCTATAATTTATGATTCTGGTATGTTCTTATTTCGATTTAAAAATGTTCTTATATTATAGTACTGTACAATCTGATAAATCCGAATGTTCTTTATTATTTCTGATGAGTGTATTCTTATAATTCTGATTACCGTGTGATATGTATTTCTAATATTTACGATTTTACTAAAAATAGTAACCTGTCATACATAGAAAGTTTCCTGATTTAGAAATATTTAATTTAATATCTTTAAAATTAAATCATTAATAAATCATATGTTTTTAATAAGATAAACGATCAAGCGAGGATAAATTAAATTTTATTAATTAAATTAAATAAATCATACAATATAATTTATTTATTAACAAAACTCATTTTCTAAAAAAATGATTAATCCGTTCAATTACTCCCATGGTTCCCACTGTTTGCATTATTAGTTTCCCCCTGCTTGTTTTGTTGTTCCCACTGTTAGTCGAGTTCCCTCCGTTAGTTATCTAGTTCCCCCTGCTTGTCTAAGTTCCCACTGTTAGTGCAGTGCCAAACACCCCTGCTGGCGAAATAGACCCAAACACCCTTGTTTTCTGAAAATTAATCCCAAACACCCCCTGCTACGAGGCAAACACCCCTGATGGGGTTTCTTTTAGCTGCGGTCGCTGGACCGGACCCAAGCCGCCCCTGTGTGGGTCACGGCTGGGCGGAGAAAGAACCACCGAGACTTGGTGTCTCGGTATTTGTGCCATAAACCAAACCCGACACCCCTGCTTGGGGTTTTCTGTCCTCGGTAGGCCAACACAACAGCACCACCGAGACCATGAGGGTCTCGGCTGTACAACACACCAAACCCGACCCCTATGACCTACGTTTGCTGCTGTGCGTAATTGGCAGGAAGGAATCCACACCGAGAGTCTTAAAAACTCTCGGCTGTGACACCCTAACATACCGGACGAATCAAAATAAAAGAAAAGGACGAGGACGATTACCGTTATGATTCTGAATATGGGGTACTACTACTCGGGTCAAAAACTCGAGACTTCCGTCTCTTTGTTTCCCCAGCCGGCGGCCACCAATGAGCACCCCTAGATTTTTTTTTGTTCGTTGTGTGTGTAAAGGGGAAACCCCCCGTTCCTTTTTCTTACCCCAAATGGGCTTAGCCCAATTTCTTTTTCCTTTCCTTTCTTTCACAAGCCAGCCCAAAAGCACAAATATTCTTTTTCTTTTTTTTTTCTTTTTTTTCGCGTTTAATTATTTACGTAAAACTCGTACTTAAAAATCTCGTTCTGAAACGTAAATATATTTCTCGTGTTTTTAAAATCTCGCCATGTATTTATTTATTTTACTTAAATAAATATGTACGTCATACTGAATAAAATTTTCTGAATTATTTTCTGAATAATTAACTACGTAATATTTTTAATAGAACTGAGACTGCGTGAAATTTATATTAATCCTCGTGGTATATTCTGATATGGATTATTTTCTTCTTGAATAATTAATATTCGCGTAATATCTGAATTTATACTGTTATTTTATTATCTGAATAAACTGAAATATTTATAGTATTTAAATAAACCGGGATTGCGTATTTAATTTTTGCGTTTATATCTCTGTATAATAATTAATACTTATATAGTTTATTAAAATTAAACTGCGTATTTAAATATTCTGATTTTTAAATACGGGTTTTACAATTCTTCCCCTCTAAAAACAATAATTCGTCCCCGAATTAAAGATACGAATATACTGGGTTTTACAATTTTTCCCCTCTAAAACAAAAATTCGTCCCCGAATTAAAGATAATAAGCTGATGAAGTTATAAGAACTGAAAGAACACGTAGACTGAAAAGACAATTAAGCTGAAGGATGAATTGTCTTCTAATTAAGACATAATGTTGCTGATAGGTATAAACCTGACATGACTGAAATGATCATGTAACGTGACATGGCTGAAGAGAACATGGAACGTGACATGACTGAAAGAACTTAACTGGATTTATTGAAGGAAAGGGGATGAGAGGTCCGGATGGACTCCTCTATTTCGAGTGGCCTCCCGCTCGAAACGATTCCTTCAAAGGTCTAAACATAAAAAAAATCTTGGTCCTGATGACCCTTTCCTGATGATGCTGAATACTTTCAGGTTCCATACTTAAGATGGATTTTTTGAACCTGAATGAATAAGCTATAGCATGTAGTATACATGAAACGGTACGTACAATTATCCTGAAAAGATAATATTTATATCTCTAAGCAAGCTGTTGAGAATATATATAGGGACGAACTACGTGAACCATTGTGAACATGCTAAGTGAGCAATTGTGAACGTGGTTCATAATTATATGAGGAGCGCTGGCATAGAATTAGAATATGATAAGTGAATCATACTGTGAACGTGATACTAGAACATATCATGAACGTATACTGACTGAGGAATGAATGCCAAACGATACGGCCTGAGATATGAAACGTCCGCCTGGTTACGGAATAGTTGTGCTAAACTTGAGTCTGGTCTCTCAAGCTTTCTGTAACCGTATTCGGTAATAAACTGAGATACGTGTATCGTGACATGGCACACGAACTTGAACGTGAACAATGTTATGAACACAAACGTGAGCTTAAATTATGAGATAGCATAAAAGATGAACTGAAATAGCATCATACCGCAAATGAGACGTAAACGTGAAAGTGAAAATAAACATGAATTTAAAGTGGGCGTAAACATACACTTGATCGTGAACATGAATTCTGTTTGATATGATGGTCGATGGAATGCCTTGAATTCGTACGATTTGCTGCTGAATTTCTAAATTTCCTGCAGATCTGCTACTGCGTGATCCTTTCGGATAAAAGAAACGCGCGGGCTGGTTACATGATTGACAATGACTTAGATACTATTATACTTTCTCTGACTCTGTGGTAAACTGATAACAATCTCCATGGAGTCTTGTATCCTTTCAGTCCAAAATTTCTACTGGTAGTAATAACTCGATAGCATGACGGCGTTCTATCTAAAACCTGCGGTAGGTCAGGCATCTAGATATGAACATAGCTGCATTAATGTGTGATACTATTTCTATCAAAACTATGGCTAGAATTTATGGAATATTCTGGTGGACATCTGATTTAATAGTCATGGAAAAGTTTTTAGTGGGGACTGTCGGCAATTTCTGCGGTAGTAGTCAATTGAGTTCGAGAAAATTGTACTTCGTTCACATTCGTCGGTCGGGACCATCAGGTGATGGCCTTCACCTTCGCAGGATTGTCTGAAATTTCTTTCTGCTGAAGTAGGATGGCTCAGAAATGCCACTTTGTTCAATTGGAATACATATCTGGAAAGCTGTGTATAAAAATAACTCCTATCGAAGATTCTATACAACTGTGAGAAGATGACTCTCGTATTCTTCTCTAGAATTTAGCAGACCCAAAATGTGATCAATGAATACGCTGACGATTTTGTCTGAGAATCATAGGAAAATTTGTTCATAAATTCCACAATATAGCTGGAGCATTAGGGAGTTCAGAAGTATAAAATCAGAATCTTTAGAGAGACTATAATATGTGCAACAGCAGTCTGGAAAACATCATATTCTTTCTCTTACCATCGATGGTAGCATGATCGGAAATTTGTTCTAGAAAATGTTTAAGACATCGTAGCAGATCAGATAAACCTGCTATTTATGGAATGAACATTGATTAAGAATGGTGATCTTGTCAAATATTTTAGTGGTCGATACATGATCTCATGTTACCGACCTTCTTCTGATACACAGAAACGATACCCTCCTAGTGGTGCGCTAGGGCGAATAAAGCCTCGTTTCGGTAACTTTTGTAGCAGTTGCTGCAACTCTTTTAACTTAGTTGAAGCCCTGAAAGAAAGAGTTCTGAAAATAGTTTCTGTCCTTGAGACAAGCTCGGTGTTAAAACTCTATCTCGTGGCTAGGAAGGAATTTCTTGAAAACTTTCTGAAATTACACCTGGGAAACTCTAGAATAATCTGCTGGTCATGAATTTAAGGAATTTTAGAATTGGATTCATATCTGGTAGTTAACAGTCTTCGTATCCATGGACTGTTAAGCCACACGCTTGTAAGGTAGAAATAATTTATATTGATTTTTCTGGCAGAAGATATAATGAATATATTCAAGATTTAGTAAGACGGATCTTGTCGTTAACTGAAAGTAAGTCTTAAATACATATAGTGATACTGTTGAGTCCTTTCTGACTGAGAGGTAGGTAACTACCTGATTTGAGATAAAGCTGACATAGGAATAAGTGAAGCAATATAGCAGATCTTGCTGAATGTATTTGTCTGTAACCCAACAGAATAAACACCGCATGTCTAACCTGAATAATACACTAGTGGTGGTGACAGAACTTTAAATGATCTTATTCATACGTGGTATAATAGAATGGGTATACCCCCTTTCTGAAGGGTACCCTAAAATACTGAGGGCCTGGTTTAGAAGACATACTAGAGTTATGAGTTCTGACTCGTATTTTGAGAAAATATTTGTATGACGTGTACCATGACTGGTGTCCTGATATGTGTCTTCCGAAGTGATACATGAGACCCATGTCTCGACTAATGTTTTGACATGTGTTTTAGTGGATGAATCTGAACAAGACTGAAGAATTTTCGGTAACTGCTAGGATTGGCGGACCGGTTAGGCTACTGACCCCTGTATTTCTGGTCATGTCCATTCCGGAGTTCCGATGGCACTGACTGATTAATTATAAGCACGGTGATTGTCACTACTACTTTGTCTGTCAGTTTCCTGACGGTCGTTATCATGACCGTGATTAATGTAATTATTTCTGCTGAGTGGTCGGCTGGTTACCAGTTCCCACTCTTCTGACAGAAAGATTAGCTAAGTGAAGTGTGACATCTAACTGAGGAAGTAAAAGCATGGAATAGGGTGGTAGTGTCTGATGGTAGAAATTCATTCTTGTCAGGAATTTCAAATTTATATTTTTCGTCCTTGTTCTGCAGAGTCTTCATAGTATGAACGGCATCAGCATCTTGAGAGATTTCCAAAGTATCAGCAGCATCAACATCTGTGTGGTCTTCAGAGTGTTAGCAGCATCAGCATATGGTAAAATCTTCAATTCACGAGCAACATCAGTACCTGGTAGAATATCGACAAGTGGAAACGCCCGCGATGATTAAGGAACAATCAGCAATATCCATGGAGTAGGGTACCTAGAGTACACCTGGACTACTGTACATGAAGTATAAAATGAATACTGCACATGGTGCATATCTGAGACACTGTACGTGGAGTACACATGAAGTATTGTATGTGGAGTATAACTGAGACACTGTACATGGGGTACATATGGAATACTGTACATGGCACTGGTGGAAATTTTATGGGATGATCGATACTGGTGTCGCTTGTCTGATATGATCAAGGAAATAAATTGATTTAAACGGTAGTAAACTGATCTGAAACGGTTAACATGATAGGCTGATAATTTCTGCGTAGACTTAATGCTGGTTGTATAGAGGCTAAAAAGTATGGTTAAATCAAAGTCCCAACAGTGGTCAGCATGAAGCATGATTAATGAAGGCCAATCATGATTTATCATGAAAACGGTTTATACTGAAGTTCTTGTGTATCTTAACATGAAAACATCATTACTTTGCTGAAAACATAATCCTCGTAAGGAGACATGAAACTGAATCATCATGTAGATGACATCAACGTGAGGGTATGAAAATTTGACTGTTACAAGGAACCTAAAAATTCAAATCAACTGAGGTGTAATATCAACTGATGTGGACGGGTATGGTTCAATCCACAGAATTCAAAGAAGAAAACATGAGACTAAGTATGGGCTATTCTGGTTCGATCCATATCGGTCAAAATTTTCTGAGAACTGTCATGTATAGAAATTTATAATCTCGGAATAAATATGGATGGCTGTAGTTCAATCCATACTTGTCAAAATTTATGAAATGTCTTGATATGGCAAAGGTGAACAACTGTGGATCGGTTCACAAAACATCATTTGATTGAAAAGCATGAAATTTGACTTGAGAAATGGTGAACGTTTATGGCTGGTTCACCAAGTAATATTTGGCTGAAAACATGAATCTGTCATGAGTAAGGGTAAACACCTATGGCCGGTTTACCAATACAGAATCTGAACGGGCAAGGGTGAACGCCTATGGTCAGCTCACCAAAACGAAAATTCCCTAAAAAGCACATGCGACTAAATATGGCCAGTCCTGTACCAACCTTTTACTTAGTCAAAAACTTTAAGAAAACCGACTGATAACTGAAGAAAACTGACTGATAAATGCAAGAGAACATGAAAGATAACAATGCCAAAAATCTGGGAAGTTCCTGGTGACTACCCACTAGTCACAGGTCAAGTTTTAGAGCCTACAGGTCGAACCTGGCTCTGATACCATAATTGTAACACCCCACTTGGATAAGTGGACCGTTACGTGTATTTATGGCGTGTCATCAAAGCATAAGGTAAATGTCCTAAAACATTAACTGACCATAAAGGAAATACCGGAATCAAACATCGGCAATCCAAACATAAGCCCAAAACATGAAAAATAAAATACTGAATGAAAGGACTAAACAATGTCCAAATAAGCAGAATAATACAAGAATGCATAAAGTAAGAAGTCTGGATAGCTCCCATCCAAATGCACATGCTCTTAGAATCCTAAAACCATCATGATGTACCTGCCGTTAGAACATGAAAGGAACTACGACTGAGCATAACGCTTAGTGAACGAATATAAAACATGATAAGGAATTTCTTAAATGAACAGATGATGAAATACTGGAGCTGTAAGACTGATAAGTAAAGTTGTAGTGGAAATCTGTAAATAATCCGTAAAGTCTGATTTATCAATAATGAAACTGAACTGTTTTCTGTTAATCTGTATAACATGCATTTACTGTATTTTAATTGCCAAGAGCTTATATAGGTCATGTGCTGTAACAACTGCTGCATGAATACATAGAGGGGTGACCTCGTCATGCTGTAGAGGGGTGACCTCTAAATAACTGTGCTGGGTGGAGGGATCAGCTCCAATGTGAAGGATGTAGAGCACACACCACATTCACCTGCTAAACTGTAAACTGTAAACTGTAGCCTAGGATGCATCCATACGCCCACTAATAATACTGATAAAATGGCCAAGCTGAGCTGAGTGGGACGATGCAGGATATCACTCTCCTGCATGTGAGTCACGACACCGGTGCCTCTAGTGCCGTGGTTACGGTACCTCCATAACTAGTACATAAACTAATCATGCTTGTATATAATGCTCAGGCAATTTATTTAATTCTTAACATAATTACTGATAAGTTTTAAACATATACTGGGGAAAACATTTGGCTGAAGATGGGGAATCCTAATCATGCATAGAAAGGAAGTCCTTACTGAAAGAACGGAAATCCGTACCTCGGGTGCCGTAATGAAATAAGAATGAAAGCTGAAGGATCGACTCTGACTTCACGAATACTACATAAATAATAGACGGGAAATTAAGTCGTCTGATTACTGTCTATAATTTATGATTCTGGTATGTTCTTATTTCGATTTAAAAAGGTTCTTGTATTATAGTACTGTACAATCTGATAAATCCGAATGTTCTTTATTATTTCTGATGAGTGTATTCTTATAATTCTGATTACCGTGTGATATGTATTTCTAATATTTACGATTTTACTAAAAATAGTAACCTGTCATACATAGAAAGTTTCCTGATTTAGAAATATTTAATTTAATATCTTTAAAATTAAATCATTAATAAATCATATGTTTTTAATAAGATAAACGATCAAGCGAGGATCAATTAAATTTTATTAATTAAATTAAATAAATCATACAATATAATTTATTTATTAACAAAACTCATTTTCTAAAAAAAATGATTAATCCGTTCAATTACTCCCATGGTTCCCACTGTTTGCATTATTAGTTTCCCCCTGCTTGTTTTGTTGTTCCCACTGTTAGTCGAGTTCCCTCCGTTAGTTATCTAGTTCCCCCTGCTTGTCTAAGTTCCCACTGTTAGTGCAGTGCCAAACACCCCTGCTGGCGAAATAGACCCAAACACCCCTGTTTTCTGAAAATTAATCCCAAACACCCCCTGCTACGAGGCAAACACCCCTGATGGGGTTTCTTTTAGCTGCGGTCGCTGGACCGGACCCAAGCCGCCCCTGTGTGGGTCACGGCTGGGCGGAGAAAGAACCACCGAGACTTGGTGTCTCGGTATTTGTGTCATAAACCAAACCCGACACCCCTGCTTGGGGTTTTCTGTCCTCGGTCGGCCAACACAACAGCACCACCGAGACCATGAGGGTGTCGGCTGTACAACACACCAAACCCGACCCCTATGACCTACGTTTGCTGTTGTGCGTAATTAGCAGGAAGGAATCCACACCGAGAGTCTTAAAAACTCTCGGCTGTGACACCCTAACATACCGGACGAATCAAAATAAAAGAAAAGGACGAGGACGATTACCGTTATGATTCTGAATATGGGGTACTACTACTCGGGTCAAAAACTCGAGACTTCCGTCTCTTTGTTTCCCCAGCCGGCGGCCACCAATGAGCAACCCTAGATTTTTTTTTTGTTCGTTGTGTGTGTAAAGGGGAAACCCCCCGTTCCTTTTTCTCACCCCAAATGGGCTTAGCCCAATTTCTTTTTCCTTTCCTTTCTTTCACAAGCCGGCCCAAAAGCACAAATATTCTTTTTCTTTTTTTTTCTTTTTTTTTCGCGTTTAATTATTTACGTAAAACTCGTACTTAAAAATCTCGTTCTGAAACGTAAATATATTTCTCGTGTTTTTAAAATCTCGCCATGTATTTATTTATTTTACTTAAATAAATATGTACGTCATACTGAATAAAATTTTTTGAATTATTTTCTGAATAATTAACTACGTAATATTTTTAATAGAACTGAGAATGCGTGAAATTTATATTAATCCTCGTGGTATATTCTGATATGGATTATTTTCTTCTTGAATAATTAATATTCGCGTTATATCTGAATTTATACTGTTATTTTATTATCTGAATAAACTGAAATATTTATAGTATTTAAATAAACCGGGATTGCGTATTTAATTTATGCGTTTATATCTCTGTATAATAATTAATGCTTATATAGTTTATTAAAATTAAACTGCGTATTTAAATATTCTGATTTTTAAATACGGGTTTTACAGAGACATTAGGTTATTCTATAAAAAAATTACAGTTAAAAGATGTAAATGTACCTTTGTTTTCTTCCTTTGTAGCCCATAATAATGACGATACCAATCAGCTCCACAAATAAGCATATCAACAATATTAGTTCCTAAAGAAGAACGATGTGGATCAATAACCCTCCCACCGGCGCTAAAAGCAGATTCTGAAGCAACCGTGGTGAGTGGTATTGCCAATATATCAGCAGCCATCTTGGATAAAATTTTAAACTTAGAACTTTTCTCCTTCCACCAACCTAATGCATCAAAGTATACACCTGGTTCACCAATGTACACTCCTTCTTCCAAATAAGTATCTAGTTCTAACTTCTCACTTATAGTAGTGTCCTCACTTCTAATATGCAGATCATACTTGGTTGTTCCATTTTTGATACGTTTACCAGACTTACATGTTGAGCCGAGACCTCTCTTAGACACACCACATTGATTCCCAATATTTACATTTGTGACAACATTCCCTGCTCTATAATCCTCAACATACTCATCATACGATTCATCTAAAGTGTCTTGAACAATTTTCTTCTGAATAGTAGCCTCATCCGCGGAATATATGGCCTTAAAAGAGAAATCAATCAACTTCATCTTGTATCTAGGATCTAAAACTGCTCCAACTGAAATTAACAAATTAGAGCTACCCCAATACTTGTCAAATTTCTTTTTCATCTCAGTAGCCATGTCTTTCAAGCAATCACTCGCATCCAAAAATACTTCATCCAATTCTTCCTTAATCCCATATAACTCAGTTAGAAATAAGATAGATGTAGGATACTCAGACCCTATATGATAATACAATGAATTAGTTATGCGCTATAAAAAAACTTATAATTACACAAATACTTATAAAAAGAAAAAGAGATACCTGAAATGATCTTTGTAGCCTCATTAAAAAGTTCTAAGAATGAGCAAACCTCTTCAACTTTTTCCCAATCTTCCTCACTAGGCAAAGTAGTGTATGAAGTTTATCGGTCAGCATAATTCACAAATACTTCTTTGAACTCTAATGTCGTAGACAACATAGCATATGTAGCATTCCAGCGAGTGCTAACATCTAAAATCAGATGTTTATTTGACACTAAAAGTTGCTTGGGAAGTTCACTAAATACATGTAAACGGCCAAGAGACGCACCCACATGTTTCACACTCTCACGAACATTATGAATTATTTTTCCAATTTCTGAGAGTCCGTCTTGAACTAACAGGTTCAGAATATGAGCACAACACCGCACATGAAACAACTTTCCCCCTATAGCTAGTTTTCCTTGTAGATTTAAATTTTCTCTTAACTTCTTAGCTACTACATCATTGGTTTTTGCGTTGTCAGCTGTCAAAGTAGCCACTTTCGTCTTAATATTCCACTCTTTGAGACACTTGAAGAGACAATCATATATGCGAATAAGGTGGAGGCACATCAACAAAACTAAGTATGCACTTGTTTAACTTAAAATCAGAGTCAACAAAGTGACAAGTGACTACTATGTAATGGATGTTCTGATTCGATGTCCACATATCAGTTGTAATGCTCACACGGTTGACAGAATTTAACAATTTATGAATTCTTTTCCTCCCGATTTCATAACTGGAAATGCAATCTTGTCTAGTTGATGCACGTGAGATCTTGTTAAATGTCGGGTTAGCTTCCTTCATAAGCAAATTAAACAAGTCATATTCCACAAAATTGAAAGGCAATTCATGAACCATGATCATTTGCGAAACAAGCTCTCTTATCCTAGCATTATCAAATTTCCAGTTTTGCACCACCGACGAAGAACCAGATTTTCCAGGAAATGCATTTAAGTTTAGTTGACCTTTATCGAAAACTTTCAAATTTGGACAAATCTTAATGTGCCTGTGTAATGGTGTGGTGGAGCCATCTTTACACTTCTTTATTTTTTCACCGCAATGTTTGCACTCATTCATCTCAGTTCCATTACCCAACTTTATTTCATCAAAATGTGCCCAAACTCCTACAGTCTTCTTCCTTTTTCTTTTCCTAAATGGTGTTTGTTCTTCGGTACTAGCTACATTTTCTTGTTGGGCAGCTGCTGATGCAATACCTTCATCTGAATTACTAGTTTCGACATTAATAATACCATGAGTTTTTTCCATTATTGGAGTGCCTTCGCTTGATTCACATCCAGACATCTACAATGAACAATGACTACATATTAGCACATATGACAATTTTATTGAACAATGCATAGCATCTATGACTATAAATTTTATTGAACAATGTATACATTTTAGCATCTATGACTACAAATTTAGTGAACAATGACTACATCTTAACATCTATAACTATTTTTTGTCTAATACTTAGCCATATTTATAATCTGTTAATATTGACAATCCCTAACATATTCAATATAGAAGCACAATGTTAATACATTATTAAGCAAAAATCCTAGAACAAGTTAATGTCCTACTTAAAAAACCTAATATAAGAACAACCTTAATAGCAAATAAATACAAAATAAGTAAAACATGTTTTATCTTACAACAACTAAAAGAAGTAAGAATCAAAATAACTTTTATCTTAGACAAACTAAAGTAGATAAAATCATGTAAAATATCACTTACTGTATTAAAATTGGTGGAAGAGGAATCACTGCTAGTTGTAGATTTTTACTAATAGATGTGTTAATAGATCTCTTAACCCATGTTAGATTGTACAGAAAGATTATATTTTGTGGTAAAAGGGTTAGAGTTCTAGTTCAAGATCTATCTAAGTTGAAAGATAATAATTAAATGAGAAGGTTAACTACTACTGTATTAGGAAAAATATCTTAGATAAAATATATTATTAACATGTACTATTGTTCCAAAGGCGCCAAATTTCCCGCTCGTTGGAAGAAAAACGCGTTTCTATATTTTCAATTTCCATCAAACTTTAGTACTGTATTATTTAAAAGAAATTGGGTGCATTTGAGTACTATAGCATATACTAGTATTATTAGTAGGGGGATTTAGGGAGCTTTGACATAATTAATGTACAATATATTAAAAACTTTATAATATCTTAGATGTTAATCGAATGAAATAACCGATCTTAACGAACGAAATAAACGAACGTAATCGGACAAACGCAATCAAACTAATCGGACGAACTTAATCGAACGTAATCGGACGAAATAGTCGAACGTTCACGAACGCAAATGAACGGACGAAGCGTTTGTTTATGTTCGTTCATTTAACTAAACGAACAAAAAATCTTGTCCACGTTCGTTTACTTAATAAATAAACGCACATAATCGAACATTTTACCGGATGGTTCATGAAATGTTCAATGAACGTCCGGTTCATTTACAGCCCTAAACGATAGTATGGTCATCATGACAAAGCTTTACATTGCATTTGCCTTTTATCTTAGACGTAATCTTAGCAAACACTTCCACCCTTTGGGTTTGCATATGCGATCCAAAGTGCAAGACTAAGCATTATTCCTACAGAAACAAGAACTAAACCCGCGTGATGAAGATAGTGTCACAATGGTTGGAAGTGATGGTTGTGAGCGTTTCCCGCGCAAAATTGGAGTCTTGGAAGCTGAGTAATGGGGGAATGTAGTGCTGGAGGGCGTAGCTTATGTTTACTGCTCCTGTTAGTTACTGGTACATCTCCGGAGTTAATCTTCGAGTGCTTGTGCATAATCCGGATTCAGCGACTTTACATGTGTAGTTCTGCCATACCTACAGTTGAAATAGGAGATGAAAAGTTTATGAATTTTCACTTCAAAGGTCAAACTAAGTAGTTCTCGTCTTTCAGGTTCTTACGGTTTGTTGGCCAGAATCAATAATATGAATACGCGTAAACTTACATGAATATGATATGATAGAAAGATTTAGGTCAGTTCATAGCCTATTTCATGTTGGTCATAATGATGAAATGAGTCTATTTGACCCAAAAAGTCAATGAACTAGAGAGAGATTTAAGCTGAAAGTATTTGACAGACATAATAGACTTGTTAATATTAGTAACATGCAGTATGAGAATCATTAAGATGCTGCGTTGGCAGTTTTAAAGGCCTAAGCAATGGAATGCAGCAAGCATGAGGAAAGCAAAGAAAAAAATGATATTATGTTGGCAATTTTAGAGTCTCGGTGAGTGTTTGATGAATAAGGAGTGGAAAGTTGTACAATAATAGTTGTATGTTGTTTCGTCCCACATCGCTTGAAAGTATAAAAGAAAAGCAGTTTTTAAGGAGCACAAGCAAACAAGCTGACACGACCTTACTTGAACAGGATCTGTTCTATAGGCTCGTACCTCTGTATTCTTGATCTCTCAAGAGACAGAAACCCATGTCTGGTTGATGCATCAAGACCATGTAGCCAGAGCGTGATTAACCGAGCCTCATGGTTTTCGACCTTGGCTCAGTAGAGGATCGTTGTCAGCCCATCTGATGGGTCTTGGCATGGCTACATGGTTGTCTGACAGACAACAAACCTTTTTTTTATGGTTTATCATTTGTTTTTTATTATGGCTTTGAGCCTTTGAATATTGTTGCTCGTTGGCTAGCTGCTAGTGTTCATGATTTATTGTCATACCAGAGTGTTTTAGTTTTTAATCAACTTAATTACAATCAGATACAAGTGAACGTGAAAAACATGTACAATTATAACTTGATGGAAACCGGAAATGAGGAGCATCGAGTGTTTATCCCACATGCTGGGTAGTGAAAGTTGAGACGGAAAATAGATGTATATAAATAACCAAGTTGCATCAGTTGAAAGACTTGCAGCCATTCAATAATGTGTACTTGTTTTACTAATTGGCATACCCCAATTTTTGGAGAGCTTAAGGAAAGACTCCAACCAACAAAACAAATAAGCAATCATTATACTAGTAAACCCAAAACAAAACAAATAACAGTTCAGAATACCCCCATTCGCCCGTTGTTATTTGGTAAAGACCTTTTGTATCCCACATCGGCTAGGTGAAGTAAATAGATAAGTAGGAGTTGACTATAAAAACAAAGGCCTGTGAAAGCAATAAGCATACCTTTCTCTGCCTTATGGCTAAGATCAAGTGTAGTATCTGTTCTTATCAGTTTAATATCTGATATGTGAGTCATCGGCTCACTCGATATTAATCTTATTTTTTATGGGGAAGAGCCCACCACAGTAGCTTGCTGCTGGGGCTTTTCACGTGTCGCCTTGGCGTTGCACTAATGCCCAGGCTTGGCGCACCCCTCCAATTAATAGTTATAACATTATACTTGTTGTCTCGGGTATTCCCACTCTGGGATATATTTATACTTTGTGCCTTTATAGTTACAAAAAAAACTGGGTCTATAGGAGTAATTTCCACTGATCTTGGTTTTAACCAGTCACATATGTTGTCTGACATATGGAATCTTTTATACACCGGGGAAATCTCAGTTCTGGTTTTTGTATTTTGGAATAGTAAAGAATTGGACAGTTAAACACTTCAGCTCTCTTAGCAATTGTTGTGCTGATTCTTCCTAAACCTAGGATTCCCACTTTTTTTTGCCTGTTTTACAACAACAATTACACATTTAAAGATGAAAAAGACCAATACAAATTGGATGAAGCGTAAGATGATTATTTTAGTGGTATCTTTTTATACTTATACTTTAACAGTTAGACCCAATAATGTTTTTATGTGTATTAGTTCTGCATGACAACATTTTGTTCAAGTAAGAGTACTCTATTATCGAGTCAAGTAAATGAACATACAGGAAATGTAACAACCCGTAAAACATTAATGTGAGAAGAGAAAAGTGAAACTCTTAGCTAAACCTTCGAAGGTATCGACTAGTCTTGTATTGCTTTAGGCTCTAGATGTGTTACACGAAAAGTGAAGTAGATAACTGAATGTGTTACAGTCAGTTAACCCGTAAATAACCAACTACTTTGGCAGCCTGACAAATTAAACATAATGTGTATCAATAATGCATTACTGATACAGACTGTGATTAGCAATAGTCAGACATTATCGAGTTTAATTACAAAAACATGCCACAATTTCGGTTATCCAACCTTGGTAGTCAATTCGAAGTCACATATCTTCCACGGCCCACTTCTCATATACAGATCACATTCACAAATGTTGGGGTTTACTTCGTTCCAACAGGGTGAAGATAATCAATAGCCTAACTACGTACCAATGAATGGTTACCGGATATCACTTGAAGTCGTGTAATCACTTTCCAAAGAAGATTCTTCGACCCTATGCCTGGGTTAACACGAATACCTCCTTGGGATAAAACCAAGAGTTAGTTCTTATTTTAGGCACAAATCAAGAAATCTGTGCGTGTAAGTGTTTCTTGTTTTTGTATGTTTCATCATGCAAATATGATCACTATTATAGTGATCCTAGTCCTATAAGGATGTAACTCATAGTCAATGGTATTTAAGAGCATTAATCGGCCAATTAAGCTCATAATTACCTACATGAAAGCATAGTGGTTACATGACCATAAACCTGGTCATCAAGTCAATATTCAACCCTCATTGATTGGTCAAAGAGGTTACAAATACTTTGTGCATCACCAGGAGCAACGTCCTAACCAGGAGCAACTTCCTAACCAGTAGCAACTTCCTAACCAGGAGCAGCTTCCTCCAGATGAACTTTCAACCACTATATTGAGTCCAGGGAGGTCAGGGACATAATGGGTGTACACTCCGTACCTCCAAACCCATTTACAAGTATGATTCGATCCCACAATTGCACTAAATTTCCAACAGCAAATCCCTCTTAATGTAGCCAACATCAACCCAATATCCAAATCAGCAACGTCATCAGTCAAGACATCAGGTGTATTGGTAACCTTTATACCTTTCTCCTTACAATACTCCAAGTCAACTTTATCCAACCCCACATTAAAACTCAACAATCTACAGACCCGATAATGAGTCAATGAGTTCTCGGTGAGCACCAATGGTCTTGTTTCCGACAACTGCTTTGATGGAAGTTGTGTGCTGTTTAAGGAATGTGGGTCTGTTTGTGTTGGTGTTGGGTTTAAAGTGGGTGTTGGTGTTGGGTTTTATCCCACATCGCTTGAGTAGTGGAAGTTGAGAGTGAGGAAGGTTATTTATAAAGAACAAGCTGCATATGAAGAAAGTCACGCAGCCAAGCAATGAGTACAAAGCGAACTATTCTTTCGCCTTTTACTAAAGAATACCGTGTGCTCGTTGTATAAATTGGCATACGCCTATTTTTGCAGAGCTTCTTCCTAAAAGGAAGAACTCCAACCAATATTCAGTTGCAAAGTTTCTAAGAAAATTTCCAAACCATGCTTATATTCAGCTTCTTAACAAAAAATTTCTCTTCACGGCTTGAGGGACCCCGTGATTTTTAAGATTTTGTACCTCGCCTATAATATTTTGTACTGCCGTAACATCATGCTCAGCAGGAGAAGAGTTGATCAAAGGAGAAAGATGGATTTGCAGGATGCCTTGGACTTTGACCATTGCAAGTTTCGGTCGGTGTTCTGGTTCTTGAATAAAAATTGGATCAAGTTTTCCCATGACTAATGATGGTATCGATTGAGATAGGGATGAATTGAAAGGTTTCATGCTGTGAAGATGCACAAATGAAAGTGAATGCTTTTGTGTAAAATTCATTTAATTTTGGTTGTTACCGATGCCTATCATTTTCATAGTATTAGATTTTCTATTTTCCTACCGATCGACTATGATTCTTGCCGAAATGTAAATAAAAGAAAAAGATGTTGATTGTAATTAGTCACTTCAAAAAATGTTATTATACATATTGTACTAACTACTATCTGATTCTTCTTTGTGTTTGTCATAATGAACAAAGCCCTGCGTTCAGTGGTATATAGTGATAGATCAGACCTAAACGTGTTAGTGATTGCAAATATGATTTCCAAACTAATAGACAGCGGCGGAAGGGGAGTTCCCTTGACAATGACGAGTCAGAACAAAACCAACCTCGAGAATTTTACGTCTTAGCACTACCTCATTGGGAATGCCGTACCATAGATCCAATATTCATATGAAAGAAATCTTTAATGACTTATTTCTTAAGTTAAACCAAGGAGGTTCCATCGCAACCTTCATCATGAAGCTTATCATTTCCATGGTTCTATCTCTGAAGGACTTATGCCGAGTCAATTATCATATAATCAACTATGCCCAATCTAAGTTTGATGGATCCTAGCAAGTTATATTTCGGATCAATCATCTAATTAAAGTTTTAATGGTTTACAATAGACTTACGCGACCTGAAAAGCTTTTGATCACATCCCACAACCTTTGCTATGTAAACGTGTTTGTAAAAAGAATTTAACTAATCGGAGACAGGGTTAGAAACTTGTAACAAGAAAGAATATTCCGATTAAGTCGGGTATGTACCATGAACCAAGATAAACCTACCCACCTATATATACTTGTCATCCGCTTCATAATGGGATTTATTAAGATTGGAAAAGAACATTCAAGTTTCCAAAACATTTTAACCAACATAACTTGTTTAAATCATAGTATGCTAGTCACACATACCGCTACTTGTTTCCCAAAAATACTGACTTCAACGGTTTTATGGTTATAATGTGTGCAAGTTCATGTCAGATTTTATAAGATCTATCACAGAGAAACAAAAAAGAGACATTACAACTACTACAAGCATAGGTAGGCATTATGTCTGTCAAATATTTTCAGCTTAATCCAAGTCAATTATGTTTTACGGCTCCACATTAATGAACATGCGTGTGTAGCCACCCCTTGAACGCGAGCCTTTACACACACTTTCGTCTCGTAGAAAATAAGAATGAAGTTCAACATCTCAACTACCAAACTTGTATGTTGTTGCCTATAATATTCCCTCAAAACCACTTTATATATCACATAATTTCTGCTATTGCCTTTTTGATAAAAGTACACGCTAAATCGAAAGCCTTAAACCACGCAAACCTCAGTTGGTGTTTACTCATGAACACGAAAAAAAAATGGCTAGTAAGTAACTGATGTCCCATGTTTATGGTTGAACAATGTGTTTTGGGTTTAAAGTGGGTGTCAGGCTTATCCCACATCGCTCGGGTAGTGGAAGTGGAGAGTGTGGAAGTATCTTCATAAAGAACAAGCTGCACAGGAAGATAGTCATGCAGCCAAGCAATGAGCACAACACGAACTATTCTTTAACCTTTTACTAAAGAATACCGTGTGCTCGTTGTCTAATTTTGCATACGCCTAATTTTGGAGAGCTTCATCCTAAAAGGAAGAACTCCAACCAATGTTCAGTTGCAAATTTTCTAAGAAAAATTTGAAGTTATGCTTATATTTAGCTGAGCCTGTGTTATAATTGGAGCAATTCATATGTAATCAGAGATAGGATTTGAAAATGGTAACAAGTGGTTCTGCTTCTGAACAAAGAATATCTTTTCACGGCTCTCAAGAGGGACCCCGTAATTTTACTTATAAGAATCCCTAATTCTTGCATGCATAAGATTGTGTACTGCCACAACATCATGGTCGGCAGCGGCAGGAGACGAGTTGATCAAAGGAGAAAGATCAATTTGTAGGATGCCTTGACTTTGACTATTGCAAGTTTCGATTGGTGTTCAGGTTTTATGGTTATATTGTGTGCAAGTTCACGTCAGATTTTATAAGATCTATCACAGATACTACAAGCATAAGTAAGCATTATGTATGTAAAATATTTTCAGCTTAATCCAACTCAATTATGTTTTACGACTCCACATTAATGAACATGTGTCTGTAGCCACACCTGGAACACGAGCCTTTACACACAGTTTCGTCTGATAGAAAATAAGAATGAAGTTCAACAACTCAACTACCAAACTTGTATGTTGTTGCCTATAACATTCTCTCAAAATTACAAGCTAAATCAAAAGCCTTAAAACACGCAAACCTTAGTTGGTGTTTACTCATGAAGTTCAACATCTCAACTACATAACTTGTATGTTGCTGCCTATAACATTCTCTCAAAATTACAAGCTAAATCGAAAGCCTTAAACCACGCAAACCTTAGTTGGTGTTTACTCATGAACACGGAAAAAAATTGGGTTATAAGATCCACCGAAGTGGAAAGCCTTAACCGGATGTGTAACAGGTAAGCTTGAAAGTTGTTCCAGGGAGAGATGCCAACCGTCTCTCCTCCTTACGAACACATCAACTAATGTTTCATACGTTTCTTATAAACATGTCTTTGTTTTTCTTTTCATCCGATGTGGGATGAGAATTTTTTATTTATTTTCTTTGTAATATCATTGTTTTGTAGCTACAAGCTTAGGACTTTTTTGTCCCAAAATAACATTTATCATCTCCTCCTGATCATGTGTCATGTGTGTCGAATCGAGGACTTTTTGTAGCTAGGAGCTTCTTGATCGTAGCTTTCTGTGAAACTAAGCATTTCACACATTAACCCGCATTACCACATAAGGAATTTTAATCGTCTCACCGCAACTAGCAAGTTTAAGGACGTTCCACATGACGCCATTAAGATGATGTTGTTTCCATACTCGTTAGATGGACCCGCTAAAATTTGGCTTGAGAAAGAACCGCCACATTCAATTTTGACATAGGGTGATCTTGTTTCTAAGTTTGTGAACAAATTTTTTCCACCATCTAAAACAACACATTTGAAAAACGAGATTTCAAGATTTGTACAACGAAATAATGGAAGTTTTTCAATGGCATGGGAACGGTTTAAGGAAATGTTACATGAATGTCCACACCATGATTTTTTGGAATTACATCAAGTTGATATTTTTTATAATGGGCTTAATGATCATGAACGAGATTACTTGAATGCCGCCGCGGGTGGTAATTTTTTGTGCAAAACGACCGATGAAGCTTTAAAGATTATCGAGAATAGATCTAAGGTTTATAGCCCTCGTAACACACCGAGTGTTGCCAATATGGGGTCGTCATCGTCGTCTGTTGGGAATAAAATATAGTCAGTCCACTTGAGCGTTGACAAGAGTAAAACAAGCGTTGATAGGAAGAAAACAAACGCTGACAGATCAAGCGTTGACAAGAAGAAGTCAACCGTTGATAGGTTGAAGACAAGCACTGATGGAAAGATTTAGTCTACGCGTATATTGTTTCTAGTAAAGATAAGTTCAACATTGTATTTTCTATAATTATCTTTACCTATAATAGTTGATACGTAGACTCTTGTACAAGGCTTCTTATGTCTATAAAAGAATACCTTTAGGTTATTGTTTATGTAAGTTTTTCATACGTTAAACACTTTCATTGTAAGCAAGTTTGTCATTATCAATCAAGTGAAAGTTTGTTTACATCTTTGTGTGTTCTTGTTTAAGTGTTAATTCCGTATAACACTTAGATTACTTTATACATAAACAAAGTTTCTCTACGTGTATAACTTGATCTAATCTCGTATACATAAAGCTAAATCGATCTAAGTTTGGGATCAACAAGTGGTATCAGAGCTTGTTGAGAAACTTTTGATCTTAAAGAACACAAGAACCCTAAAATCACCAAAACCCTAATTTTCACAAAACCCTAAAAACATCATGTCCAATCCAGAAGTAAACCCCTCCTCCTCAAACCCTAGCATCAAGATTCCCATGATTGATGCAAACAACTTTGAGCTATGGAAGTTCAACTTTGAGCAATATCTGGGAATCTATGACTACACTCTCTGGGAGATTATTGAATATGGAAACACATTCAATAAAGCTGAAAAGATTGCTAATGCCATTGCTGCAAGAACTGCTGTTGCTGGATGTCCAAAAGCAGATAAGAAAGAAAAATCTGGTGATGGTAGAGCTGTGTCTGCTGAAGACATAGCAAAGAAAAGGGTTGATATGAAGACCCTAAACATTCTGAAACTCTCTTTGGGACAAGAGAATCAGCACAAATACAGAGTTATGAGTCTGCAAAAGATCTTTGGACAACTCTTGAAGTTGCATATGGTGGTAATGATGATACTAAGGAAGAGAAGAAGAAGCAACTCATGCATGAGTATGCTGTTTTTAAGTCTCAACCTAATGAAAAGCTTAGCAGTGTGAGAAGCAGACTGCTTGACATTACAAGCAAGTTGTCCTTCATGGGGACACAAGTTGGTGATGTTGACATTATTGCCACCTTTATTAAAAGCCTTGGTGATGTGTGGAAGATTGAGGCAAGATCTATTCTTGCCAATAACACTCACAAAAGTTCTACTTTTGATGATATCTACAATAAACTAAGGCTGTTGGAAGATGAAACTCTTTTGGAGCATGTAAGTAAGTCTAGCAATAGAAACATGGCCTTCTTCTCACATAGTGAAGGCCAACTTGATCAGAAGGACTCTTACATGCACCCAGTTACTGGATCAATATGTGTCAACGCTGGAACATATCCTGTCAACGCCTCACATTCAGACGCTGACACATACAAAAGTGACTCTCCAAGAGTTAAGCCTGCTGGTTTGGATCTGGATACTGTGTGTGCATACATTGCTTCTTTGCCCAATGGTTCAGTGATTACATATGAGGATCTTGAGCAAATAAGTGATGAGCACTTGGAAGAGATGGATATAAAGTGGAACATGGATCTTGCAAGTATAAGAGCAAACAGGTGGAATAGGAGGTTTAAGAAGAAGATGGCCTTTAATGCAAAGGACACTGCTGGATTTGACAAATCCAAGGTTGAGTGCTACAAGTTTCATCGTAGGGGCACTTTATGAGGGAATGCAGATCTCCAAGAAGATCTGATGCTGGCAAACCTTCAAGCCAAGTTGTTAAGGCTCAGGATCCTAAGGCCATGGTGGCAGTGCAAGAAATTGATGGTATTGGATGGGACTGGAGCTATTTGGCTAAGGATGGGGAAGAGGATAAAGCTTTGGTTGCTGAGATAGAAGAAGAAGAGCATGTTCAATATTCTCTCATGGCACACTCCTCCTCTTCATCAGATAATGAGGTATACGATGATGCTTTTTGTAGTAAGGGTTGTCGTTTAAATACTGAAAAACTTAACAAAGAGATTTTAAGATTGTTAAGTGATGTGAGTACTGAGAGATGCAAGTTGTCTAACTACCAAATTGCTCTCACTCAAACTGAAAAGACAGTTGAGGAGTACAAGAAAATGGAATTTGATCTAAAAGATAAAATTAATATCTTAAAACATGATTTAAATGCTAGTAATGATATTAGAAACATCATGGAAAGGGTCAATGCTGATATACAGGCTAAGTTAGATGAGGCTATCAAGAACAAGGATAATGTTGACCTTAAAATTCAGAGATTTGATAAGGCCTCACAAACCCTAGGAGAATGTGTTAATAAATAGAGGGATCCTAAGGACATGACTGGGATTGGGATGAAAGACTATACTGTTGTTCCACCACCAGCTGGGGACTTTTATGGTGTCCAAAGAAAGGACCTATCTTGGACTGGTTTACCAGAACTCCAAGAGGAGGAATTTATTCCTCCACCAAGCGTCATTACCCCAGTTGAAGAGTATAGACAAAAGTTGACTGACTTGAATGAATGGAAGAAAGCCAACCCTACCTTGTTTGTTAAGGGTGGCTTGTTATGTGAAAGTCCAAATGAGTCTACCCCTATTAAGGTAACAAACCCAATCAATGGCAAGAATGTTGACCTTGGCTCAAACACTGTTAGAAAACCTAGCATTAAGTATGCAGAAATGTATAGGAATACTAGGTCACCTAAAAGCCATGTTAGTAATGATGGAACAGGCTTCTTCTCTTCTAGACCTAGGGTTGTGTCTAGAAAAGCCTGTTACACTTGTGGTAGCTTTTCACACTTAGCATATAAGTGTGTCAACGCTTCTAAGGTCAACGCTGTTAAAATGTCAAACGTTGTCAGACCCAAAACCTTTGTGGAGCAAAGTCTACAAGTTGTTAGACCAGCACCATTCTTCACCAGAGGGTCTAACACTCATGGACAAAGACCATTTCAGAAGACCAATACTTGGTCTAATAGGCAATGGGTTTCTATAGCAAACCCTAGGTTCAACGGTGACAAGGGTAATTTCAGCGTTGACAAGACCAAATCCAATGCTGACAGAAACGTTGCCAGACCTAAATATTTGCAACCACAGGGTAAGGGGTCTAAAGCTTCTTCTAGCTTGACATGGAGACCTAAGAAAGATCAAAACCCTAATTCTAAAGGGCTTTCTATGATCTGCAACAGATTTAATTATATTTCAAAGGTCATTACAAAACCTATTGGGGTTAACTGGGTATTTCATCCAAAAAGGGATGAACAAGGGGTTGTTATGAGAACTAAGTCTATTCTTGTTGAACAACCAGATGAATCCAAGTCTGCTAAGGCTTGGGTTCCCAAAGAAAACTAATTTGTTTTCTTTATGTGCAGGGCATTCAAAAACAGGTCAGGGATTATAGATATTGGGACAGTGGATGCTCCAGGCACATGACAGGGAAGGAAGATTATTTAACTAACTTCACTCCTATTAAGGATGGTGATAAGGTTTACTTTGGAGGCGGATATGGAACTATCACAGGCAAAGGAACTCTTCTCACCAAGAACTTGCGTTTTGAAAACGTGTTTCTGGTAAAGGAACTTGATTACAATCTTTTTAGTATATCACAAGTTTGTGATAACAAAAATAAAGTTCTGTTTACTGATACTGAATGCTTGGTGTTAAGCAAGGATTATAAAATCCCGGATGAGAAATATATTGACTATAGAACACCTAGACATAAAGACATTTATAATGTTAATCTTAATGGGATTAGGATGAATAATAATATGTCATGTTTTTATGCTAAAGCTTCAGTAGATGAGAGTAATATATGGCACAGGAGACTAGGGCACATAAACTTTAAGAATATAAACAGGCTTGTGAGACTTGGATTGGTTGATGGTTTGCTTGAAAAGGCTTTCCACAATGACCACTCTTATGTTGCATGTCTTAAAGGCAAGCAGCACAAGGTCTCATTTACGTCTAAACAGGTGCACTCTAGTTCTAGACCACTTCACTTGCTGCATATGGACCTATTTGGTCCAACTAATATAGAGAGTTTCAATGGTAAATCATACTGCTTTGTCATCACAGATGACTTTTCTAGGTTTACATGGACTTTCTTCTTAGCTATGAAAAGTGACACTGCTGACACTTTAATTGACTTTATTACTCAGATAGAGAAGAAGACAGGTAAGGAAGTTAAAATGCTTAGAAGTGACAATGGCGGTGAGTTTAGAAATAAGCTTTTAGATGATTTTTGTGCCAAGAAAGGGATTACTAGGCAGTTTAGTGTTGCCAGAACCCCACAACAAAATGGGGTTGCTGAGAGAAAGAATAGAACCCTAATTGAAGCAGCCAGGACTATGTTGGCTGATGCTCACTTTTCCATAGCTTTTTGGGCTAAGGCTGTGAATACAGCTTGTTATGTTCAGAATAGAGCATTAGTCAACAAGATACAGAACAAAACACCTTATGAGTTACTTTGGGGAAGGAAACCTAATATTGGTTTTCTTAAACCTTTTGGTTGTCATGTAGTTGTACTTGATACTAGTGATGCCTTAGGTAAATTTAGTGCAAAAGGTGATGAAGGATATTTCATGGGTTATTTAGTGCAGAGAAAGGGATATAGGGTTTACCTTAAGAAGGAAAAACGTATACTTGAGAGAGTACATGTTAGGTTTTTAGAGAGTAAACCTAGTGATCCTGAAAGTGGTCCAAATTGGTTGTTTGACTTGGAACCTTTATCTAGGATTTTAAATTATATGCTTGTTACTAATCCAGACATTGTGAAGGTAACTTCAAATGTTGTGGAAGAACAAGTTGTTGATGTTTCAGGTACACAGGTTAATGAAGAAGTTGGATCACAAGCAGAAAAGTCATCTCCCATACAAGAGTATGTCACTATCCCCATATGGACAGATGCTTTTGCTGCTGCTGGAAAGGAAAATGGTGGTCCCCAAGTACCACCAGTTAACAACATGCATGGTCCTTCAGGCGCTGACAAAGGCAAATATGGCACTGACAGGACAAATTCAGGCGTTGATAGCTCAAACGTTGACAACAACATTTTAGGCGTTGATAACCCAAACGCTGACAATCTTGGTTCAGGCGTTGACAACACTTTTGAGCATATCTTCTCTTCCAATTTTGAACAAGGTGAACCTTCAAATGCACATGAAGAGGTTCATACTAATATTGATGGAAGAGAGTCTGAAGAAGATATTGGCAACTTGGAAAATGAGATTGAAGACAACAGACTTTTTGAAGGAGGAGTTCTTACTTCTACTATAAAGAATCACCCTACTTCTCAAATCATTGGTGATATCATGACTCCTGTTAAGACTAGGAGATCTCATCAGAATCTTGGTGGATTTATTGCCAATATACACAAGAAGGTTGATACCCCTCTTGTTCAAGCATGTTTGTTTGCCTGTTTTCTGTCACAACAAGAACCCAAGAAGATCTTTGATGCTCTCAAAGAACCAAGTTGGGTGGAAGCAATGCAGGATGAGCTTCACCAATTTGCAATTCAGGATGTTTAGGAGCTGGTTGATTGTCCTAGATATGTCAGACCTATTGGGACAAGATGGGTTCTTAGGAACAAGAGAGATGAAAGAGGTATTGTGGTCAGAAACAAGGGACGTTTAGTGGCTCAGGGATATACATAAGAGGAAGGGATAGAATATGAGGAGGTCTTTGCACCAGTTACAAGGATTGAAGCTATAAGGATATTTCTAGCCTATGCTTCCTACATGGGCTTCACTGTCTATCAAATGGATGTGAAGAGTGCCTTCCTCTATGGTACAATTGTTGAGGAGGTATATGTCATGCAACCTCCTGGTTTTGAGGATCCAAAGAATCCATACAAGGTGTATAAAGTCAAGAAGGCTATGTATAGACTTCATCAAGACCCAAGAGCATGGTATGGCACATTGTCCACTTATTTGGTGGAAAATGGATTCAAGAGGGGCACCATAGACCAGACACTATTTACAAAGAAGGCTGGTAAGGATGTCTTACTTGTTCAGGTTTATGTTGATGATATCATCTTTGGATCCACAAATCCAAAGTGTGGAAACCTTGGTTTCCTCGAATCTTTTAGCTACTAGGAACGAATCTCATTCACTTGATTGAATCAAGGCGGAATAGAATGAAACACGTTAACAAGGTGTTTGAACACAAAGAACATGAATTAAAACAAATGGATTGCTAATTATATTAATAATCAACAATCACTAGACGTGCATACATTGAATCCCACGTCTAGTCGACACACACTTTAGGTTTACATTGTGAATGAAAGTTATGAAAAACCTAATAACCCTTGGTTCCTTTTATAGTGTAAGGATTAGGGTTTTACAAGAGATAAGAATGAATAAACAAGTAAATCTTCTATTTAGATAAACATATACAGAATATATCCTGCATATATATCCAAATAGAAGCTTCTAAAGGCTTCTTGTCTACGTTTCTGTCAATGCTTAGTTTGTACATGACAATGTTTAAGCCATCAACCTCCAATTTGCTCTTGTCAACGCTTGGATTGCTCTTGACAACGCTTAGACAAAATCTTCATGTTTTCTTCGTTTTTGAGTTTCTGCCACATCAACTTTTTGACCCAACAATCTTCCCCTAGTTGATGTCGGCAAAACTCTTTGTGTATCTCTTGTAAGTTGTACATGATCTTCAAATTGCTTACCCTCAAGTGTAGCATGTATGTCTTCCCCTTTTTGTCACATCAACAGGGAAGTAAACAATGTATGCAATCTTGAAGATTCTCCAAATGTAGGCTCTGTATAATGATTTTGAAGAAAAATAAATAAAGTATTCTTGATGTAGAAGTAGAATAACCCAACCTTGTGTTCCATGTCTTGCACTATCCATGTGATAAAGAACTTATACTCATCTCACCAAGTGTAAGTAGACCTCGAACCCTTGTCAATATTCTCATCCTTTGTGAGACACTGAGCACGATAATGTAACTCCTTCAAGTGTTATGACAAGTCTTCGTCACCAAACATTTAAAGCACAAACAAGTTATCTTTAAACCAATGTTATCCATCCATGATTTAAAGATATGAGAAAACACAAACGCGTGAAAATCTTCTTCAACCATCAAACTTACCATAAGAATTCTTCCCCTTAAGCCAACACCTTTTCATGACGAATTTTAATGGAATAACATCTTCATACCATATGTAAAAGCCACAAATATGGATAACTCTTTCCAAGGCTACCCCGATTACATAGTTTAAAATATCCATCAAAATCTCTATGAATTGTTGCGAACTTACTTAAAAATCATTTACTCCTTGTAAAAATATCCGAGCCATAAATATCAATTTGATATTCTGAATAAAAACAGAGATTCCATGTACCTTCGTGTGTAAATTCCTCCTTTTTGTGTGCTAAAAACGTACCAATTTTCTCAAACAGCAGCTATCCTTTTGTCATCCGAGAACCTTCATTGTCCAATATCCTAATCGCATGCATTGTCAGATATCAGACAAAACCTATCAACGCTTGAGCAAGCGTTTCTCGGACAACTCATGTAAAACCCGCATGCTTTTACCATGAATAGTGCCCTTAAGATCGTACGTCCTAGATTAAAACTTACCTCATTTAGTATTGATCACATTCATGTGCTAATAATCAAGCAAGTGCATACGTGTATGACATGACAAGTATCGATTACGTACGAACTCATGATAAACAGTTAATAATATATCACGTGAACATAATTAATTCATGATCACCATTTAAAATACTAACTAGAATAATTACGTAAATACTTATAATATTATTACGAGCGTTAAGTTACGAAAAACGACACGATAGAATAAACAGAAACACTTTAAACACGAGCACGTTTAACCACGAACGAACACGAAACATCGGGACACGAGAAAGGTACGGGTACCCCATGTGGGGCCCCCATACCCACGGCACACATACAAGAAATGGGCTTAGCCCATGGACTTTACAAGTAAAGGGGGGTAAAGAGTTAAACATGTTTTCATTTTTCATTTTCAAGAAACAAACACAAAAACCCTAAAAGAGTTTTTCTCCTCTCCTTTTTTCTCCTTTTGTGCCGCCACCTAAACACCACCATTGGAGGGTGTTTGTTTGATTTTGATCTTAAAAACAAGTGTTAGAAACCGTGTTTGTTCATCCTTTTTCCAAGCTACATAGTGGTATACCTTTCTAACCCTTCTTTTTAATTCTTTTTAATTCTTTTAATCTTTGATTATTTTCATGAACATGTTATTATTTTTCTTATAAAAACAAGGTAATTAATCATTGATCTAACATGTTTTGGTATTAATTAAAATCAAAGAATGATTTATAAGGGTGTTTGTTTTTGGCCGCCTAGCAAACAAACCCGAGGGGGGGTTTGGTTTGCTATTGCCGCCACCACCAAGACCATATTTGGTCTTGGTTGGCTCATGTGGGACCCACGGAAGCAAGGAGACACATGTGCCCCGGGTTTGGCTCGGGGTACGGTGTCGAATTCATGCCCGATTCATGGTTCGTTGGTTAAATCATGATCTATGTTACATGTTAATTTTTATGAATCATGAACTTAGGATATAATTAATTAATAACATGAAATATTAATTAAATCATGACTTAGGTTATTTTAATTATTAGTTTAACATGACATTAATTTAACCTAAGTATTTTATGTTATAAGTTATAATTAATTAATTATTAAAACATGCCTATAATTAATTAATTTAGACATGACTTAGGTTATATTATTATTAATAATAATACACATTTTAACCTAAGTATTTTCATTTCATTTCAATTAAAACATGTTATACTTTAATTAAAATGCTTAACCTATAGTTTAATTAAAATACATGAAATAATAATTAAACTATACACTATATCATATGACTTAAGAAATAAGCTTATAACACTTAGACTTATATGTTAGCTTATGTAATCAGCTTAATTCTAATTATGGAAACTTCTATTTATAGAAACTTAATTAAATAAGGCAGCTAATCTAATTATGGAAACCTTCTATATATGGAAATCAATCTATTTCAGGCAGCTAATCTAATCATGGAAACCTTCTATATATGGAAACTTATTTAATTAAGGCAGCTGATCTATTTTTGGAAACTTTCTATTTTTAGAAACTAATCTATTTTAAGCAGTAAATTCTATTTTAGGAAACTTTCTATTTTTGGAAACTTTCTATTTTTGGAAACTTTCTATTTTTGGAAACTTTCTATTTGTGGTAACTTTCTATTTTTGGAAACTTTCTATTTTTGGAAACTTTCTATTTTTGGAAACTTTCTATTTTTTGGAAACTTTCTATTTTTGGAAACTTTCTATTTGTGGTAACTTTCTATTTTTGGAAACTTTCTATTTTTGGAAACTCTCTATTTTTGGAAACCTGCTATTTTTGGAAAGTTACTTATTATTACACAGTAAGTATAATAATACATGAAACACCAGTAATACTTAATCAGATTAATCAGAATACTAGATAAACACAGTTTAAAGCTTTAAACAGTGAACCAGGACCTAAAACATACCAAATCAGCTAATATGAGACACAAAACCCAGTACGTAATCAGTAAATCGATACTTATACACGTGTGTATTCATGTAGCGTTAGTGATCCAGAAGTAGGAGTCTTTCTTCCGTTCATTCACTGGACTTGAGGTACGGATTCCCGTCCTTTCAGTATGGACATTCTTTCCTTATTAGGATTTCCCCGTATGCAGCCAACTGTTTTCCCCAGCATTTGTTTTATTGTTTTGAACTGCTTATGTTAATTTAGCATAATCTATAGCCATATACAAGCATGACCAGTTTCACCTAGTTATGGAGGTACCATAACCATAGCATTGGAGGCACCGATGTTATGACTTCCCCACGGCGGAGTGATTGCTCGTGGCGTCCCTTTCAGTTTTGGCCATATTATTATATCAGGTGGGGCGTATGGGTGCATCCTAGTTACATGTTTTATTCAGTTTATCATGGTGAATGTGGTGTGTGCCTTGCACCCTTCACAAGGAGCTGATCCCTCCTACCCAAACCAGTATATTGATTAGAGGCATCCCCTCTAATCAGCATGATGAGGTCACCCCTCCAAGTATTCATGCACGTGACCTTTTCATGACCTATATGGGCTATGGTATATATATGTTAAAACAGTTTTCACAAGATAAACATAAGGCTTTTCAAACTATAAAACCAGTTTTCTTGATACTTAACCAGTTTACTCAGTACTTAGTCTTCCGCCGTTATATGTTACATGCTTATCCTATTTCATGCTTTATTGTACATCCGTGCACTGAGCGTCTTGCTCAGCCGTTTTCCTTTTCATGTTCCCAAAACGGCAGGTACTCAGGGACGCTCGTAGATCTCAAACGTAGGTGCATATGGACTGGAAGCTTTACTGTCTTTCTTTACTTTATGCATTTCCTTTACTTTGATACAGTTGCTATGGACATTGTTTCGTCCTTTCCTTTTACAGTATTTATGTTTGTGTGTGATGAGCTTTACTTTGGGGTACCGATGTTTGATTCCGGTATTTCCCTTTTATGGTTGAATAATGCTTAGACATTTATCCTTGTATGCTTTGATGACACGCCATGATTATGCGTAATATTCCATTTCCAAAATGGGGTGTTACAATTATGGTATCAGAGCCAAGGTTTCGACCTGTAAGCTCTCAAATATGACCTGTGATTAGTGGGTAGTCACTACGGTCTTCCTAGAACTGACAGTTGTTTTCATGCATTCATCATTTTTAAGCATACATATACATGTCATTGTTACAGGGTTTTTGACTAAGTAATGGTTGGTACAGGACTGGCCCTATTTAGTCGCATGTGTTTTATCGAAACTTTTAGATTTGGGACCGACCCATAGGCGTCCCCTCGATATGTCTTTTATTTTGAGTGAACTGACCGGAGGCGTTCACTCTCGAGCATCAAAGTTTTCATAAAACTGCATCATGCATTCGTACAAAGATTTTCTTGCATAAAATTTTTCTCGTGAAATTTTTTTGGCATAATTTTTTTTTTTTTTTTTTTATATATTTTATGTTTGAACTGTTAATCATATGTTTTATGTTATACTGTCAGATGGTTCTCACACGCGAGCAAGAGCAGCTCAATGCTGCAATTCAGGCTGCCATGCAACCTTACTTCCTCAACTGAGGAATGACATTCGTGCTGAAGTCCAAGCTGCCAATAATCAGCAGCCGCAGAATCAGGCACCTCCTCCTCCTCCTCCCCCAGTGACTCTAGCGGTATGGTTGGAAAGATTTAACAAGCTCCGTCCTAGAGCTTTTGAAAAGACTGATAGCCCCAGCGATGCTGAAAGCTGGCTGACTCACATTGAGAAAATCTTCAATGCTATGGGATGTGACCCCGCCTTCAAGGCAAGATTGGCATGCTACAGGTTTGAAGGCGATGTACTCAACTGGTGGCTAGCTTTGACGCAGTCAGAAGGAGGTGATGAATGGGTCGCTGGTTTGACATGGGCCCAATTCAAGGAGAGAGTGATGGAACAGTTCTTTCCTAAGGCAGAGCAGGACAAACTCAAGCGTGAATACCACGGGATACGTCAGAGACAGGGCGAGAATAGCAACGAATTCATGCAGCGCTTTCTTCGCCTAGCTGGTTTTCTAGGAGCAGCGGCTGGCACCCCTGAGGAGCAGGCACACCATTTTAGGTGGGCACTTCGCACCTCGGTCGCGAACAATCTGGTATGTGCTACGTTCAATACAGTAGCACAAGTGGCCGACGCAACAAGAAAGCTTGAGATGTTGCAGGAACGCGATGAGTTCGGGGAAGCCGAAAGACCCGACAAGAGGTAAAATATTTCATGTTCTAGCGTTAACCAGACCGCATCCTATCGTTATATGTTCTTTAATCATCTCTTAAACTGTATCTTCCAGGCAGAAAACTGGGGACCGGTCTCAGCCGGCTACTCAGCAGCAGCCTAGTCAGCCCAAAGGAAACGGTCACTCTAACGACCGTTCTGTTGTGGAAAGGCGCAACGGTAATGATAATTACCGTAACAATGCGGGACACTCCAACAACAGCAGGTCCTACTATTTATGCATCTTCTTATGATTTCGTGTTATGTCTCTCATGCTGACACTATATTAATCTCTACCAGGAACCACGGTAACGGAAGGGACCAGAACCACAGGGGTTCTCAGCCTAACCGTTCAGCTAACACTGGTAAACATCTTATGACGCTTACGTCCTATACTCGTGCATATACCTTATTCTTAACACGTTTTGTCATCAGCAGGCCCTCAGCAAGCAAGGACTCCTGCTGGAGGATTCACTCATCCTCTTTGCAGCACTTGCCATCGCAGACACCCTGGCCCATGTCGTCGTGACTCCGACGCGTGCTATAAGTGCGGCCTCCCTGGCCATCGTATGAGAGATTGCCGTAAGGGTGAAATGGAGGGTACTTCGGGTCATGCTGATACTAAACCGCCTCCTACCACTGGGCGTGTCTACACGACATCGCGAGACCAGGCAAACAAATCTACAGGTACCATTACTGGAATTTTGTATATGTACGGCCAGGCTGCATGTGTTCTTTTCGACACGGGTGCCACTCATTCAGTTGTTTCCACTACTTATGCTAAGAACATCAGGACACTTCCCTTGCCATTAGAAAATAAGCTTACCATTTCCACGCCTCTGAGGGACTCTGTATTAATAACTCATGTATACAAGAGTCTTCCTCTAGAGTTTGACGATAAAGTTCGTGCAGTAGATGCACTTCCTCTAGACATGATTGAGTTCGATATGATTCTCAGCATGGATTGGCTATCCAAGCACCATGCTACCATAGACTGCCACTCATATCGAGTGATCTTCGGCGACATTAATGCACCAGAGTACATCCATAACGGGTTCATACCCGGACGGTCTGTACAAGTCATATCTACCTTGCAAGCACGTGCGTTACTGTCACATGGCTGCGAAGGTTATCTAGCTACGGTTCATGACATGGATGCTGAATCCCCATCGATTCAGGATCAACCAGTAGTTTCGGAATTTCAAGACGTCTTCCCAGATGAACTTCCAGGCATACCACCTGCAAGAGAAGTGGAGTTCAACATCGACCTTGTTCCAGGAGCTGGGCCGATCTCTAAGGCTCCGTATCGTATGGCTCCCATAGAGCTAAAAGAACTGAAGGACCAACTGCAGGAACTTCTTGAACGAGGGTTCATTAGACCAAGCGCATCTCCATGGGGCGCACCGGTCTTGTTTGTTAAGAAGAAGGACGGCAGCATGCGACTTTGCATTGACTACCGTGAACTTAATAAGATTACCATCCGCAATAGATATCCACTGCCACGTATAGACGATCTGTTTGACCAACTTCAAGGAGCCAAACACTTCTCAAAGATCGATCTAAGGTCAGGCTACCATCAGCTAAGGGTTAAAGAGCAGGATATTGCCAAGACTGCTTTTCGTACCCGCTATGGCCATTATGAGTTCGTGGTCATGCCATTCGGCCTGACTAACGCTCCAGCAGTATTCATGGATCTGATGAACAGAATCTTCCATGAATTCCTTGATAAATTTGTCATTGTATTCATCGATGACATCTTGATATTCTCAAAGTCCACGGAGGAACACGAAGATCATCTCCGTACTGTACTACAGATTCTTCGTCAGAAGCAGCTGTATGCGAAATTCTCCAAGTGTGAGTTCTGGTTAAACAAGGTGGCATTCTTAGGTCACATTGTATCAGCAGAAGGGATCACTATGGACCCAGCGAAGGTTGAGGCTATCACTAAATGGCCAAGACCAACATCAGCGACAGAAGTCCGCAGCTTCTTAGGCTTAGCTGGATATTATCAAAGATTCGTGGAGAACTTTTCCCGCCTGGCATTGCCTCTCACCAAACTGATGCGAAAAGGAGAGAAATTCGTCTGGACGGAAGAACAAGAGAAGAGCTTCGAAGACCTAAAGCAGAAGTTAGTATCTGCACCTATTCTTACTCTCCCATCTGGTACAGGTGGATTTCAGATCTATAGCGATGCATCGGGGAAGGGACTGGGCTGTGTTCTCATGCAACATGGGAAAGTGATCGCGTATGCTTCACGGCAGCTTAAGCCCTATGAAGAAAACTACCCTACGCATGACCTGGAACTTGCTGCAGTGGTGTTCGCATTGAAGATATGGAGGCATTACTTATACGGAGAATCATGCGACATTTTCACGGATCACAAGAGCTTGAAGTATATCTTCACACAGCGAGAATTGAACATGAGACAAAGGAGATGGTTGGAACTGTTGAAGGATTATGATATTAACCTACAGTATCATCCCGGGAAAGCTAATGTAGTAGCAGATGCACTTAGCAGGAAGTCCGGAATGATAAACGGCATTGAGATCGAGGAACAAAACATAAGAGACTTGGAGCGGCTAGACATCGAAATCATGGTACATGGGCAGCACGGATACTGGGCGAATCTTAGAGTAGAACCTGAGTTACTGACTAGGATTAAGGAAGCGCAGAAGGATGATGGAGAGATTTGGGCGATAATTCAGAATTTGGAGAAGCAGACAGAATTCAGAATGGACGCAGACGGTATCGTTTGGCAGGGCACGAGACTTTGTGTTCCTGACAATCAAGAACTCCGGGAAGCATTGTTAGCTGAAGCTCACAGCTCCCCATTTTCTATACATCCTGGGTCGACAAAAATGTACCATGACATCAGACAGCACTTTTGGTGGAGTGGTATGAAACAGGATGTAGCCACGTATGTCTCCAAATGTCTTACCTGTCAGCAGGTTAAGATTGAACATCAGCGATCTGGCGGTCTCCTTCAACCGTTGGATATTCCAGAGTGGAAGTGGGACAAAATCACCATGGATTTTGTTACCGGTCTTCCGCCTACCAAGAAGAAGCACGATGCTATTTGGGTCATCGTTGATCGACTCACCAAATCAGCTCATTTCTTACCGATACACAAGGAAGATCCGGTAAGTAAACTCGCAGATACGTACAGAAGGGAGATCATGAGACTCCACGGCACTCCCTCCAGCATCGTCTCAGACAGAGATCCTCGTTTCACGTCGCGATTCTGGAAAGGTCTGCAAAAAGCTTGGGGTACACAACTTAAGCTGAGCACAGCCTTTCATCCTCAAACGGACGGACAATCGGAGCGAACAATTCAGACATTGGAAGATATGTTAAGGTCGTGTGCGTTGGAATGGACTGGTGATTGGGACGATTACATCTGTTTAGTCGAGTTTGCATACAACAACAGCTGGCACGCAAGTATCAAATGTGCTCCTTTCGAAATGTTGTATGGCAGAAAGTGTCGCGCTCCAACTTGCTGGGATCAAGTGGGAGAGCGAACACTCGAAGGACCAGAGATTATAGAAATGACCAATGAGAAGATTGAGGTAGCTAAACAGAAGCTGCAGGAAGCGCGATCACGTCAGAAGAGTTACGCCGATAAGCATCGTAGGGACATACATTTTAATGTGGGAGATCACGTCTTCCTCAAGGTTTCGCCGGCACGTGGTGTTAAACGCTTCGGGATCAAAGGAAAACTCAGTCCTCGGTTCATCGGACCATTTGATATCGTTGAACGAATCGGCGAAGTATCTTACCGATTGGCGTTACCTCCTCAGCTTTCGCACGTGCATAACGTGTTCCATGTGTCCTTACTCAGAGGGTACAATTATCATCCCCTTCACATGGTTCAGTATCCACTGGAACAGATACGTGAAGATCTCACTTTTATAGAAGAACCCGAACGAGTACTCGACAGGCAAGAACGAGTCATGAGAAGGAAGACGATTCCATTCGTCAAAATTCGTTGGAGGGACCATACCGAGCGAGAAGCCACTTGGGAAACAGAGGAGTCTATCCGGGCTTCTTACCCTCACTTCATATTTTGAGTTCGGGTATGTCACTTCTTTTCAGCTTACTTTATCTATAATTCGGGGACGAATTATTCTTTTTAGGGGGGAAGAATTGTAAAACCCGCATGCTTTTACCATGAATAGTGCCCTTAAGATCGTACGTCCTAGATTAAAACTTACCTCATTTAGTATTGATCACATTCATGTGCTAATAATCAAGCAAGTGCATACGTGTATGACATGACAAGTATCGATTACGTACGAACTCATGATAAACAGTTAATAATATATCACGTGAACATAATTAATTCATGATCACCATTTAAAATACTAACTAGAATAATTACGTAAATACTTATAATATTATTACGAGCGTTAAGTTACGAAAAACGACACGATAGAATAAACAGAAACACTTTAAACACGAGCACGTTTAACCACGAACGAACACGAAACATCGGGACACGAGAAAGGTACGGGTACCCCATGTGGGGCCCCCATACCCACGACACACATACAAGAAATGGGCTTAGCCCATGGACTTTACAAGTAAAGGGGGGTAAAGAGTTAAACATGTTTTCATTTTTCATTTTCAAGAAACAAACACAAAAAACCTAAAAGAGTTTTTCTCCTCTCCTTTTTTCTCCTTTTGTGCCGCCACCTAAACACCACCATTGGAGGGTGTTTGTTTGATTTTGATCTTAAAAACAAGTGTTAGAAACCGTGTTTGTTCATCCTTTTTCCAAGCTACATAGTGGTATACCTTTCTAACCCTTCTTTTTAATTCTTTTTAATTCTTTTAATCTTTGATTATTTTCATGAACATGTTATTATTTTTCTTATAAAAACAAGGTAATTAATCATTGATCTAACATGTTTTGGTATTAATTAAAATCAAAGAATGATTTATAAGGGTGTTTGTTTTTGGCCGCCTAGCAAACAAACCCGAGGGGGGGTTTGGTTTGCTATTGCCGCCACCACCAAGACCATATTTGGTCTTGGTTGGCTCATGTGGGACCCACGGCAGCAAGGAGACACATGTGCCCCGGGTTTGGCTCGGGGTACGGTGTCGAATTCATGCCCGATTCATGGTTCGTTGGTTAAATCATGATCTATGTTACATGTTAATTTTTATGAATCATGAACTTAGGATATAATTAATTAATAACATGAAATATTAATTAAATCATGACTTAGGTTATTTTAATTATTAGTTTAACATGACATTAATTTAACCTAAGTATTTTATGTTATAAGTTATAATTAATTAATTATTAAAACATGCCTATAATTAACTAATTTAGACATGACTTAGGTTATATTATTATTAATAATAATACACATTTTAACCTAAGTATTTTCATTTCATTTCAATTAAAACATGTTATACTTTAATTAAAATGCTTAACCTATAGTTTAATTAAAATACATGAAATAATAATTAAACTATACACTATATCATATGACTTAAGAAATAAGCTTATAACACTTAGACTTATATGTTAGCTTATGTAATCAGCTTAATTCTAATTATGGAAACTTCTATTTATAGAAACTTAATTAAATAAGGCAGCTAATCTAATTATGGAAACCTTCTATATATGGAAATCAATCTATTTCAGGCAGCTAATCTAATCATGGAAACCTTCTATATATGGAAACTTATTTAATTAAGGCAGCTGATCTATTTTTGGAAACTTTCTATTTTTAGAAACTAATCTATTTTAAGCAGTAAATTCTATTTTAGGAAACTTTCTATTTTTGGAAACTTTCTATTTTTGGAAACTTTCTATTTTTGGAAACTTTCTATTTTTGGAAACTTTCTATTTGTGGTAACTTTCTATTTTTGGAAACTTTCTATTTTTGGAAACTTTCTATTTTTGGAAACTTTCTATTTTTTGGAAACTTTCTATTTTTGGAAACTTTCTATTTGTGGTAACTTTCTATTTTTGGAAACTTTCTATTTTTGGAAACTCTCTATTTTTAGAAACCTGCTATTTTTGGAAAGTTACTTATTATTACACAGTAAGTATAATAATACATGAAACACCAGTAATACTTAATCAGATTAATCAGAATACTAGATAAACACAGTTTAAAGCTTTAAACAGTGAACCAGGACCTAAAACATACCAAATCAGCTAATATGAGACACAAAACCCAGTACGTAATCAGTAAATCGATACTTATACACGTGTGTATTCATGTAGCGTTAGTGATCCAGAAGTAGGAGTCTTTCTTCCGTTCATTCACTGGACTTGAGGTACGGATTCCCGTCCTTTCAGTATGGACATTCTTTCCTTATTAGGATTTCCCCGTATGCAGCCAACTGTTTTCCCCAGCATTTGTTTTATTGTTTTGAACTGCTTATGTTAATTTAGCATAATCTATAGCCATATACAAGCATGACCAGTTTCACCTAGTTATGGAGGTACCATAACCATAGCATTGGAGGCACCGATGTTATGACTTCCCCACGGCGGAGTGATTGCTCGTGGCGTCCCTTTCAGTTTTGGCCATATTATTATATCAGGTGGGGCGTATGGATGCATCCTAGTTACATGTTTTATTCAGTTTATCATGGTGAATGTGGTGTGTGCCTTGCACCCTTCACAAGGAGCTAATCCCTCCTACCCAAACCAGTATATTGATTAGAGGCATCCCCTCTAATCAGCATGATGAGGTCACCCCTCCAAGTATTCATGCACGTGACCTTTTCATGACCTATATGGGCTATGGTATATATATGTTAAAACAGTTTTCACAAGATAAACATAAGGCTTTTCAAACTATAAAACCAGTTTTCTTGATACTTAACCAGTTTACTCAGTACTTAGTCTTCCGTCGTTATATGTTACATGCTTATCCTATTTCATGCTTTATTGTACATCCGTGCACTGAGCGTCTTGCTCAGCCGTTTTCCTTTTCATGTTCCCAAAACGGCAGGTACTCAGGGACGCTCGTAGATCTCAAACGTAGGTGCATATGGACTGGAAGCTTTACTGTCTTTCTTTACTTTATGCATTTCCTTTACTTTGATACAGTTGCTATGGACATTGTTTCGTCCTTTCCTTTTACAGTATTTATGTTTGTGTGTGATGAGCTTTACTTTGGGGTACCGATGTTTGATTCCGGTATTTCCCTTTTATGGTTGAATAATGCTTAGACATTTATCCTTGTATGCTTTGATGACACGCCATGATTATGCGTAATATTCCATTTCCAAAATGGGGTGTTACAACTCATGTCAACGCTTTCCATCAGCGTTTGACTTATTCTTGTCAGCGTCAAATTAACAAACATCAGCGTTAACTTTAAACCTTGTCAGCGTCGAACTAAAACTTCATTCTTATCAACGTCTCGACTTATAAACATCATCGTCTTTCGAAAACATGTACTTTTTCCGTCTTATCTACCACGTTTCTTTTTGCTACTCCATGTTTTTGTCACTGTTGTATTATCTCTTGAATATAATAACGCCTAACACATGATCACATGGACCACAGTAGCTTTGGACCATACGAATATTAGCCAAAACTGTTAATATGTCACAAGATCTTTCTTTGGCATCATACATATTAAATCGTAGAACTCTAATCTGCGTGGGTCCATAACCAATCAATACCCTTTTTGGCTTAAATTGATAACCTCAAATCCTACGTTTTTAACCAATGAAAAATTGAGTTTAATGGGACCGCCAAACTTGATCTCATGCCCACGTTATTTATCCAGCAACAAACTCATATGACTAATACCAATTGACAATCATATACCTAAACGTGGGACCAGTAGCTTTGAATAAAATTATGAACCACCATACCTTGCATCCATCTTCACGTGATGTGTCTGTGTACAAAACAGTAACATAACTTTCAGTTTTGTTGCACAGTATGGGACACAACCCTTTCTTTTCGTTAATGCAGCAAGAGAACCTCTTGCAATTCTTGAAGACATCACGTGAATCCAAACTGCTTTAATTGATGCCTGTACGATCTGCTATTATTGCTGTGTCACAGTATAACGAATCTAGGGTTTATGCAAACCCTAAAACGAGAATTCTTTTTACACCATAGCTTCTTTATTCACCAAATCATCTTCACGTTATAACATCCAAGAACCTCAAACTTTCTGCTTTTCATGTCGATCTAGGGTTTGAGTAACCCTAGTTCATGATTTCATATGAAAAAGGCAAAAACTTTAATGCCATAATCAGCGAACTTCGATCTTGAATAATGTCTTCATTAGGGCTCATATCGAAAATCCCTTTGATGAGATTCTAGACACAAGTGCCAAGAATCTATAGTTCAAAAATCACGAAGATCCAACGGTTAACGAAGAAGAAAACATGTTTTGAACATGGCTGTTTACAGAAAACTGCATATACTCATTGCTGACTTTGACGCCTAATAACTTTTTCTTGGGGGTAAAACTTGACAATCCCTTCGGTGGATGTCTAGATATATGTGTATAGAATACACACAAGAAATTTCGTGACGATCCAACGGTTCAATAAAAAGTTACGACCTTCTGAATACTGCTGCGCACACAAAAACGTCCAGAAAAACCCTAGACGGTTTTTTCTTCTTTTCACCATACACGAACACCTTGTTGGTCCTAGCATCACGAGCCACGAGGCTCTGATACCAATTGTGGAAACCTTGGTTTCCTCGAATCTTTTAGCTACTAGGAACGAATCTCATTCACTTGATTGAATCAATGCGGAATATAATGAAACACGTTAACAAGGTGTTTGAACACAAAGAACATGAATTAAAACAAATGGATTGCTAATTATATTAATAATCAAAAATCACTAGAGGTGTATACATTGAATCCCACGTCTAGTCGACACACACTTTAGGTTTACATTGTGAATGAAATTTATGAAAACCTAATAACCCTTGGTTCCTTTTATAGTGTAAGGATTAAGGTTTTACAAGAGATAAGAATGAATAAACAAGTAAATCTTCTATTTAGATAAACATATATAGAATATATCCTGCATATATATCCAAATTGAAGCTTCTAAAGGCTTCTTGTCTACGTTTCTGTCAATGCTTAGTTTGTACATGACAATGCTTAAGCCATCAACCTCCAATTTGCTCTTGTCAACGCTTGGATTGCTCTTGACAACGCTTAGACAAAATCTTCATGTTTTCTTCGTTTTTGAGTTTCTGCCACATCAACTTTTTGACCCAACACAAAGATGAGTGAGGACTTTTCCAAGCTTATGACAGACAAATTCAAGATGAGTGCAATGGGGGAGATGAACTTCTTTTGTAGGGTTACAATTTCAACAGAAAGAAGATGGTATCTTCATCTCTCAGGATAAGTATGTAGCAGAGATCTTGAAGAAGTTTGGCTTTTCTCCACATGAAAAGAGGGCTACTACTCCTATGGATATAGAACACCCTTGGGGAAAGATTGGAGATGGAAAATATGTGGATGTCAGGCACTATAGATCAATGATTGGTTCATTGATGTATCTCACAGCCTCAAGACCTGACATCATGTTTGCTGTGTGTGCTTGTGCACGCCATCAAGTGACTCCCAAAGAATATCACCTTTATGCTGTCAAGAGAATCTTTAGGTACCTAAGATGTTATCCAGATCTTGGCTTGTGGTACCCAAAAGATTCACCTTTGGAGCTTATTGTATATTCAGACAGTGACTATGGAGGTGATAAGTTTGATAGAAAATCCACAACTGGTGGATGTCAGTTTCTTAGGAGTAGGTTAATATCTTAGCAATGCAAGAAACAAACAGTGGTGGCCAATTCTACAACTGAAGGAGAGTATGTTGCAGCAGCTGCTTGTTGTGGACAAGTCTCATGGATTCAGAACCAGCTGTTGGATTATGGGTATAATTTCATGCATACCAAGATATTTGTTGACAATAACAACACTTTATGCATTATTAAGAATCCTGTACATCATTCTAAAACAAAACACATAGAAATTAGACATCATTTTATAAGGGATTGTTTTGAAAAGGGTTTAATACAACCATATAGGGTTGACATAGAAGAAAATGTGTCTGATTTATTAACTAAACCTTTTGATGCTGGAAGGTTTCAATACTTGGTAACAAGTATTGGAATGATCAATCTCACATAATATGTGTTTTGGGGTCTTTTGTAAAAGTATGTACAGGATAATGTATTGTTATTGGTCTTTTGAGGATTTAGATTTTCCACTATATTTGTCTAACACTGACAAAGGTTTCCTTAACACTGATAAGTGTTATTGTGACGTTGTCAGCAATATATTTGTCTAACGTTGACAAAGGTTTCCTTAACGCTGACAAGTGTTATCGGGACGTTGTCAGCAACAATGTTAGTTTTGTGGTTTTTAATCTAAATGTGCAGGTGGTGTTAGCATTCTACCATTGGATACAGAGTTGCTTATGGATCCTTGGAGAATCATTTGAGCATGTTTTTATTTATGGATGATGGTTGGAATTTTCTATTCCTATCTTGACATAAATTTTTATGTTCATGCATATTTTTGAGCAACATATGTATCACAGTTTAAGGGGAGGTTTTAGGAACCTTTAGGACTTTTAGGTATTCTTATCATACTCTTATCACAATTCTAGATTGTGTCCACAGGTGAGTATGAGTTAGTTTTACTAAATCATGAGGCACTGTAGCATGCAAAGTTGATATACTATGCATGCTGCCAAGACATTTTTGGCCTAGAATTGGTTGTGGTCTGTTGGGTGACTTGGGAATGATTTTATTATGGGTTTTACCTAGGAGTAACAAGGAATTTTATGAGATAACTTAGTTGTTAAGAGTTTTAGTTAGCAAGGGACACTAGAGGACTGTTATGTCTATCTTGCATAAGCAAGTGTGCATAACTGGACAGTGCTTGCCGCCCTATAATAATTATCAACTTATAGGTTATCTTCACTAGGATAAATTACTTTGTTAAGGTCCTTTTTCATTTTTAATATTTTTATTTTTGGACACTGACAAGTATTTTTCCAAGCGTTGTTGTGACCAATTTAGACGCTGACATGGCTTTGGCAAACGTTAACAAGAATATAGCCGTTGGGAGTTGATGGGTTATTTTTTACCGTTGATACCCATTGGGACCTACCCAGTTGTTACTTTTTGACAAATTTTGGGGGCGTAATTTTGGGAGCAGATAACTTTTAATTAATGCATGAGATAACTTATTTTCTTTTCAATATTTTCATCATGATATTTTGAAAATATTTGCCTCATTTTTTACCAATCACATGCATGTATCTCTCCTATGTATTTGGCTCCTATTTTTAAACAGGGTACCTATCATTCTTGTCTAACAATTTTCTCCTATAATTCATCTTTCTAAACATTCACAAACATCTTTCAACAATGGCACCAAAATTTAAACCAAGTGATTTGGTATTGGGATTCAGGAGTCAACACAACATGATAGCATATTTGAACGCTGATGACACTCTGTTTCCACAATACACACAGATGGTGGCGTATTTGAATGCATCCCCCATTAGGTATGCTCTTTCTCATGCTCCTCTCATCTCTGTCACACATATTAAGCAGTTTTGGAACACAGTTAGTTCCTCAACAGTTAATAATGTGACTACATTATCATATATTGTTCATGGGCGTACATGGGTGGTTACTGAAGCCTTGGTTCGCCAGGCTTTGCATCTTGATGATGCAGATGGTATATCCACCCTCCCCATTCATGAAATAGAACAAGGACTAAGGGTTTTGGGTTATCCTTTCCCTGATGAGGGAACTTTAAACAAATATCATAAACAGGAGTTTCTCCCAGCCTGGAAGTACCTAATACATGTCCTCTTACAATGTTTGAGTCCCAAGTGTACTGCACACAATGAGATTAATAGATCCATTGCTAGTGATATTGTGTGCATTGCAACTGGGCAAATGTTTAATTATTCAAAAATGATTTTTGAGGGCATGTGTAAAAACAAAGGGAGTAAAATGACTTTAGCTTATCCCAGATTTTTACAAATGGTTTTTGATGTGCAAAATTACTGCACAAGGGATCATGATGACTTTTATGAGATCCCTATGCAAAAGAAAGCAATTTTTACAAAGATGAACTCACCCCCTCACCGTGACTTACCCCTCACTCCAGCTATGATTGCTGTCATTGAAGCAGCACAACCTAAACCAGACCCACAACCCCAACTTGACCCCATACCAGAACCTTTACCTTCACCACAACACATGAAAATTGACCAAGAACCCTTTGACGCTGACACATTAAATGTTGGCGTTGACACACCTACTCCAGACGTTGACACCATTCCTTCACAGACCCAAACACCCCTTAACCAACCCACATCCACCCAATCCACATCATCTTCTACCCCACCACAATATAGGTTGCAAAAATGCCAAAGGAATAATGGAGTGTTCTCCTCTAGTGGTCTTAGCCATGTAGCAGAGAGAACCACCACCACAAGTGTGGCTGGTGCTATGGATGAGGCTAGGACTATTGGTTCTGGCTTAGATGTAGGCCAAGACAATCCTAACATCTTTAAGACCTCATCCATGCCCCATGAATCTAACTTGGGAGGTCAAATACCCAGGTTAGAGGAGGGCAGATTAGAACCAATGACATTAATGGAATTGACGGCTGTCTGCATTAGCTTGCAAAAGCAAAATGCAGACTTGGTACAAATTGTCAGTACACAAGGCCTTGAACTCAAGCAATTGAGGGAGAGGATTGTTATTTTTGAAAATGCTAGCACAAGGCGTGGGATGGAGGAATCTTCCAAAGGGGAGGATGAGCAGATAAATGTGAGTGATACGGGCTCACATGATGGTGAATCTTTGGGTGTTGCTGAGGCCCTAACTAGTTTGAAGAAACAACCAGGTTTTGTTAGATCTCTGGTAACTCCTACAAATTTAGACTTGTCTTTTACAGCTATGTTGGAGCAAATTACAAGAGGCGCTGAGAGAGGTAATTTGGGCGTTGACAAGCAGAGTTTGAACGCTGACATGAGTAATTTGGGCGCTGACACAGGCAAATTGAGCGTTGACAGACCTGCAGATGAGGTTGATGTATTCCAGTCATCAGCCATCATCAAAGAAGTTTCTTCACAGGTATTACCATCATTCTTACCCATCATTGATCCACTAGATAAGGGTAAAGGAAAAATGGTAGAAGTAGAAGTTCCAAAGGATGCAGCACAGGTTGAGTTTGATAGAAGTTGGCTGCACAAATTATGGAACAAGAAAGAAAGAATGTTGGTGAATCACCATTCATTGTCACTTTAGAGGAACAAGAAGGAAGTGATGAAGCTAGTTCAGACTCGAGTGTGATGATAATAGAACAACCAGAAAGACTTGAGTATGGTGATGATTTGGCAAAAGAGAAGTTGAATGAGTTGAAATTGCAAGTAGATTTTGATATGCCAGAAGTTGTTCAGATGTACCATGCTTGGGAAGATAGGTGTATGGAGAATCCAGATTTGACTATTTCAGACCAAATATGGGGTTTGGAGATTCTTCTAAGAGTACAAAAGGACTGCAAGGTAATTCTGAAACACAAAGCTAGCAATATTCTCTCAATGCTGAAAAGGGATAGAAGGGAGTTGTACTACATGCTACTCAGGTGTCATGGAACAGGATGGACCTACAAGAAATTGTTGGGTTTGTCTTTTGAAGAACTGGAGTACAAGGCTTATCCTATTTGGGCAAGAGTGCAGGAAGAAAACACTCTAAGACTTCTTATGAAAGGAAAGAAGAACTTGCAGAAGAGATGGAACTTAAGAAGGCAATGATTGTTCCCAGACCTTTGAAGAAGGGAGTTTCTCTTGAGTTTCCTAAGGATATGGATAGATTGGTGCCTAGTGAAGCTGTTATAAGAAGGAGCATCAAGCTCTCACCATTAGAAGCTTCAGATATGGTACAAGTGTTACCTCTTGATTCCAGAAACCCTATTATAAGCTATGAAGAAGATGAATGTGGGTTTTGGAAGATTGGCAGGTATGGAAAAGAGGTTCACACTTTTACTACACTTATATCTCTTTTTGCAAGTTTTGATAGAGAAGACTTGGTAGACCTTTGGAGGTTGTTAGAGGCCAAGTATGAGACTGAAGCTCCTACTTCAGTCAATGCAATAAAACTTTGGTCAACATTCAAGAGAATGTGTGGACCCAGAGATGAAGATCCTGCTGTTTGGAAGGATCTTGAAGATGACCTTAGTGGTCTTCAATGGCGTTTGTATTCAGCTGCTGGTGTGTACTACTTGAGCTCTACAAAGTTTGCTGAGTATCTACTTGTAGATGGTCAGTATTCCATGTCCAAAGAAGTTTTGGAGAAGATGAAGACAACACAGCTGGAGATTGATTATTCAAGTGATGTGGCCAAAGATTTGATCAGACATATTTATTACCAATATGATCAAGTTTGTAAGATTCCTCCTAGTTCTTAATGTTTATTCAGAAACTTGATTACTAGAGTAGATATCAAGTTTAGGGGAGGATTGTTGGGAATAAAATATAGTCAGTCCACTTGAGCGCTGACAAGAGTAAAATAAGCGTTGATAGGAAGAAAACAAACGCTGGCAGATCAAGCGTTGACAAGAAGAAGTCAAGCGTTGATAGGTTGAAGAAAAGCACTGATGGAAAGATTTAGTCTACGCGTATATTGTTTCTAGTTTGTTTCTAGTAAAGATAAGTTTAACATTGTATTTTCTATAATTATCTTTACCTAGAATAGTTGATACGTAGACTCTTGTACAAGGCTTCTTATGTCTATAAAAGAAGACCTTTAGGTTATTGTTTATATAAGTTTTTCATACGTTAAACACTTTCATTGTAAGCAAGTTTGTTATTATCAATCAAGTGAAAGTTTGTTTACATCTTTGTGTGTTCTTGTTTAAGTGTTAATTCCGCATAACACTTAGATTACTTTATACATAAACAAAGTTTCTCTACGTGTATAACTTGATCTAATCTCGTATACATAAAGCTAAATCGATCTAAGTTTGGGATCAACATCGTCATCGTCTCGTAGCATTAATGCCTTACATGATGAAGCTAATGAGGAAAATCGGGTTTTCGATAGATTTGCTAATCTTATGACTCATTGGAAAGCACAAGAGGCTTTGAATTCCGCTTCGGTTAAAGCGGTTGAAAAGAGTTGTTTGTCTTGTGGTGGAGCTCATGATCTTTCCGAGTGCATTACCGCCGGTGGTAACACTTCGAGTGCTTATGTAGCAACGGGAACTTACAACCAAAACGGCCAAGGTTCCCGCCCAAATCAAGCTCCACCAAATCAAAATGCTAATAACTATCGAAACAACAATCAAGGTGGTAATTATCAAGGCAATTCATGTAACTACAACAAAGGGAATTATCAAAGTGGGAATGGACAAGTTACTAATCAAAACCAAAACCGTGATTTTCAAAACACTACACAAGGTTTTCAAAATGCTCACACTAAAAATCTTCAAGGAGAATTTTTGGATTATGCTAAAGAAAATGATGCTAAATTTGATAACATGCAACGTGAGATGATTAGCTTAAGATCCGAGTTGAAAAACGAGCTTAAAAACGAACTTGCTAATGAACTTAAAACTCATGCTAATAAAATGGAGGGAAATGTCCAACGTCTTCAACAAAATCAACTAAAGATGGAACAAGGATAACATGAGATTAAGCAAGAATTGTTAAAAGCGGATTTAAGGCAATCAAAATTTGAAGACCGAATGGCAAAAATGTTTGAAGCAATCATGTGTAAACCCTCTTCCTCGGGTGGTCTTCCTAGTGATACCATTGCAAACCCGAAGGGAGAAATGAAGCTTATTACTACACGAAGTGGTAAAACTTTCAAAGAACCAATCTCTCGTCCAAGCACTTCTACGGAGAAGGAAATCGAGAAAGAGCCCGAGGTGATGGTCGAAAAGGAGCATATTACAAGCCCACGAAGTACCGCTCATACCACACCTACGGTAGAACCAATACCAATCATGGAACCCGAGATTCCAAGGCCGTTGCCTAATGTCCAACCCACACCACCCTTACCTTACCCTTCGAGACGAAACAAAGAGAAATTGCAAGAACGTAACAAACAACAAATCGAGCTTTTTATAAAAATGTTTCAACAAGTACATTTTGATGTAAGTTTAGCCGACGCGATGTTATACATGCCTCGTTTCGCTTCCACTTTTAAAAGTATGATGAGCGATAAGGAAAAGCTTTCAAAGCTTGCTAATTGTTCTTCGGTTTATCTTAACCGCATACCAGAAAAAGTTGGTGACCCCGGAAAGTTTCTGATTCCTTGTGACATACAAGATATGAAAGAATGCCTCGCCTTGGCCAATCTTGGTGCGAGCATTAATTTGATGCCATTTTCCATATGGAAATCGCTTTCGCTTCCGGCTCTTACTCCTTCGAACATGTCTATCGAGATGGCCGATCATTCTACGATTTTAGCATGTGGAGTAGCCGAAGATGTTTTCGTGAAAGTGGGGAAGTTCTACTATCCCGTTGATTTTATAGTATTTGACATCCCCGCGGATCCTCAAGTTACTCTAATTTTAGGTCGTCCATTTTTAGACACCTCGAGATCGCTTATCGACGTTCATGCAAGAACTATCAATTTGAGATTCAACGAAGAGGAACTTGTTATAAACGCTACTCAAAACTCAAAACCTTCTCATGTTTATGCAATCGCTACCATCAATCACATTGACTTAGTTGATGTGGTTTGCGATGAGTTTTCACAAGAAGTGTTAGGTTTTTCCGATTGCTCGTCAAGTGGCAATCCCACTATTTTGGATCTGATTCTTGCTAATTCTACACCACATCTCACTCCATTCCAAGGAGGCGATTTTACTTCAAATGAAATCAACAATGAAGATGAGGTGTTTATTAGTGATGATACTTCTATTCCACCATTTCTTCCATCGATGGAAGTTATGAGTGTTGAACCAAAATCTTCAATCGAGGAACCACCTATCCTTGAATTGAAAGATCTTCCTTCTCACCTTGAATACGCATTCTTAGAAGGTGATGACAAGTTGCCGGTTATTATTGCAAGAGGTCTTGCTAATGATGAAAAAAACTAGCTCTTGAAAGTTCTTAAAGCTCATAAAGGGGCAATTGCGTGGAAAATTTCCGAAATTAAGGGTATTGACCCAAAATTTTGTACTCACAAGATTTTAATGGAGGAGGACTACAAACCCGCAATTCAAAGTCAAAGAAGGGTAAACCACAAAATTCACGATGTCATTAAAAAGGAAGTTTTAAAACTCCTTGACGCGGAATGATTTATCCTATCTCCGATAGCCCATGGGTGAGCCCAATCCATTGTGTCCCTAAAAAGGGAGGAATGACGGTTGTGCCTAATGAAAACAACGAGTTAATTCCCACTCGTGTTGTGACCGGTTGGAGGGTGTGTATTGACTACCGAAAGTTAAATGACGCCACTCGTAAAGACCATTTTCCTTTGCCCTTCATGGATCAAATGTTGGAGCGACTCGCGGGAAATGAATTCTATTGCTTTTTAGATGGTTTTTCCGGTTACATTCAAATCCCTATCGACCCTCGTGATCAAGAGAAGATTACGTTTACGTGTCCTTATGAAACGTTTGCTTATCGTAGGATGCCTTTCGGACTTTGTAATGCACCGGGTACGTTTCAACTGTGTATGATGGCCATTTTTCACGATATGATCGAGAAGTCGATGGAAGTATTTATGGATGATTTTTCGGTGTTTGGCAATTCGTTCACGTCGTGTTTATCTAATCTCGAGCAAATGTTAAAACGTTGTGAAGAAACCAATCTTGTGCTTAATTGGGAAAAATGTCATTTCATGTGTAAACAAGGAATCGTCTTAGGACATAAGGTCTCGAAAGCGGGGATTAAGGTCGATAAAGCTAAGGTAGACGTCATCGCCAAGTTACCTCATCCCAAAACCGTTAAGGGAGTTAGGAGTTTCCTAGGCCACGCGGGCTTTTATCGTTGTTTCATCAAAGACTTTTCGAAAATCTCTCGACCTATGACACACCTTCTCGAGAAGGATGCTCCTTTTAATTTCAATGAGGGTTGTGTTAGAGCTTTCGAAACTCTTAAAAGGAAACTTACCGAAGCTCCCATTCTTGTTGCTCCTAATTGGGACTTACCCTTTTAAATCATGTGCGATACAAGTGATTATGCTATAGGGGCCGTCTTAGGGCAACGTTATGAAAAGCATTTCCGTCTTATCCATTATGCTAGTAAGACGATGACCGAGGCTCAATTAAAGTACACCACAACGGAAAAGGAATTCCTTGCCGTGGTCTATGCTTTTGAGAAATTCCAACCTTATCTCGTCTTAACTAAAAGCATCGTGTATACCGACCATTCGGCTATCAAGTATCTCTTAGCTAAGCAAGATGCTAAGCCGAGATTGCTTCGTTGGATGCTCCTCCTCCAAGAATTTGATGTCACCGTGCTTGACAAAAAGGAGCCGAGAATCTAGCGACCGATCATCTCTCTCGTCTAGAAGATCCTCACAAAGATGTTTTCGAGAACAAGGAAATCACCAAAACATTTCCTCTCGAGACTCTCGGTGTAGTGAATTCTAAAGACACCACCCCATGGTTTTCCGACATTGCAAATTACCATGCGGGCAATTTCATAATCAAGGGTATTACGACACAACAAAAGCGAAAATTCTTTCGTGACGTCAAGTTCTATTTTTGGGACGACCCTTATCTCTTTCGGGTTTGTGCGGATCAACTCGTTCGACGTTATGTTTTTGGTGCCGAAGCTTCTAATATCTTTAGTGCTTGTCACGAGGGACCCACGGGTGGTCACCACGATTTTAATCTCACGGCTAAGAAAGTGTTCGATGCCGGCTTCTTTTGGCCTTCTATCTATCGTGATGCACACGCACTTGTGAAGTCGTGTGATTCGTGCCAACATCAAGGAAAATCATCTCAACGTGATGAAATACCGCAAAACATAATTCAAGTGTGTGAGATTTTCGACATTTGGGGCATAGACTTTATGGGGCCGTTCCCATCGTCTCATGGTAACAAGTATATCCTCGTCGCGGTGGACTACCTTTCTAAGTGGGTGGAAGCTAAGGCATTACCTACTAATGATGCTCGTGTGGTAGTAAAGTTTTTGAAGCAACTATCTCGGTTCGGAACCCCTCGTGCTATTATAAGCGATCGTGGAACCCATTTTTGTAATGACCAATTCGAGAAGGTCTTAAAGAAATATGGAGTTACTCATCGTCTTTCTACGGCTTATCACCCGCAAACGAGTGGGCAAGTCGAGGTTTCGAACCGAGCTTTGAAGAGGATTTTAGAGAGATCGATTGGAGAAAACCGTGCTTCATGGTCCGACAAACTCGATGACGCTTTATGGGCCTTTAGGACCACTTATAAGACACCTATTGGTTGTACTCCTTATAAGTTAGTCTATGGGAAGAATTGTCATTTGCCCATTGAATTGGAGCACAAGGCATATTGGGCCCTTAAGCATGCAAACTTTGACTTAAAGACCGCGGGAGATCACCAGAAAATACAATTGAATGAATTGGATGAACTAAGAGATAATGCTTATGAAAATTCATTGATTTTCAAAGAAAAGACTAAAAAGTTTCATGATGCAAAGATTAAAAACCGGGTTTTTAACGTTGGTGATCAAGTGTTACTTTTTAACTCTAGACTTAAGATATTTTCCAGGAAAGTGAAATCTTGTTGGTCGGGTCCTTTCACCGTTACACAAGTGTTTCCTTATGGGACCATCGAGCTAGCTCAAGATGATGGTCCTAACTTCAAGGTGAATGGACATAGGCTTAAGCACTACTTTGGTGAGGAAATTCCTTCAATGGTTGACCTCGACCAAGTCACTCCCCAATGATAATTAGCATTGAGGGGATTGAGTCGAGCTCATGACTCGGTAATCAAAAACGAGGTGCCTCGTGGGGGAAATCCCATTCTTATCCTTTAATGCTTTCTAATAACTAATGAGAGGGGATTTGTGCCCTTCCAACTCGTTGTCTCGTGGTTGTTTGTGATTGTGTTATCTAGATCATCATCATCATCTACGATTGAAGACTCTCGTGTTCGTTTACGTGAGCCTCCATCGTTTGCTTGAAGAAGTTTTTCACGAATCCATTGACATATGCTTTATTGTTCTAACAATGATCTTTTAGCATAATTCATAAACGACTTTAGATATATTGTGGATCACCCTTTCCATGCTAATCCTAAGCATTAGACTCTTCGTTTCTAGTATGGGGGTGCTCCACCTTTAGACTCGAAACATTGAGGACAATGTTTACTTTTAGTATGGGGGGTGAATAGGTACTTGCTTTGCTACGCTCTCACGCTTTCCAACTTTAAACGTTAAGTTTTGTTGCTAATAAGGCTAAAAATGGCCAAATTTTAAAAATTTTCTTAGTTTTCGTAAGTGTTTTTAAGACACGAATGTATATTTTCTGATGGGTAGAATAAGAGCTAATTTTTGACTTGATGGGCATTTGGAGCCCTTTACATTCCTTAACCCGCTCAATTCAAGTTTTGCTAGACTTTTATATAGGGAACTTTAAAACGCGAAAGTCTTAGCTCATTCGGGTTAAGAACAAGAACTTTTCGCAAGTTCCTATAATTCATCCTAGAAAGTCACTTATCAAGGGAACTATAAAATGCATTCTCTAAACTTGAAAAAGTCCAAGAAAGTGCAAGATCCTATAGGTGGCTTGAAAACCCAAAACTTTGATTTGATATAGTCTTAAATGAAAGCTAATCCAAATTTGGCTTAATTTTGACTTGCATGGCTAAGTATTCACGAGTCTCTTTAATTAGAGGTCTTTATATAGTGAAGAACGAGAAGTGATAGAGTTAGACAAGTGATCATGCTAAACGTAGAACATGAAAATGTTCTTTCAAAAACTCATATGTTTTTAATTGTGGCTTTTTCTTCCCATGATAATTTCAATAAGTAAGGTCGTACGATTTAAAAGGTTACTTAGCCTCTAGCGCAAGATCGTTTAAAAGTTGCTCGGGGTTTAATAGAGTTCATAGCCAAGGCATAACTTATTGAAGCGGGACGCGAAGATTGGTGAAGATCCAAAAAGGCCCTAACAAGGCATGAGGAGCTCTATTTTGTTGCTAAAGATCCAAGATGATGTGAAGTATCATTATTCCTAAATCAATATGAAGGATCAAGACACACGACGAAAAGAAATTACTCTCCTAAAGATCATGGAGAAAGTCTATCCAAAAAGACCCTTACAAGGTATGAGGATAAATATATCCAAGTCCGAAAAGGAGGCGGATCGTTGTATATCAAAGTCCAAAATAAAGATTGTAGAAAAATGATGAAGTCGTGGTCCAAATATGAAGAATCTCTCAAAAACGTCAATTGAAGAAATTCCAAAATATGAAGAGAATACCATAATTTCAAGAACGTCTTCCCAAGATTTGAAGTATGAAGTACATGCCAAAAATCGGTCCGAGAAAGGTCTCAAATCGTGAAACGAGTTATGCCAAGATATGAACTTAAGGAGATACACGAGAAGCCGTTTTAAAAGTTTTTGTCCTTTGGCTAACTATCGATTAAATCGTGCTACTTTGCTTTCGGACTAATAAATACTCAAATAAGTCAATATGAATCACTTGTGATCCATGACAAATAGTTAAAAAATGCTAGTAACCCATTTCCTTTTATAATAACTAGGATTGCGGGGAGAAAAAGTATTACACAATTTGGACGCATGAGTAGTGTTAGCATTGTGACTTGTACCAACAATGATCTCGTTTTTGCACTTCGCATGGAATGTATGACAATCAAGGATGACGAAATTTACTCTAAGGGACATTTACTTGTTTCTATTCATTGACCCTAAAAGTCACAATCGTGATGAAAATCATACATTATGTCTTTACACATCTTCGTAGTATTGTTGCAAGTCTTTTACTTTTCAATAAAGGTTAATAAAACTGATATTTGGTGATGCTTAGATACTTTATTCTAGCATTGCGTGAGGGCACGGCAATGGCTTAGTATGGGGGAGTGATGAGATGGCATTTATACATGATCTCATCGTTCTTTTTGGGCTTTAAATGCACTAAGATGTCATAAAATACCATATATATGCTTGCTTTTGTGTTTATGTGTATTTCAGGTATGGATATAGTGAAAAAGACAAAAGATCACAAGAAACAAGGAAAAACGGACACGAGAAACGAAGCCGTACAAAGAACCGGGCCCTAGTTCATGAATTATCCAAGATTAAACCTTGAAGGCTTGAAGATGTACAAGAATAATCCTCAAAATGTGAAGAAATGACACTTAAAACCCTTGTATATTCATAATTACAAGTTTGGTCCCTTAAGTTTATCAAAATAACAAAATGGTCCTTCAACTTTGAAGAATTGGCAAGATTAGTCCCTCATCAATTCTTATTTGTCAAATATGGTCCCTCATGAAGTTAAAGATACTATGAAGACCTTTGAAGATCATGAAAGTCCAAATTCAGTCCTTCAAATATGGAAAAATGGCAAAAACAACCCTTAAAACCCTTTCACCAAAGTTTTGTGGCAAAACTATAAACTTGGAAAGTTTATTAACAATGGAAAGTAAGTTTGATGGGCTGAAATTCTTCTTATACACCTTTTGCCAAAGAACAAGGACCAAAGCTGCCAAGTTAGAAGTTTAAACTCCTAAACAGACGCCAAACAATAACCCTCCCCTAAAAACGGATCAAAAGAAGTTACTGTAGCACGTATGAACCCAGATTTTACTTTTTATCAACAAAGGGTAAAATGAAATTGGGAGTTCCCCCGTGTGATTCACCTCACTTGAAACCCATCCCAACATTAAATCCTTCTTCTCCACTCACCAAAGGACCCCACACCCCAACCCGTTACCCAATCACATCACACCCTCCTCTCCAAGTAAGGACACGTGTCAAGATCAACAGCCAAGACTCACTGCTTAACTAGCAAGCTAATTTGAACGGTTTTGATCATTTTGGATAGCTCACCAACATCAAACGGCATCAAGCACTCAAGGGCAATTTTGAGAATTCACATCTAGGGTTTTCATGTATTTTCAGCTTTCTAGAATAGTCCATTAGGCCTATATAAGGAGACCTCAACTTGTGAGAGTCCTTTGTTCCAGATTTTAGCTTTAAATCTTTGTAATTCCTTTTTATTAAATAAAAGTTGGATTTTCTGAAAATTTATGATTTCCCTTTGTGTTTTATAAAAGTTTGGTATCTGATAAGCTAAAGTCTGAGTTCCTTATTCATGTTTGAAGGTTTTTGAGGCAAGGTTTTAAGTAATAAAACTTGTGTTTCAAAAATCAGAAAGTTCTTGTTATTTGTTCATCATTGTGGTTTGTTGTTCTTAGCAGGTACAAGGAAGCTGGTACTTGTTTTGCTAGTACCTCAGCTCAAACAATCCAAGGCTTAGATGTAAGTCTTGGAGGTTTACATCCCTCTCCCTTTTCAATTTTTCTGAATTTATTTGAATTTTTTGTGATTTTACATGTTTTATGGTGAATCTGTGTTTTGAGGCTTGATTTGTGTTTCTGAGGTTGTTTATCAGTTGTAGGGGTGGATTAGATCTTGTTTGATAGGTTAAAACACAACAATCCTTTGGAAGATTGCAAAATCAGATTCCAAAGGGGTGTTTGGGTTAACTGATTCAAAGGGATTTGACCCTTCCTTTGTTGTTGTTTTTGCTTCTTTTGGTTTGGTATCTATATACTGGGTGCTAAGTGACATTTATCTGAAAGTTTTGTGGGTTTGGACAACCAAAACAATCAAAGGGCTATAAAATCTGATTTACTTGGGTATTTTGGCTAAAATTTTGGGGACACCTAGATCTAAGGGTAGACTAGGGTTAATAAGTGTGAATTTTGGTTAACTTAATCAGGGAAAGAGATTTGAAGGCTTAAAATTGGATTGGTGGTCAAATAGATCAGCAAAAGGATTTTGGATAATCACTTTTGCTAATCAGTAACTTTTTGTGCTTGAATATGCTTATTTACTTTGATCCATTGCTTGAAACAAGTTTATTTGTGCTTATTGGACTTTATTATAGCTTGTGTATGCATTTGGTTCAATTTGGCTGGCTTATTCATGCTAAACTGCTTATTTGTTCATAACTGCTTATTTTCAAGGTCTGTGCAATAACTGTGGACTGTTTGCTTACTCTGGGCTTATTGAGTGCACCAATTTGTGATTTCTTTGTTGATTTAGACTCATTGTGATTCCTTGATCACAAGGGTGCCCTTGTTTCCACTTGAATCCAACTGGATCTCTCACAAATCACAGGTCAAATAGTCAAAGCAGTGGGAACTCCTTTCCCATGCTGCTAGCCACTTCTAGTGTAATTTTGTTTTCAGCTTATCAATAAGCTATTCTAACTTATTTTTTAACCAGCAACAACTTTAATTTTGTAATAGGTGCTCATTATTTGACCCATTTGTTCATACTGGAGCATTTGGTGGGTTGACTTTAGGGTTTGACTAGAAAACCAACTTAATTGACTTTTTCATAAGTGCTTATAGGCTTATTCCAGCTTATTGGTTTTGCTTATTGGATTTTGGTTGATTGATTTGGCTTATTGAAGTCATTTGTAACCTTTTGCAAGTTGAATCAAGTCCTGAGGTGCCCTAGAACTAAAACCCGACTATTTTGTCTTTTAGTGGATTTGTACTTGGCTTATTTCTGGCTTATTGAGTGTGCTTTTTCAAAATTTCTTTTTACAGATCTCTTTAGTATCCTAAAACAAGGTTGTGTGTAAAATTAGAGCTTATGGCATTGGCTTATTGCTTAATGGGCTTATTGGCCCAATAAGAATAAGCTGTCTGTTCATTAAGCTGTGATAAGCTCACTTTCAGCTTTTGGGCCTTCAGAGTTTTGTGTTTAGAATTGAATTTTGAGTCAGATAGGGCTTTTCCAAGTCATTTGGGCTTATTTTAACTTTTTGGGCTAAAAAGCCCATTAAGCTTGACTGATTTTGCTTTTGGCCCATTTGAGGGCCCAATAGGGGTAATTTGGTAATTTCACTTTCATTTTCTGATTCTTTAGGTTAAAATAAACTAGTTTGCATGTTTTTAGAATTTTTTAGAATTTTTGAATTTTTAATATTATTTTATTATTATTTTTCAAATTTCACATTTTTGCACTTTTTATATTTTTCTTAGCTTAATTACATTAAAATAGGATTTTTGCAACTCTTAGATTAATTTTATCATCTTTAGATTAATTTTTATAATTATTTTAAGTTTTAATAGTTTTTAAATCATTTTAAATAGTTTTTCTTAGTTTAAAAAATTATAAAAATAGTTTTTAATCTTTTTAGGTCATTTTAGAGGTTTACCAATTGAAAAATCTTTATTTGGGCTTTTTGATAATTAATTTGTTTTTTAGGGCTTTAATTAGCATTTAAAAATTAATATTTAATTAATTAAAGGTTTGAAAAACTTTTGATCATTGGTAAACTCTTAGTTTATTTATTTTGATTTTTGGTAAATTTTTAGGAATTCTTAGAATTAAATTTTATTTTCGTACTTTTTACGGTTTTACGTGTAGTCGTAGTGGTAATTAATTTCACGTCTTCGTCATTCTCTTTTCTCATCCCCTTCTATCCAATATTAATCTCAAATCTTGCTACATTTTAGTCACACACATATACCTCCTTGGGAAACGAACTTCATTATGGTCATTAGTGTTTGATTTTCCTAAATCATCACTTAATACTTTCCCTATTTACCTCCTTTTCCTAAAGGTGTGGTAAAACACAACAATCATTTTGGCGCCGCTGCCGGGGAGGTGTGTCGTGATTAATTTGTCTTGTTGTTTTTAATATTAACCATAAATAGTATTTGTATTAGTAGAACTCTACTAATACGTATAATGGGTTTTTTTGGTTTTTCTTGTGAAATTATTATTACTATATTGTATTAAGTATCACAATCAATACAAAATATCTCCAAAAGTGTGAAAACACAACCTTAATTGGGATTTGATCTCCTAATTATTGTATTCGAATCTCAAACAAAAAGAAAAAGGCAAAAATAGATAAATATTTTCGTGAAGCTCGATTTTGAAAAATACGAACTATAAGGTGGGTATAAGGCGGTTATTATAAAATATACCCTAAGGAAAAAGGCTCTTAAGTGCTTCGCGCCGCCTCGTTTCCCCGCTTGCTTGTGAGTATTTTGAGATTGAAGGCTAATCGAGGGTTTTGCCGCCCAAAGTATTATTACGTATAATATATTTGCTTGGTTTCTTTGTGATTAAACCCTCTTGAACAATTTGGTTTTCACCAAAGTTCTAAAGTCATTCGAAGGCGTTCACTCCACGTGATCGTTTTCATTCTTTTAAGGCTTCTTTAATCAAGAGTTTGATTCGAGGAGGGATTTGGTAGATTGTTATCTACGAAGATACACCAAAATCAAAAAAAATTAAAAACAATCAAAAACACAAAAAAAAATTTGAAAATTCACAAAACACCCAAAAAGAATCTTCTTTGCTCACCTCCCATTCTTCGTGAAGTTTATGATCACTCGTAATCAAGCAAAAGGAGCTCGTAAACGTCTTCAAAAACAAGCAAATCAAGAGACTTTGATTGAAGAACAAACTCCAATTGTTGAACCTATTGTAGAACAAGAAGTCGTCATGGCTAATCGTACTATGATGGAGTTGCTTCAAGCACCCACCGAGGGTTTTGGAGAGGCCATTGTGATTCCCGCTATCCTTGCGGAGAATTTCGAGATTAAGACGGGTTTAATGTCGATGTTACAAGCTAATAAGTTTAGAGGTCATGAGAAAGACAACCCGAATTACCACATAAGGAATTTTAATCGTCTCACCGCAACTAGCAAGTTTAAGGACGTTCCACATGACGCCATTAAGATGATGTTGTTTCCATACTCGTTAGATGGACCCGCTAAAATTTGGCTTGAGAAAGAAACGCCAAATTCAATTTTGACATGGGGTGATCTCGTTTCTAAGTTTGTGAACAAATTTTTTCCACCATCTAAAACAACACATTTGAAAAATGAGATTTCAAGATTTGTACAACGAAATAATGAAAGTTTTTCAATGGCATGGGAACGGTTTAAGGAAATGTTACATGAATGTCCACACCATGATTTTTCGGAATTACATCAAGTTGATACTTTTTATAATGGGCTTAATGATCATGAACGAGATTACTTGAATGCCGCCGCGGGTGGTAATTTTTTGTGCAAAACGACCGATGAAGCTTTAAAGATTATCGAGAATAGATCTAAGGTTTATAGCCCTCGTAACACACCGAGTGTTTCCAATATGGGGTCGTCATCGTCGTCATCGTCTCGTAGCATTAATGCCTTACATGATGAAGCTAATGAGGAAAATCGGTTTTTCGATAGATTTGCTAATCTTATGACTCATTGGAAAATACCTTTCTCTCTCTAAAAACCCTTGAATTTTATTCATTGAATCATCATCTAATTTAGATCCAACCATGGATCTTAAATTTTATTTTGGATCCTTGTTTCTTGTTTCATTAGCTCTCTATACATATAAAATTTCACCATTAAACATTCCATATATAACCTTTTAAATCCATTTTATTAATATTTCTGGGTTCCTATTCATCGGACCCCTTTTCCCTCTCAACCTTTTTTCTTAATCCTTATCCCTCCCAACCATGTACCATGTCTAATCCAACCCAAAACACTATGATTGATCCGGGTATTATATTACCGCCTCCGGTAGCTAATCCTACTATGAAGAAATCCAATACGAAGTCTCTCAAAACTAGGCAAACTACTAGAACGATGAATCCTGACCCCGAGGGTCACCATGAAGTATGCTACGGCGGATTTATTAGGTGAATCAGTTAACCAAATTAATGTGAAGGAAGGTATCTCCCAAAACTGTTCTGAAGAGAAGACGGAAGGGGTTGTTGCTGCTGAGGTGTTGAGTGATGTGTTAGGTGATAAGGCTAAGCAGGGTGATGCTGTCAAAGGAGATAACACTGGTAAGGATGATATGAATATAGATTCTAATAATTTTAATGCTATGTTTCCTGAACTTAGCACTAGTGTTTTGAAAACGAAAGTAGTTGATGATAGTATTTTAGTTAATGGTGTTGGTTAGGGATGGAAACGAGCCGAGCCGAGCTCGAGCTCGCCAGGGATCGAGCTCGGCTCGTTTAAGTTTTACAAAGCTCGAGCTCGAGCTCGGCTCATTTCGAGCCTTATTATTTAGGCTCGGGCTCGGCTCGTGGTATGGTAGACAAGCTCGGGCTCGGCTCGAGCTCGACTCGTTTATACGTATTTTCAATGTAAAAATAAAATTTGGCTCGAGCTCGGCTCGTAATATACCTAAATTAGGCTCGTTAATAAGCTAATTATTAAGCTCGTTAAGAAGCTCGTATATAAAACAATAAAACATTAGGCTCGTTTAGGCTCGCGAGCCCAAACGAACTTTGTACATAAAGCTCGGGTTCGAGCTCGTTTAATAAACGAGCTGCAACTTAGGCTCGAGCTCGGGCTCGAGCTCGTTTAAGCTCGGCTCGTTCGAGCTTTTTACCGATCTGATCCCGAGTTTTTCACGAGCAGCTCGGCTCGTTTCCACCCCTAGTGTTGGTATTAATGTTGATGTTAATAAGGATGCTAAGGTTGATAGTATGAAGAGTGTGCTATTGGAGATGAATGTTAAGAGTAGTACTATCTTACAAAATGATGGTAAGGGTAGTGCTAATAGTGATGGTAGTGCTAATGGTGTGAAGCCAATGGATATACAGGTTGAGGCAAAGAAAGAAGTAGATAGTAAGTTTAAGAAATCAGTATCGTTTAGTAATGTTGTACAAGGGAATGGTGATAGCTATGATAACACTCTCATAAAGGTGCCTTGTGTAGACAGAGAGGGTAGGAAGGTTGTCAAAATGGACCCGGTTATTGCTGAAGGGATCAAAAAATGGGATTTAACTGTGATGGAGTATTTTGTGTGATTTAAGATGAGCTATAGAGAGATTGTGGGTCACCTTAGAAGGACGTGGAGACCCTATCAACTAACTGAAGTGATTGTTAATGAGGGTCTTTACTTTTTCAAATTTAAATCAGAGGATGGATTGCAAACTGTTATTGAGAATGGACCATGGTTGGTTGATCAAAATCCGCTATTTGTTCAGAAATGGGCTCCAGGAATTTGTCTAGATAAGAATGAGCCGTCTAGGGTGCCGTTGTGGGTGAAATTTTCAATATTCCGTTGGAAGCATGGAATAGAGATGGAATTAGTCGTATTGCTAGTAGGGTGGGTACCCCTATCATCATGGATAAGGTCACCACTTCTATGTGTGAAAAAGAATTTGGGAGGGCTAGTTTTGCAAGAGTCCTTGTTGATGTTGATGTTGTGGATGGTTTAACTGATAAGGTGGAAATTTGGTATGAAGAGTTGGATAGAAGTATGACGCTTAGGGTTGACTATGCTTGGCAACCCCTGTTGTAGTCATTGCAAAGTATTTGGTCATGATACTAGGACTTGTAAGGTTCTGGATAAAGTTAATGATGCTAGTGGTGGTGTGGGAAGTAATGGTAGTCAGAAGGTTGCCAAAGAAGATAAGAGTGCTGAAGAGAAGAGTGATTGGAAGACTGTTGCTTCGAAGAAAACCGCGCCTAAGACCTCTGAGCCTCCCCAACCAGTGACTGCTCAGGGTAATATGGGTTATGGTAATGCTGCTAGAGGTGGTTTTTTTGGTAATAGAGGTTATTATGCTATGAATAGAGGGGGAGGAAATGTTAGGGGTAGGGGTAATCATTATGGTAGAGGTGGTATGAATATGGGAAGAGGTGGAATGAGTGGTGGACAAGGGAATTTGAACAGTAATGTTGCTGGTAGTAGTACTAGTCATAGTGCTCCGGTGACTAATGCTAATAATGGGGTCAAAGTTGATGTTGAGAATGTTCCAAAGAAGCCTAAAGTTGGGGTAGTTAAACAGATAGCTAAAAACATTGCATCGGCTAATAGTTTTGCTGCTTTAGCTGATATTGATGGTGAAGAAAGTGTGGAAAATTTGAAGACAGATGTGGAGCAGTTAAAGAGGAACATTGATGTTGCTTTTGAGAGTGGGTTGTTAGTTGATGATGATATCTTGAAGAATTATCCTGTAGAAGTCCAAGGTTATTATAATAATAGATGGGAGAGTTTAGACAGGACAGTGAAAATTCAGTTTGTGAATAATAAAATTAGTAAGCTCAATCATGATATTAATAATAGGAAGAATGCTGCTAATGAGACGGTCAGTAAGATTGTGGGTAAGAATGGTCCGCCTAGGACTAGATCAGGTCAGTCCATTAAGCAGGCAAATGATATTGCCTTTAGTGAAGGAATGATGGATGAGAAAGAGGAAATTCACAAAATGAAATGTAAAAAAGATTGTTATAAAGTTGACTTGTTCCTTTTGACTGGTTTAGTGCCTTCGTTTGGTGATGATAACAAATGGTCTGATGGAATGAGATCATATTATAAGACTAAAATTGTTGAGGGTAAGGCTAAGGATGTCTCGGATTTTGTTGATAAAGAGATTGAAGATGTAAGCAATGATAAGTCAGCTTATGCAGATTTTATGGTTCAGAATGTCGTTTCTGGACCTATTGATGCTGAGATGGCTAATGTATCAGGGAATGGTGATGGTTCTTCATCCTCATCTCTCCAATGAGTATCAAAATTGCATCATGGAATATTAGGGGTATGAGTGATACCCCTAAACAGGATGAGGTTAAACTCCTTATTTCTGAAAATAATTTGAAGATGTGTGTTGTCATAGAAACACAGCTTAGTAAGAAAAGAGTTAATTCTGTTTGTGACAATGTGTTTGGGAGATGGGAATGGATTTCTAACTCTTTGGATAGTAAGAAAGGATGTAGAATTGTTGTGGGATGGGATTCTGAGTTTATTCATGCTTCGGTTTTAACTATAGTTGATCAAGTTATCCATTTAGAGGTTAAGTTATTCACGATAGAAGAAAGTTCTTTGTTTCTTTTATCTATGGTGAAGTTAACCCTAAAGATAGGATTAGTTTATGGAATAACCTGGGTGAGCATATGGCTCTTATTAATAATGAGCCATGGGTCATTTTAGGTGATTTTAATGTGATTCTTAGTCCAGAAGAGCACTCAGTTGGAGATAATGATAAGTATCATGCTACTAGGGACTTTCGGAAGTGTGTTGAACAATTAGATATGGATGATTTGCCTATGACGGGTCTGTTCTATACTTGGGTTCAGAAAAGAAAGGACCCGGAGAGTGGAATCATGAAGAAATTGGATAGAGTCATGGGTAATGGTAGTTATGTTGGGTCGAATTATTGAGTTGATAAGTCAAAACACAAAAGACAAGGACTAAATCTGACAATGAAGAATTCTACAAGCTGGTGGACAAACTTGTAGAAGATATTATCACAGAATAATAGAAGATTTAGTTGTCTTATTATTAGCTTTCTTTGTAAGCTATGTTTTCTAGTATATAAAGAAAACATACGTAGGTTTTTATTCATATATGATTCATTCACAATGTAAACCTAAAGTGTGTGTCGCACTAGACGTGGGATTCAATGTATACACGTCTAGTGGATGTTTGTTATTAATATAATGAACATCCCAATTGTTTTAATTCGTGTCTTTGTGCCTAAACACCTTGTCATGATCATTGTTCTTTTCCGCTATGTTATCATATGAATGATGATCATCCTAGATATAATGGTTCTTAACCATTGAGCCCAACGATCAAAGGGAACCACAATTGGTATCAGAGCCTAAGGCTCTTGATATCTAGGTCCGACGAGGTGTTCGTGTATGGTGAAGAAGAAAAATTCGTATGGAGTTTTTCTGGACGTTTTTGTGTGCGCAGCAGTATTCAGAAGGTCATAACTTTTGATTGAACCGTTGGATCGTCACGAAATTTTATATGTGTGTTCTACATACATAGATCTAAACATCCACCGGAGGGATTGTCGAGTTTTATCCCCAGGCAAAAGTTATTAAGCGTCGAAGTTGGCTGATGAATGATTTTCAGTTTTCTGCTTTTACATAAAATCATGAACTAGGGTTCCTCAAACCCTAGATCTACTTAAAAAGCAGGAAGAATTGAAATTGGAGGCTGTTATAATGCATTATGGTGTTTAAATTCGAATCTGATTAGGCTTAAAACCCTAATTAGGGTTTCGAATTAAACAATCTTCGTTCTAGGGTTTTCAATGCTTAAACTTTTCTGATTTAAAGAAAAATCCTAGATCTGGTCGTATAACAGTAGCAGTAGCAAGGACGTGTGACTGATTTTTAGCAAGGACGTAATTGGTTTCTCCAACAAGCGAATCTGATTTGTTGTTTAGCATGCATTCACACGGCTTAAACCCTAATTCATTATACTTTAGATCCTCTACATGATGGTTCATCGTATTACCGTGAGTCCCTTGTTCCCATTGGTGGAAATTGTTATGTTCACACGGCCAAGGAGTCAAGTTTATATATTGCAAATGTAAACCGTTTCTATTGGTTCTTCATGGTTGTGTTCACACGGTTCATGGTTTTTCATTGGTGGAAAAAGGGAGTGTTCACATGAGATGGGTTACAAGCTTAATGTTTCACACGGCCAAAGAATTATACGCATGTATGCAGTAATGTAAAACTTCAATTGTGTTCACATGGTTGAAGGAATCTTATTGGTGCTCTTATTACACAAGATTTACATACTGTTACGTGGAAGATGCGTCTTCAAAGGAGCAAGATTTACATGCTGTATAATGCAAAGTTTGATTCTTAGGCTGCGTAATTTGTGGCTGGTTGAAAACAGATGATCGAGTTTAGAATACAAAATTAATTCCTACCTTTTAGGGATTGAGTTTGTATACACGTTTAAAGATTTGGCTGTTTTACATAAGATATGGACTACAAATGTGAACCTATTTTGTAGGGGTTATATTTGTATTACATATTAAGTGTGAGATACAGTGATTTATCTTGGATGTGGAATTAGTAAGGAAAGAAGAAGATAATAAGGGATAATCCCTAACTTTATGGAGTATAAACGTGTGACTTTAAATTCATTTAAAGTTGTCACTACAATCTCTTTTTCTTACAAAACAAGACTATGTTGATATGGCCACAAAAGTTGTCAGCATGTAAAAAGGCGCTGATAAAAGATTCGACGCTGACAAGAGTAACATTGACGCTGACGAATGAAAGTTTGACGCTGACAAGGAATAAGTCAACACTGTCAAGTTGACAGTGTTGTCCGATATATGCTATTTCAACGCTGATAAGTGTCATCCGATATCGGACAATGCATCTGATGAAGATATTGGACAGAATTGGATATTGGACAACACACTGATTGCTGCTGTTTGAGAAAATTGGACGTTTTAAGCACACAAAAAGAAGGATTATACACACAAAAGGTACATGGAATCTCCGTTTTAATATAGAATATCAAGTTGATATTTATGGCTCGGATATTTTGAAAGGGATTAATGATTTTAATGCGAGTTAGCAACAATTCGTGAGGTAATTTATTGGATTTGATTATGTAATCGGGGTAGCCTTGTAAAAGAGTTATCCGTCTTATCTCTTTTACATATGATATGAAGATTAAGTTTCTTCATGAAGAGGTGTTGACTTAAGGGGAAGAATTCTTATGGTAAGTTTTGATGATTGAAGAAGATTTTCACGAGTTTGTGTTCTATCATATCTTAAAGTCATGGACTTCCAGCCACTGACTTTTAAGGTAACTTGTTCGTGCTTACATGGTTGGTGACGAAGACTTGTCATAAACACTTGAAGGAGTTACATTATCGTGCTCAGTGTCTCACAAAGGATGAGAATATTGACAAGGGATCGAGGTCTACTTATACTTTATAGCATGAGTATAAGTTCTTCATCACGTGGATAAACAAGACATGGAACATAAGATTGGGTTATTTTACTTCTACATCAAGAATACTTTATTTATTTTTCTTCAGGATCATTACATAGAGCTACTTTTGGAGAATCTACAAGATTGCATACTTTCACATATTCCCTATTGATGTGTCAAAAAGGGGAAGAATATGTGCTATACTTAAGGGGAAGCTTCTTGGAGATCATGTATTACATACAAAGGATTCATGCTTAAGAGGAGTGTTTTGACATCATCAACTAGGGGAAGATTGTTGGGTCGAATTATTGAGTTGATAAGTCAAAACACAAAAGACAAGGACTAAATCTGACAATGAAGAATTCTACAAGCTGGTGGACAAACTTGTAGAAGATATTATCACAGAATAATAGAAGATTTAGTTGTCTTATTATTAGCTTTCTTTGTAAGCTATGTTTTCTAGTATATAAAGAAAACATACGTAGGTTTTTATTCATATATGATTCATTCACAATGTAAACCTAAAGTGTGTGTCGCACTAGACGTGGGATTCAATGTATACACGTCTAGTGGATGTTTGTTATTAATATAATGAACATCCCAATTGTTTTAATTCGTGTCTTTGTGCCTAAACACCTTGTCATGATCATTGTTCTTTTCCGCTATGTTATCATATGAATGATGATCATCCTAGATATAATGGTTCTTAACCATTGAGCCCAACGATCAAAGGGAACCACAAGTTACTTTGATCTTTTTGGCACTTGCTTTTCTAAGTTTCTCCCTTATGTTACCTCTGACCATTGCCCTGCTCTCTTTGTTCTGAGTGATGTAGTTATTAAGAGGAGAAGATCATTTAGATTTTTGAATTATTTGGTGCACAAGAAAGAATTTCAAGTTTCTGTTAAGGAAAATTGGAATTTCCCTGTTAAAGGCTATGCTATGTATGTTTTTACTAGAAGGCTTAAGAATATGAAGATTCATATGAGGAAGTTAAATAAGCAGAATGGTAATGTCTTTGATAAGACAATTATGTTAAGGAATGAGCTCAAATTAGTCCAAACAGAGCTTGATGGTGATCCATATAATGCAGAGTTAAAGGAAATGGAAATGATCTTCAATTCTGCTTATAGAGATGCTATTCTTGATGAAGAGAGAGTTCTTAAACAAAAATCTAAAATAGAGTGGCTTAGAGAAGGTGATCATAATACAGCTTATTTTCATAACTTTATGAAGGGAAGGTTAAAGAAGAGTAGGATTATTAGTGTTAAAGATGAAGAAGGGATTGAATATTTCAATGAAGATATTGCTGCCCAGTTTGTTAAACATTTTAAGAGTTTCCTTGGTACGTGTGATGAGGTGTTTCCTATTGAGCTACCTGCAACCTTGTTCAAGGCTAAACTAAGTAAGGATATGGCGTTGCATCTGATTAGAGAAGTTTCTAATGATGAAATCAAGATCGTAGTGTTTGATATAAAGGATGATAAAGCTCCAGGGCCTGATGGCTTCACTTCTAAGTTTTTCAAGTCTGCTTGGAGTATAGTTAGTGATGATCTTTGTGCTGCTGTTAAAGAATTTTATATTTCTGGTAAGATTTTAGGTGAAATCAATACCACCATTATATCTCTTATTCCTAAGTGCAATATTCCTATCAAAGTCACGGATTATAGACCTATGGCCTGCTGCAATGTAGTCTACAAGTGTATAAGTAAGGTTATAACGAATAGGTTGAAAACTGTTCTGGGGGGCATTATTGATGCAAATCAAAGTGCTTTTGTGCAGGGTAGGCAGATTCATGATAATATTATGTTAGCTCAAGAGTTAATGTGTGGTTATACAGCTATTAAGAAACCTGCTAGATGTGCTTTTAAGGTTGACATACAAAATGCTTATGATACGGTTTCATGGGTTTTCTTGGAATCATGTTTAGTTGAATTTGGGTTTCACAAAGTTATGGTGGAATGGATCATGGTTTGTTTAAAATATGCGTCCTTTTCAGTTTGTGTTAACGGGGAATCACATGGTTTCTTTAAGGCTAGTAGGGGTTTGAGGCAGGTTGACCCCATCTCTCCGTATCTTTTTACCATTGTGATGGAAGTTTTCACGCTCATGCTTAAAAGGAAAATTAGTAATGAGAGTAAGTTCAGGTATCATTGGGGCTGTAAGAAACTGGGTATAGTTAACTTGTGCTTCGCTGATGATCTATTGATGTTTTGCCATGGTGACTTGGTATCGGCTTCTGTGCTTAGGAGAGCTATGGATGAGTTTTGTATTTCATCTGGTCTTAAGCCTAGTATGGCTAAGAGTACTTGCTATTTTGGCAATGTTCCAGCTAGAGATATTGATGAAATTAAAATGGTGATGCTTTTTCAGGAAGGTAGTCTTCTAGTTAGGTATCTGGGTATCCCTTTTGATGCTAGGAGAATTTCTAGGAATGATTGCATTGTTTTGTTGGACAAAGTGAAGAAGAGGATTTATAGCTGGAGGAATAAGAACCTTTCTTTTGTAGGAAGGCTTCAATTAATTGCTTCAGTTCTTAGCTCTATTAATGTGTTCTGGGCATCTATATTTGTGTTGCCAAAAGGAGTTTGTGATGATATAGATAAAGTTTTTAAAAACTTTCTTTGGAATGCGGAAGGCAGAAAGGGATATATGCATTGTGTTGCTTGGAAGGAAGTCTGCAAGCAGAAAGATGAGGGGGGTCTTGGGCTCAAATCTTTTTTCGAATGGAATGAAGCCCTAATGACAAAGCATCTTTGGAATATCCTTACGGACAAGGACTCTATATGGGTGAGATGGGTTAAAACTATTTGGCTTAAAGGTGATAGCTTTTGGGCTGCCAAGAATATTCAACATATTTCATGGTGTTGGAGACAGCTTCTTCTTTTAAGAGACAGTATTAGGGATTTTGTGCAGATTAAGATCGGGAATGGCGAGAAATGTTACTTCTGGTTTGATAGGTTGTATAATGACTATTTATTATATAAGCTTGTTGATCCTGGTCTTCTTGCTAATGATCATGTTGCTAGGGGTTCAAAAGTTGCTGATCTGGTAACTGATAGTAAATGGAGATGGCCGCGTGGATGGCACTCAAAATTTAAATAGATTCTTAATGTTCCTGTCCCGAATATGAATGTAGCTACTATGGATAAGGTTTTGTGGCTTAATAAGAGTGGAAGAGAAGCTGTTTTTAGTGTTCAGGAAGTGTGGAAGGCTACTAGAAGCGATTATCCGAAAGTCATTTGGTATAACCATGTTTGGTTTAACCAATGTATTCCGCGTCACGCATTTGTGTTATGGATGGCTGTTAAATGCAGATTGAAGACACAGGACAGATTTTCTAAATGGCTTAATGTCCTTGATATTTTTTGTCATTTCTGTTCTACATGTAAGGTATCACACTCACACCTTTTCTTTGAGTGTGCATTTACTAGAAGACTGTGGGAACGCTTAAAAGGTATGGCTAACCTTAATGGTATTCCTTACTCTTGGCCTCAAGTCATTTCATTCATTGTCAACATGCCTGCTAAGAATTCTGTTTGGAGTATAATTCAAAGATTAGTGTTAGGGGCTACTGTTTATTTCATATGGCAGGAGCGCAACATTAGATTGTTTGAGAAGATTTCTAGGACTGATGATGAACTGTTTAGGATTATAATTCTTTCTGTTAAAAATAGAATGTGTAGTCTAACTATCAAAGGTTCTCCGAAAGCTTTAATTGCTGCTAAAACTTGGGGTTTCCCTGTTTTAGTTAATGATAAAGCTGATAGTGACCTAAAGGATATGAGGGATGAGTTCTTTACTGATCCAATGGATATTAATGGCGAGAGTTTGTAAGATTATGGTTTGGGGGTTCTGGTCCTATGCTGGGACTGGCTTATGGGCGTGTAATAGATGTTGGGTTCATCTCTACCTAGAGTTAGACTCTTGCAAGTTTACTATCAAAGGTAAGTTTTTTCCTACCTTATGTCATCTTCTCCCTGTTTTGGGGAGTTATGGGGGGGACTGTTTGGATGTTGTGGGTGCAGGCTTGATGTACTATTAGTGGATGTATGGTTATGTTAGGGAAGTGTGCTTACCCTTCTAGAGTGTGCTGAAAGATGTGCCATCTATGTTAGGGCGGTACTCTTTCCTTTGATATTTTCAATATGTACAATTTTTAGGTTCCAAGCCTGTTTGATGCTTAGTCCTCCCTTAATACCTTTTGCTTGGTTAGTGTCATGATCCATAAGTATTGTTATAGGTATTTTTATGCATCATTGTGAGAGTGTCCATGTTCTTGTTGTACTCTTTCCCCTTCCAAGGTTTCCCACTGGATTTTTACTTGGATGGGGTTTAGAGGAGGCAAGGGAATGTGGACTGCTATACTGGCACTCTCTTTTTATCTCTGTATTCAGATGGTGGTTTTAGCAGGTTTACTTGTGCCTGCTGCCTTTAACCTTAGCTTGGGTGAGTGGGTCTATTGTGATGGATTGGGTGTTTCTAGTTTTCTCCCTTTGTGGTTTGAACTTAGGGCACTCATGGATTCAAAAGTGGACTTATACTCATTCAAGCTAAGGTATGGTATTTTGGTGTGCCATTGATTTGCAGGGTCTTGATCTTTGCTAATTGGGATCAAGTGTATGGGATAACAGCTAGAACTTCTATGGTTTTTAGTTGCTTTTTGTATTTTGTATGTAATGAGCATGGGTCTTGTCCATTGTCATTGCCATTTGTTTTTTGATGCCAAAGCTAAAATTATTAGGGGTTTGTCCTAATGTTTTTTAGTCTTTGTGCTTATACTTTGTTACTTTTCTTCCTGCTTAATAAAATTTACCTTTAAGCAAAAAAAAAGTATAATAATACATGAAATACCATAAATACTAAATCAGAATAGACAGAATATAAGATAAACACAGTTTAAGGCTTAAAACAGTAAAACATGATATGAACATATAAAATAAGCTAAGACATGACATAAAACCAGTTACGTATTTAGTAATCAGATACTTATTCATGTATGTATTTATGTAGCATTAGTGATACCGAAGTAGGACTCTCCTCAGTTCGTCTTCTTCGTTCACTGGACATAAGGTACGGATTCCCATCCTTTCAGTATGGACATTCTTTCCTTATTAGGATTCCCCGTATACAGCCAAATGTTTTCTCGTAGTATAAGTTTATATGTTTGACTTGCTTATGTTTAATTTAGAATACCTATAGCCATATACATGCATGACCAGTTTCACCTAGTTATGGAGGTACCATAACCATAACATTAGAGGCACTGATGTTATGACTTCACCACGGCGGAGTGATTGCTCGTGGCGTCCCTTCAGCTTTTGGCCATATTATTATATTTATCATGTGGGGCGTATGGGTGCGTCCTAGTTACATGTTTTCAGCAGATTACTTAGTGTGAATGTGGTGTGTGCCTTGCATCCTTCACAAGGAGCTGATCCCTCCTACCCAAACCAGTATATTAAATTAGAGGCAGCCCCTCTAATTTGCATGATGAGGTCACTCCTCCAAGTATTCATGCACGATGGATTTTCATGACCTATATTGGCTAATGGTAGAATATGCTAAATAGTTTTATAAGATAAACATAAGGCTTTTCAGACTATAAAACCAGTTTTACCAAGATTTAACCAGGTTATTCCGGACTTAGTTTCTTTCGTTGTTATATGTTATATGCTTATCCTATTCATGCTTTATTGTACATCCGTGCACTGAGTGTATTGCTCAGCCGTTTTCCTTTTCTATGTTCCCAAAACGGCAGGTACACAGGGACGCTCGTAGACTTTAAGCGTACGTGCATATGGACTGGAAGCTTTCTAGCCTTTCTTTACTTTATGCATTATCTTTATTTTGATACACTTGCTATGGACATTGTTTAGTCCTTTCCTTTACAATATTTATGTTTGTGTGTGATGAGCTTTACTTTTGGACTACCGATGTTTGATTCCGGTATTTTCCTTTTATGGTCATGTAATGTTTAGACATTTTTCCTTGTATGCTTTGATGACACGCCATAATTACGCGTGACATTCCATTATCAAGATGGGGTGTTACAAGGACATTGTTTAGGGACGGACATTGTTTACTCACAAGTACTGTAGATCAATTTAGTACTAACTTGGTGTAGCATGGGTTCACACATATACGACACGCGAAAACTTAGTGCAGGCCAATTAATTAAATCCTAATTTAATCATCACAATCAATGTCTTTTTAATAAACTATCATATTTAGATTACTACTAATTGCCTATTATTATAAACTAATACAATTCACATTAAGATTCACATCTAGGACTAAAAAATGAGGTCCTTGAAATGACGTGTAACTATTGTGAACACATTACTGAGGCGCAAGGTGCTGTGTATGTTATCCCTCAAATTATCCGTGTGTTACGTTATTTTTTATTCTACCCTAAAAGATTTTTGTAACACAAAATATCAAAAACGCCTTCCTCAATTAAATTCATACAACTCTAGACTCACCATAAAAAAACACTTTATACTTGGGACAAAAAATATTACCCTTTATATTATAGAGGGGAATCACGTTTCCATAGAAACAGTGATCCCCTCACACCCTTAGTAAACTATATGTTATTTTATTTCCCTCACAAACCCTCGCTTCCCTCACAAAAATCACACACACAACACACGTACCGTTCGTTCCAACGGACCGTTATGTTACTCCGTCCCCATTGATGAGTTTTTGGATCTTTCCCCCTTTGCCCGTTACTCATTAATTGGCGAGTGCACTAATTAAATTGTGTTTGCCCTTTTAAATTGACCCCTTGCCCTTTGGTCGCAAAATATTCAATTGCTATTTTTTTATTGTATAGTGGCTACAGGAGATCAATCAGCCACATATATATACCCATAGTAATTTTGTTGTGGGTTTACATTATTTGTAGGTTACTGATTTTCATCCATGGCAGCTTGAAATATGTGAAAAAGATTAGGGGTTTTGCGGTTTTTGTCTGATTCCAGTGGTTGTGATGTGTGATGATAACCCTTCGTTGCCGCTGATCACTTCATTGTAGCCTTTAACGGCGTGTCGTGATGTGGGTCGGTGTATGGCGAGGTTGGATGCCTCATGTGGGTATCTGGGTGGTGGCGATCTCTTCCTTAATGAGGTTGGATGATCAAACTCGCTTAACCAGAAGATGGATCTTCAAATTGTTGTTGATTTGTTTTCCTGTCATTTTTATTTGTTCTCAGATATGTGTTGCTGCGTGATTACAATGCATTAAATATGTTTTATTTCATTTTTTTGGGGGATTCAATAACTTCTCGAGTGTACTCAAATTAGTAGCCTTTTTTTATATAAAATAACAAATTGGCCTATTTTTTTGGGTTTTGATACCAAGATGTTGTTAACAGGTTAGGATTGTTTGTTGTGTGGGATTGATGATATGAGAAGGGTCACACGGACATTGGGTTTGTGGGCTTAAACAATTGGGGTCTTGGCTGGTTAGGAGGCAATGCGAAGAGGCCAACTGATATTTGCGTTGCCATGTCGGCTGTGATGAATTTAAATACGCGTAGGTAAAGAGAAGGTTGTTTGGATCTTGGCGGGGTGACCTTTGAAGGTTGCAGCCATGCCGGTTAACCACTCTTTGTACCAAATTGCGCCTTATCTGAGCCAACGCTATAAAGATAAAAATTGGTGGCCTGAATCGATATAAAAAGTTCCCTTGATTTATGAAAACATTCGTATCTTGGCTGGGCAAACTTTTTAGTTTGCAGCCATGGTGAGTGTAGCCACTTTCTCTGCCTCATAGTCGCGACTTGGATCCATAAAGTGTAAGAAATTCAGTTTTAGCGAGCCTGTCCAGGCGACCCTTTATGGTTGTTGGCAGCTTGAAATATGTGAAAAATAGTAGCCTTTTTATAGAAACAGTGATCAAGATGTTGTTTACTAAGGGTGTGAGGGGGATCACTGGTTTGTGAGGGAAAGAAAATTAGTAGCCTTTTTTATATAAAATAACAATTTGGCCTATTTTTTTTGGGTTTTGATACCAAGATGTTGTTAACAGGCCAGGATTGTTTGTTGTGTGGGATTGATGATATTAGAAGGGTCACACGGACATTGGGTTTGTGGGCTTAAACAATTGGGGTTTTGGCTGACTAAGAGGCAATGCGAAGAGGCCAACAGATATTTGCGTTGCCGTGTCAGCTGTGATGAATTTAAATACGCGTAGGTAAAGAGAAGGTTGCTTGATCTTGGCGAGGTGACCTTTGAAGGTTGCAGCCATGCCGGTTAACAACTCTTTGTACCAAATTGCGCCTTATCTGAGCCAACACTATAAAGATAAAAATTGGTGGCCTGAATCGATATAAAAAGTTCCCTTGATTTATGAAAACATTCGTGTCTTGGCTGGGAAAACTTTTTAGTTTGCAGCCATGGCGAGTGTGGCCACTTTCTCTGCCTCACAGTCGCGTTCCCAAAAGGTTGATGGTTTAAAAAAAGTCCCTGGTTATAACAACTATTGCTAAAATGTCCCAACTGTTTTTTTAAATGTCTTGCAAAAGGAACTAATTCGCCTTCCTTGGGAGTTTTGATTGTTGGCATTAGTGTTTTATTTGGTTGTCGGGTTGACGGCAGGCGACGATGTTCACATTTGTGTTGTTTGTTGCCGCTGTTTATTCCGGTTGACGATAGCGGTAACCATGTACCGGGCTATGATGAGTTGCAGCAAACCGGGTTCCCGCCCTCACATCTCTGAGCTGATTTTTCCAAGGATGTGGTAGGAACGAACGGTTCGTGTTTTGTGGTGTGATTTTTGTTAGCAAAGCGAGGGTTTGTCAAGGAAAGAAAATAACATAGTTTATTAAGGGTGTGATGGAAATCACACCTAAGCCTCATTGTTCTAGGTTCTGATGAGACCCGTGTCGGTGGGTTGCTTTGATAAGCAGTGCTTGGCAAAGTTGTGTTTTTTGCGGGGCGGCCATGCGTTCGCAACCATCACCGGTTTTTCATGCGGCTGTGTATCTTTTACAACATTCAAAGAGGCAATGATGATTAGACTTGAGCGTTAAACCGGATTATGTACTTCTTGGCGGGGCAATGTTGGTGGGTTTGCATCCAGAGTGCATGTATCCTCATATCCGTTGCTCGCTTATCTGAGCCTCCAAATACCAAACAAAAAAAAACTCTCACGTGTCACCGGGTTCTACCACAAGGCATCTAAATTGTGCTTTTGTATCCCGCGCCGGCTGTCTGGTAAGTGTTACATTCTTTTCTCCTTTTGGTCAACTTTTATCTTAACAACCTCACCTCTTTTTTTCCTGTGTTTGACATTTTCTTACCACAGGTCATCAACAACATTTTTTTGTCGTGTGCTTGCCATATTGCCTTGATCGCGTATTCTACCGGTCAGGACCTGCCATCAGATTCATTTGATCGCATCCTAACTCAGTCTATGCTTGCAGGAAGGTATGTTAATGTCTGGTTCAAATGGTTAAAAAAAACTTATGCCCGTCTCGTGTTCCCTAATATTTTTTTGTTTTTTGGTTCGGCAAAGGTGACCAACCTACCAAAACAGAATGACATCGTGTGGTGTGCCTAACAGTTCATGCCTACCGGGTGGGTTTTCGACAGTTTTAGGCTCTTCTTTCTCTATCATGCGCCAGACACGGACTAGCGCCACCTTTAGGTCTTTTCTGTTTCCCTATAACTTATATGATACTCTTATACGGACTATGATAATTTTATACATAAGAGATTGATAAGCTGCCACCTCCACAGGTTTACTAAACCATGCCCCTTCCCTGATGGCCCCAATAAAAAACCAAGTCGCTACGGAGGAACGTTCGTTTGTGGAGATGCCAGAGAGCTGGAGGACCCCTGATTTAATGGCCACCCTCTCTGTCGTTGGAATACAGTAAAAAATGCACCCGGTAACACTCTATACTAATCTTTTGTTACTCAACACCCTTTGTTCTTTTTTGTCTTGGCTTATTAAGAATTTTTATCCATGAAACCAAAATAGAAAAGTAAATAACTTAACATATGCAAATACATAAAACCAAACACATAAAGACGCCCTGCCAATGACCGAACGTCATTGGCAGTACTTAAACCAAATACATAAAGACGTCATGCCAATGACCCAACGTCATTGGCAGTACCAAAGTAACAAACACCCAGGCACACACGCTTGGTCCATTCTTGGTAGACACGGAAACAGAAAGCGATTAACATAATGGCCGAGGATGATTTATTCAACACACACAAAGCGAACACCTTCAGGCACATTCAAATAATCGCTTCAACCCGAAACGTTCCCTCGCAGCCGTTCAATGAATCTTTCCATCCTAGCAATGCGGTTGCCAGTTGCTACTGCTTCGGCTCCGAGCTGTTCTCTAAAGGAATAGTCTTCACGTGTCAGGGTCCCTAAAAATGCCACCATCTGGTTAACTACCGGTTCCCCAACAACGGTCCTTAACTCATAAACAAGATGAGTCCTATCAATTACACCACTATTCACCTCCTGCCACATCTGCTCCATCCTAGCTTTCTAGACTGTTTCGCCTAGAATCTCATCCTGTAGGCGACAAATAAACATGTCCGCCCAATCGTTGGTCCCTGCTTCCTTCTCCAATGCATCGCATTTTGGGCGGTACTCCATTAGTTATTTCTTAATAAAACTTAACTATAGATGTGTGTGAAGATGTGTCACCTACAGCCTCCTAACACTCCTTTATATAGCAATGCCCCCTGCCTTAAAACCTATAGTGTCCTGCACTAACACTCAACACTAGCACCAAAAACATGAGCCGGCTCCCAAATTACATGATTCTCGGCTTAGGTTCCCAAAAGTCTATTTAAAAAAAATACTCTCCCCATCCACGCACTGTTGCATCATCTATTATTCTACTTTTTCTATTTATTTTTGCCATATTTAGACAATATAGAAAAACCCATTTATGGCCAAATAAAAAAAGCATAAATAATGTTGTTATGGGGCACTGCATATCTTTACCACAAGTGGCGAAAAAACAAACCACCAACAACAGTTCCATACTATTGGTATGTTTTGTAATGCAAACTTTTCCTACTATTAGACAACATGTTATAACACATAAGCACAACATTTTATAGGGATCCATTAGAACCTAATGAAAGAGCATTGGAACATAATGAAAAAACACATTTCGTACATAAACGACATTCGTTATATTACAAACAACATACAACACAACTTTAATAAAAATAACATAACAACCAGTTTGGCCGTATAAAAGACATATCACCAACAGATACGGGCACACTATAGACAATCGAAGCACACACGCCGTTTATTCCAAACACACGGCCAAACTTCTTGCTGTAAACATCCGTTGTATCATTAAATGGGTCGCAAGGATCGGAAAAAGTTATCCAGATCTTCAACACGCCCATCAGAATCATCTGCCAGTGCATGTAGCTTCCACAACTCCGCGACATCACGCTCTTGCATGTCGCGTAGCAGTCAAAGCATTCGACTCACACGGTGGTCCGAGCTAAGGCTAGACATCTCACTTATAAACTGGTCCCTCTGATCAATATCGTTTTTCTTTCTCACATGCAAATCTTCAATTCTGGCCCTCCACTCCATCTTAGCTTCAATCTTCTTTCGCACATAGAAATACGAAACGGTTCCAAAATCACTGGAAGAACAGAGCAACTTCAAAGCATGAAGCACTCCTTACCAACTCATTTTTTTGGCTTGCATGTTTAACCATTTTTATTGCCTACAATGTGTTATACCCAAATAGAATGACACACATAAATAGACCATCTCCAGCCCACTGTTGGCATGTCACATTGGGTTTTTTATCACTTGCTAGCCAACTAGCCACTAAAGCTTGCAACAGTGAGATTCTCAGTAGCACATTGTAGGCTAAATGAGTGATACAGGTTCCAGGAAAAATGCCAAGCACATGTTCATAAGAAAAGTGTCCCAATACAATAACCAAGAGGCACAAATGAATGCTTGCTATGATACATTGGTTCCTGATGGGAAATAAAACACCAACGAGATGCATTCAAAGCAAAAGTTGTTAATTTCAAGATGATTAACAACAACGTGAACATATGGCAACATACAAAAAGGTGGCGTTACAACTGCATAGACTACGACAAATACACATCAAGTTAAAACAACGAAGACCAAACATAATCTTCCCACACACGCCTAGGAACAACACTTTATTGAAAACATAAAAACACACAGACAATCACTAGGTGCGCCCTGCAAACACATTCGATGATCACATATTACGGATGAAAAACTCCATATCGGTCACATGATTGTCGGACACACCCATCAATTCTTGCAGCTGGCGAAGCTCCGCCTCGGCTCTGTCTTGCATGTCCAATAACAAAGAAACCATGCAGCTCAAAAGTGGTTCTGGGTTAATATTAGATAACTCGCTTATCAAACCATCCCTATAAGCAATTGCAGCCCTTTTACGGGCATACATAACTTCAAGTGTCCCCCTCCAATCCATATCATCAGCCACTTGTTCACGCAGGTAGAACCAAAAACAGCCGCGGTGCTCCTCAGAACCGCAAGCCGTCCACAAAGCACACAGCCTTCTCAACCAAGACATTATTTCGTCACTGATTATCGGTTAATCTGTGTGCGGTGATGTATTGCAAATACATGCTATGACATCCTTATATACAACTACCACAACCCGTTGTTGCAACATACCATTGGGAGTGTATATTACTTTAAAATATACACCCAATCAAAACCTGCAGCCCTTTCATGAGCAGCTTGACCCTCATGATTCAGCATTGTGTCAAAGTTGTAACACAGCCTCCAACACAATTCCATGTGCATGCGCAGTTACAAGAATACAAATTAATAGCCCTTTGACTAAATCCTAACCACAAATGAAGTCTGCCACCAACATAGGTCTTCAAAGTAACTATTACAAACATGCCAATACACATATGCCTTTTGATTTCAATTAACTAGATACATTAACAATTAAATTGTTGTAAATATTGACCTGCTTGCTTATTGTACTTTTGTAAATAGGCAACCCACTAGCGGGATTTTCGTGTAACAACTAGATGTGAATGACCTTGCTCGAACAATAACGATTTTTACATTCGGTCATGGTAAGAAGGTATAACGATCCCTAAGTTTTTTTATCCATGTGATACAGGCGTCCGTTTTGCAAGTGGTAAGCATAGGATTCATCGGATTCATATGAGCAACTTCGGCTTTGGCTACACGTTTTTTGTAAACGATAACTTGATAGGTATAGTAGACTCAATCACCCATGATGTTAATATCAAACCTTCAACTGATGCTTGAACCTTATTCAATTACGCTTTTATATAATACTGTGTGCTTGCTTAAAATATTTGAACAATGGTTCTTGACTATAGCTTGAAGCGATGGCAGATCGGTTGTTTGATTAGATACGGTATCCGAATGGCCAGTCATATAGTCAGAGTGCTTCAATCGTGCGCTAATTTTAGGGATGGAAATGGGTCGGGTTCGGGTTGGGTTTTAGTGAACCTGCACCCGTACCCGTTTATAATATCTGTACCCGTATCCGATCCATCACCCGACGGGTACCCGATTAGTATTATCCATCGGGTTTTCGGGTTTTACCCGCAGGTATCGGGTATCCATAATTAAATTTTCATCGGACATTATTGTGCGTATAATGTTAATAAAAAACACTCGAAAACAACCAAATTATCCTAATATATTTTTAAATGTTTAGAAGATAAAAAAAACTTTTTAATATTATTCACGCGATTTAATATATCGAATAAATCATGGTTTATATTTTAAAATTACAAGATCCAAATATACTTGTCACAAACATGTTAATGCACAAAATGTAACTAATATGATCATTCAATTCGTTCAACAATCTTCGTCTACTATTTCACACAAATATATAACTTATATAAAATAGCAACAAAAGCGGGTACGGATTCGGGTAAACGGGTACGGATTCGGATACGGGTAAACGGGGCGGGTATTAGTAGAACCCGTACCCAAACCCGAACCCGCGAATAAAAGAATATTCACACCCGAACCTGTATCCAAACCCGCCAACCCGACTCCGAACCCGACCCAACCGGTTCGGGTTTCGGTTTTCCCCATCGGTTTCGGGCGCTTTTGCCATCCCTAGCTAATTTGATGCGGTGTTGCTTTCATTGCTGTTGTACAAGCCAATAACCTTAAACGGCCCCGGTTAAACCCGAGCTTGCACGTGCCTTGGCGGGCCAACCTCTCGATGGTGCAGCCATGACGTGTGTATCTGTTTTTCCCTGAATGTTTTGTCTGAACCTACCATCGTTAATCTATCTGCTGTCATACCCATTACCTTTAGATTTTTCGAACTCTAATGGCATACAAATTGAAAATAACAAGCATTGCTAGAATGAGTGACGATATTGGCAATGATGAAATCTATATACGTGGATGTTTTGGCAAGCGTGGTTTCCCAAGATCTGTATCTTGGCGGGGCGACCGTTTGGTCGCAGCCATGGCGGTTTTCTGGGTGTCGTTTCCATACCTCCATATCTGAGCCTAACCTGAACAGTAGTTGAAGAACTTGACGTCCGGATTCAAGCAAATAAATATGTGTCCGCCTCTCTAACAAAAAAATTGCGAATGATTCTTTATATTTTTTAGATGTTCTGTTTAGCTTTATAATGTGAATACTTCTTTGTATACATTTGTACGCAAAGTGTACTGTCAGTCATCTACTTAGTTGGTGTAATGCATTTCTTTCGTAAACAAACATATTGTCGCCCGTGCATTTTCAGCCAAAACATCCTACTTTTAGACGTTTATGTCATAACTCAACGACCACTAAAAACATTACCAAAAGCGCCCGCCCTTCGCCGCAGCGAAGCGCAGGCTCTAAGTCCTAGTATATATAAAAAACATGAATATTTTATATATTTGGCATAAAAACCATTTACTAGCAAATATAACATGTAAAAACAAAGTTACGTTGCAAATACATATAACAAAATCGCAAAAACAAAACGAAAAAAAAATTAAAAAAAAGGAAAAAAGTCAAAACCCGGCTGGGCCTCACGAACCGGGTCAACCCGGGTCGCTTCAAACCCGCCGGGTCACACCGGGTTTCTGAAATATAAAATTCGGGTCAATTTGACCCTTTTTTGACCGGAATCGGTTAAACCGGCCGGGTTGACCCGAGTTTCAAAACATTGCTTTTATCAATAAGGTGCTAAAATAAATCAAGGGTAGTTGGCGGTTATAGATGTGTTATCTATCGTCACGTCAACTTTTATTTTATAACATTTTTTTAACACAACTAAAACCATACTCTCCCCCAATAAGATTTCTATAACACATGACAAAAAACCACACCCATACCAGTTTTACACTCAAAAAGAAAAGGGATAGCTTAAAAACGGTATAGATTTTGTTAGGGTAAATGTCAAAAATACACAACGTACTTTCTAAAATAATCCATTATGTCCACTGAACTTTTTTAGGTTCAAAAATCACACTTGCCACTTAGGATTTTGGTCAAACTAGTTGATTGGACCGTTGACTTAACGACTTGGAATTTTGTTTTACAATTTTAGTCCACTTAACTAACTATAACACTATCATCCTCTAACTAACTTCATCATCATGTTATAAGCTTAGACAACCCAAAATCAGATCAGGGTTTGAAATGTCAACGGTCCAGTCATTTGGGTTTCGTTTGATGATGTTGGGTTTGAAATCGTCAATCATCAACATCCACATCATCAATCATCATCATGTTATAAGCTAGTTTATCCATATGAGATATACAGAAAGTACCCAGAAAGTGGTTTTTGGATAAGGTTTTTGGATCTAAATTCCATTAGGTGGTTTTGAGACGAGAACAAGGAGCAGGTTGTCAACATCCTTATTTTTATCTTCCTATTAACTTGTTATGTTGATACTCACTATGATCTCAATAATAAACAGTGGCTTGCATTTCGCAATGATAGCAAATACAGTGCTGCAAACTATGTTTAAGCTTAATGTGAGAATGTTTCTAGAAACCGTGCTCCTGTAGAGAAGAAATTCTAGAATCTCTTTGATTATGAATCCTCTGTCTGATTATAAGACCCGAATTTTGTCATTACTTCAATGATTTAGTTTGTACGTTTAGGTTACTAGAAGAGTATTGTAACTGGTGTTTATTTGTTTGTGATATTTAGATTGGAAATTTTGATTTGAAAGTTCTGATTTATGTATGGATTTGGATTTTGGATCTGGGTTTTCCTGGTAATGTTTGATGAAGTTGAAGATGATGATGTTAGATGATGATGATAGTTAGCTAGGGGGCCAACAATGTAAAACTAAATTCCAAGTTAACGAAATAATTAACGGTTTTGTTAAGTCACCGGTCCAGTCAACAGAATCAGTGGGAAAATCGAACATACAAAAATCCAGTGGGCATAACGGTATCATTTGAGAAAGTACATTGTGTATTTTCGATATTTACCCCTTTTGTTATGCAAATGAGTGTCCCAATATTTTTGTCACCAATTAAATGGCAACTTTAATTTAGAATATCTTGGACATGGTCACATGTCTCATTAGCATAGAATATCTTGATGATGATGAAGATGACGCCTAAACTATTGATTTAGACAGGTATCAAAGGTGTATATCGTTATAAGAATGTATCCACGAATTTGACGCATACTAAATATGTTGAAAAGTGTGTTACATCGTGATACAATCTTTTAATCTTTGCGACTACTTGTTGATGTATGTGTCCGGACGACACGCAACTCACTAATCCGAAAGACATGTGTCTGAATGGCAATTTACCGAGTAAAAGAGACAGATCAATGACATGTCAACGATCATGTGTAAAGTTAAGCACTATATTACCTACAACCTCTATTATCCAGCGGTCCGTGCAAAGAACCGAGCATGAGCCGTGATACCTGAATATTGCGGGATGTTGTTCCCATTGTGAACATATAGAACAAAAACAAGCTGTTTAAAATGCAAGATGCCCAACTAGCAACCTCGCGATACTATGTTGCGCAATCAAATCCTGACATTTAGAATAATACTTCACAAGTTGAGAAACGGTTCATGCATAACCGTCTGAACCTTCATTGGCCCATCCTTTAAAACGATAACAAAAATCAAACACACCCCAACGTGAATCATATGCTCCACACGCTCCAAGTCACGTCCCACCAAGGCAACAACCCAATAACATTAGTAGCATTCTTCTGACCTTCAGCCTCCGCTTCCCTAACAAGATTTAACAGCGGAACAAAGGAAGCAACAACATCACTCCTATCATCCAAACTACTAGTATACAATATTGCAATCTGTTTCCATATCAAACACAAAATCGTCTCATTTGCCGTAATAGGAGATTTTAGAGTTATTGTCAAGTCTAGTTAACATATACGATTAGTATGAGGTACCTAAGTGTAGTATCTATGTAAGTCAGCTAAGGTTAGGCTCGGGCTTTCTTAGTCGACCTATGTGTGTAACCGACCCCCTCAGCCTATAAAAGGAGGTGAGAGAGTGATACATAAGATACACCGTAGCTTCTTATTCTTTCATGTAATCAATTCGATAATTTAATAAAGTTAATCATTTGGTTACCTTGTCGTGTTTTGTTCTTCTGGGTTTAGTTTATTGCAACTTTGCGATCCTTCTTTACAATGGTCAAGGTTTTCGCATATCGATCTCCGGGTTGTTCATGGTGTCGACTCCAACAAGTGGTGTCAAAGCTTACGGTTAGTCGTGGTCTCTGAAGATCGGTTCCAGATCAAGAAGGTGTCGTGGAAGAAAAGGGTTTTGAGTTTGTCGGAGTAACTTTTATTCGAGTTGCAGGTTTTTCATATGTAACACCCCACTTTGATAAGTGGACCGTTACGCGTATTTATGGCGTGTCATCAAAGCATGCAAGGTAATATGTACTAAAACATACATGACCATAGGGAAAAACCGGAATCAAACATCAGTTCCCAAACATAAGCCCAAAACATATATATAGTAAATGAACTAGAAGGACAAGACAAGTGTCCAAACAAACATAAGTATATGAAGGCAAAAAGGAGAAGAATTCTAAGGCAACTTCCATCCTATGCACGTCCTTCAATGCTCAAGTTTGTCCTTTGGTACCTGCCGTTTTGGGACATGGAAAGGAAAGTAACGGCTGAGCAATACACTCAGTGAACGGATATATGACATAGTATGAATGGCTGAAACACAAATAAGACTAATAGCAGCGGAAATGTATAAGTCCTGGAAAACTTGGAACATGTTCATAAAACTGGTTTTATAGTTTGGAAAGACTTATGATTTTATGTAAAATTTGTATTAATTAGCCAATAGCCCATATAGGTCATGAGGTTCTACCGTGCATGAATACTTAGAGGGGAGACCTCATTATGCAATTAGAGGGGTTGCCTCTAATTAAATAGTCTAGGTAAGAGGGATCAACTCCTTGTGAAGGATGCAAGGCACACATCGCATTTACTCTGGTAATACTGGTAAAACATGTAACTAGCATGCACCCATACGCCCCACATGGTAATATAATATAATGGCCAAAACTGTAAAGGGACGCCACAAGCAATCACTCCGCCGTGAGGAAGTCATAACACCGGTGCCTCTAGTGTTATGGTTATGGTACCTCCATAACTAGGTGACACTGGTCATGCATGTATATGGCATAGGCTCTTAACTAACATAAGTAATCAAACATATAAAACAATATTGGGAAAACAGTTGGCTGCAAACGGGGAATCATAATAAGGAAAGAATGTCCATACTAAAGGGATGGGAAATCCGTACCTTGTGTCCAGTGAACGAGGAAAGACGAAAGGATGAAAGTCCTACTCCGACCTCACTAATGCTACATAAATGGGGAACATGTATAAGTATTCTAATTACTGAGTACGTAACTGATTATATCATGTCTTAGATTGTTTTATATGTTCTTGTCTTATTTTACTGATTTTAATGTTATGTTGTGTTTATCATGTATTCTATGTATTCTGGTTAAGTATTAACTTGTATTCTTGTATTATTATACGTGTTGCGTAATAATAAGTATATTTCTAAAAATAGCATGTTTCCTAAAATAGAAAGTTTCCAAAAATAGAAAGTTTTCAAAAATAGAAAGTTTCCAAAAATAGATTAACTTCAAAAAATAGATCAGTTTCTAAAAATAGGTAGTTTCTAAAAATAGTAAGTTTCTTGAAATAGAAAGTTTCCATATTTAGAAATAAGCTAGATTAATAAGCTAATAATATAAACTTAAGTTTACTGGTTAAATATCATAAGTCATGTAATTATTTGTATAGTTTATTAATAATATCATGTTAATTAAATAAACTATAGGTTATACGATTTAATTAAATATAAGCATGATTTAATTAAATTAAAGCATATCAAATACTTAGGTTAAACATGTATTAATATTTATTAATTATAACCTAAGTCATGTTTATTAATTAATTATATTCCATGTTTTAAATAATTAATTAATACTATAGTCTAATTTAAATGGTAAAAATACTTAGGTTACAACATGTATTATTCTAATAATTAATATAACCTAAGTCTGTGATTAATTAAATTAATTATAATAGCATGGTTAGTTAATTTAATTTGCCTTGTAAAAATATACTTGTAAAAATAATATAACTTGTAGAAAATGTAACTTGTAAAAATGTAAAGCTTGCAAAACTAATCCCGTGAGTGTACCCGTGTTTTAATTAGACTAAAACATGAATCGGATCGAACCAACACAGCCTAGCAGTGGCTACCCGGCCTAGCCGGTTGCCATTGCTCGAACTAATTCACCACAGGCTGCAGCCGGTGGTTTCCCCTGCTATCTCGGCTAGCCATTGCACACAATAAGATTCCCACCGGCAGTAGGCCGGTGGCTCCCCCTGTTGCACCGTGTACCCCCTGCTTGAACCAAACAACCACCGGTCTTGGACCGGTGGTGTTGTTGCTACTGCGCCGAGACCAACAAACCACAAGGCCACCCCGACGTGAGTCGGGGTCCTTGTTTCTTGATGCTGAACCAAACACAACCACGGCAAGACATGATGTCTCGGCTGTGGGTATACAACGAGCCAAGCCGAGAGCCATGGGTCTCTCGGTTCGTGTGATTCGGTCAAACAAAACCCCCAACCAAACCATTCTTATTATGTTTTTATGATTCATCTAGCATGTTTTTAATATTGGCATAATCATGTGTTCTTAATTCCAATTAAAATATTAAAAAGAAAAGATCAAGGGGTTACCGAATGCGTGAATCAAACGAGGCTAAGAACACTAACACGAATACCCGAATATCAATAATCAAAATCAACCAACACCACCTTTGGTGTTCTTGGTAGCCGGCGGCAAAGGGAGGGCAAAGGGAGCTAGGTTTTTAATTATTTTGTAAAAATTGTGTTATGTTTTTCCTGTGTTTACCTTTACCCCAAAATAGACAAAATCAACATGAGCTTGGCCCTTCCCTTCTCTTGTGTTCGCGGCTATAAGGGCCCACGAGGGAAACCCGTTCAATTTTCATGTTTACTAATTTACGTGTTCATTCGTTAGTGTTTTCGTGTTATATCATAATTATTTATTCGTGTTATAAAAATACTTGTACGTAAACGATATTTATCGTATAATAATAATTATATACGTAGATACATGTTCGTGATTAAATGTTCATGATTTCATGTTCGTGATTATAATTATTATGGTTAATAATTATTGTGTATTAATACGTACCTAATTAATTATCGTGTGATAACACGTATGTAGTTTCTGAATTTACTATTCGTGACACGTGTCGTGATATGAAAGGAAAATTTTAATTGGTTCGTATGTTTACTAAGTGTATTGTGCATGGTAAAAGTATGCGCATTTTACATCATAGACGGAGAAGACGAAGTTGTTTGTTCACGTGAAGATAAGAAAATAATTGGTTGGTTTTGTTTAATAAACAATAAAAGACATTGATTGGTTTGTCTTTTTATCATCACGTGAGGTTACAAAGTGTATTTATATTAAATCAATCTTTGTCATTATTTGTTTTTTAAACGGATAGTGGCTCGGTACCAAAAAGGTACACGGACTTAAGATGGTTCCGCCAAATACCATTTGATAGTGGTGGTGGATGGCTTTTGTTCACAAAAGTTGATTTATTTTGTAATGAATACACGGCTTCCTTTATATTGAAAAAACTGATTAAAGCGAAGGTTCTTGTTGCGGGTTCTTGTGGTTCAAGTTTGATCGTGATTTGCTTGGGTTTTCAAGTTTACAATCGGGTTCGCTTGTACGTGATCGAGGTTTAGGGTTATTCTAATTGATTTGATTTGCAAGAAGGTATTTTTACGCAACAAGGGTGAAAGAATATGTCGTCGATAGCGAAGTTTGACGTTGAAAAATTCGACGGGTCTAATGACTTCGGGTTGTGGCGTGTGAAGATGCGGTGTCTATTAATTCAACATGGTTGGGAGGCTGCGTTAGATCCATTCCCGGATACCATGACGGACGCTGATAAGACTACGGCGTTGAAGACGGAAGTCTATAAAAAAGCACACAGTGCCTTACTCTTGTGCTTGGATAACAAGGTGTTGAGAGAAGTCAACAAAGAAAATTCTGTTGCGGGGGTTTGGTTAAAGTTAGAAACTTTGTATATGACAAAGTATTTAGCCATTAAATTGTACTTGAAGAAGAAGTTGTTCACTTTCTACATGCATTCGGGTAATAAACTATTTGAACATATAGATGAGTTTAATAAGTTGATCGATGACTTGACGAACATAGACGTTGATATTGATGACGAAGATCAGGCACTCATGTTACTTACATCATTACCGTCCTCGTATGATAACTTTGTAGAGACATTGCTTTATGGAAGGGAGTCTCTCACTTTGGAGGATGTCTTGTCTACCCTCAATTCACGGGAGTTGAAGAAGAGGACAGATGCAAAGGATGATGGTGATGGGTTATTTGTAAGGGGGTCGCCGGAGCATCGGGGTAATCAAGGACGTGGTAGTTCGCGATCAAAGTCAAAAGATAAAGGAACTTATAAACTGAAGTGTTACATATGCTATTCTGAGGATAACCTTAAGAAAGACTGTCCAAAATGAAACAAGAAGAAATCAAATGGCTTTGTCAACAAGAATGCAAAATAGGATGATGAGACGTATTTTAAGGGTTATGACAATGGTGATTTGTTGATGGCAGCAAGTGAGGAAAGGTTCTTGGAGTGGATCATGGACCTCATTTAGCTCCTTCATGCCTATTAGAATATAACTACTTACTCGGGTGGTTCCTATCACATGACGTCTAGGAGGGACTTCTTGTTTGATTTTAAGGAGCTTGATGGTGGTATGGTTTTGCTCTGTGATAATAGAGCATGTGCCATTAGGGGCATAGGTAAGGTGAGAGTACAAATGAAATATGGTTCAAGTTTTGTGCTTGAGAATGTGCGTTACATTCCCGAGTTGAAAAGAAATTTGTTATCTTTGGGCACTCTGGATCGAGAGGGCTATACCGTGAAGTTGAAGAATCGAAGAGTAAAGGTGATCAAGGGTTCTTTGATGGTTTTGTCGGGAACTTTGAAGGATAATTGTGTGTACTCTTTAGATGGTTGGGCTGAATCAGGCGAAGCTGGTGTTGGTATAGAAGAAAAAGAAAGTCTTGCGCAGGTGTGACATAAACGCCTAGGTCACATTAGTGAAGCAGGCTTGAACGAACTCAAAAGAAGAGAGGTGCTGGGGAAGAAAGGTCTAGGTAAGCTCGAATTCTATGAAAATTGTGTTCTTGGAAAGTCGACCAGGGTAAGTTTTGGTCGAGGTCAGCACACAACAGAGGGAGTTATAGACTATGTCCACGCGAAACTCTGGGGGTCCTTCACGGGTGGAATCGATGAGTGGTTGTCGGTATTTCTTATCGATTGTTGATGATTATTCGAGGAGGGTTTGGGTTTATTTTCTTAGACACAAGAATGAGGCGTTCAACAAGTTCAAGGAGTGGAAGCAGTTGGTGGAAAACCAGACAGGTAGAAGACAGAAGAAACTACGAACGGATAATGGTTTAGAGTTTTTAATCAGGAGTTTAATAACTTGTGCAAGGAGAGCGGGATATCAAGACATTTGACGGTTGCTGGAACTCCACAACAGAATGGTCTAGCGGAACAAATGAACATGACGCTCTTGGACAAGGTTAGGTGTTTACTGATTTAGTCTGGTTTACCATAATCAATCTGGGCTGAAGCAACGGTGACGACAGCATATCTGATCAATAGGTCTCCATCTACAACATTGGAGAAGAAGAAACCTATGGATTTATGATCAGGACATCCGGCGAGTTACGAGATGTTGATGATATTTGGTTGTGTTGCTTATTCACACGTGAATCAGGGGAAGCTCAAGCCAAGAGCTAAAAAATGCATATTCCTGGGGTATCCTGAGGGTGTGAAGGGATACAGATTATGGAGGTTGGATGATGTTAAACCAAAGATAATCATAAGCAGGGATGTGGTCTTTAATGTGAGCCTTATGTATAAGGATACTCTCAAAGGTGCTGGTGCTGCATATTCTGGGAGGAAATTGAGTTTGAGGTGGAACTTCACGGCAGTCGGGTCGAACCAACTGTGGATCCTCATACTGGGGTAAATCTAGGGAATGAATATGAGGATCAAGATGAAGATGCAGAAGATTCAAGGCCTCAACAACAACTATGTTCTGGTACGGGATAGAGCTAAGAGAACAATTATTATACCCGTGAGGTACAGAAATGAAGGTAATGTATCATTGTCGAGATCATCAGGGTCTGTGGAAGAAGATGATATTATGGCTTATGCGTTTGCTATTGCTGAGGAAGAAGATACACATGAACCAATCACATTGCAGGAGGCGATTAATTCATTTGAAATGGATGAGTGGGTTCGTGCTATGGCGGAAGAGATGAGTTCTTTAAAAAAAGGAATCATACGTGGGAGCTGGTCGATCAACCACATGGTCAGAAGCTGGTAAGCTGCAAGTGGTTGTATAAGATTAAAGAAGGAATTGAAGGCATTCAGAAACCACGGCACAAAAGCAAGGCTGGTAGCTTGGGGGTTTACACAACGAGTAGGGATTGACTACAATGAGGTATTTTCACTTGTGATTCGACATACATCTATTAGGGTGATTCTCTCATTAACTGCTTGTGAAAATTACGAGTTGGAACAACTTGATGTGAAGACGGCGTTTTTGCACGGTAATCTTGAAGAAACCATTTACATGAGACAGCCGCTTGGTTTTGAAGAAGGAACGGGCAACAAGGTATGTTTGTTGAAGAAATCTCTTTATGGTCTTACGTAGTCTCCAAGGCAATGGTACAAACGGTTTGATGTGTATATGGTAAACAATGGGTTTAGTCGTAGCAGCTATGATAAAGGTGTTTACTTCAAGGAGTTTTCACCAGGTATCTACATATATCTACTGTTGTATATAGATGATATGTTGATTGCTTGTAAAAGCAAGTTTGAGATCGAATATACCAAGGGATTGCTGCGGAAAGAGTTTGATATGAAGGAACTTGGTCCAGCCAGGAAGATACTTGGTATGGAGATTGTCAGGGATAGGGGTAACCGAACTCTGAAGGTGTCTCAGTTGGGATATGTGTAGATAATTCTGAATAACTACAGAGTGGTTAATGGTAAGTCGGTCTCGGTGCCATTGGGAGCACACTTCAAGGTGTCTTTGAAGGATTGTTCGTCGAGTAATGGGGATGTAGAAAGAATGAGTAAGGTCTCATATGCGAATGTTGTAGGTAGTTTAATGTACTTGATGGTTTGTACTAGACCAGATATTGTGTTTGATGTTAGCATTGTGAGCAGGTATTTGGCGAATCCAGGTAAAAATCACTGGGAAGCGGTGAAGTGGATTTTGAAGTACTTGAAGGGCACTGCTGATGTAGGTCTAGTGTATGGTAGAGATCAAGGGAAGCACGTGGATGTTGATGGTTTCGTGGATAAGGATTATGCTAAAGACCCTGACAAGGGTAGGTCGATAACCGGGTATATGTTTATAGTACATGGATGTGTTGTGAGTTGGAAAGTAACTCTGTAGTATGTTGTTGCATTATCTACTACAGAGGAGGAGTATATAGCGCTTACGGGAGTTGTTAAGGAAATCATTTGGCTTAAAGGTCTACTAATCGAGCTGGGAATAAACCTAAGGCCAGTGGTTGTGAATTGTGATAATCAAGGGGCAATTCATCTCTCAAGAAATGCAATGTTTCATGAGAGGACGAAGCATATCAACGTGAGGTATCACTTCATCAGGGAGATCGTGGAATCTAAAGAGATTGAAGTGGAAAAGGTAGGCACGGAGGATAATGCAGCTGACGCGTTTACAAAGGTGGTTCCAGGTCCGAAGTTCAAGTATTGCATAGAGATACTTGGTGTCGGGGCTAACTAGTCTTGTCACTAAGGTGGAAATTGTTAGAGTTAGTGTCGAGTCTAGTTAACATATACAATTAGTATGAGGTACCTAAGTGTAGTATCTATGTAAGTCGGCTAAGGTTGGGATCGGGGTTTCTCAGTCGACCTATGTGTGTAACCGACCCCCTCACCCTATAAAAGGAGGCGAGGGGGTGATGCACAAGATACACCGTAGCTTCTTATTATTTCATGTAATTGATTCAATAATATTAATAATTTTAATCGTTCGGTTACCTTGTCGTGTTTCGTTCTTCTGGGTTTAGTTTATTGCAACTCTGCAATCCTTATTTACAGTGTCTAGGTTTTCGCATATCGATCTTCGGGTTGTTGGTGGTGTCGATTCCAACAGGAGACAACCCTCAATACTAACTAAACTGTTACTCGGGGTAGAAACACGCAATAGCCAAGAAACATCACAAATACTATTCTCTAACTGATAACTCATTTTCCTAAAAGCAACATGTATAAATGTAACCTTTTAACAAAACCATTGTTTCAAAATTTTAAGGTTAACGAAATGCTTTTTCTAAGACCTATTCGGTGATCAATCATTTATTTTGTAATTAGTTTTTATTTTTGGAAATTCTTACTAAATTTGTTGTTGTTTATAGGGATGAAGAGTTATAATGATGATATTTATAGTGTTGGGGGTATTTGTCCTACTTAAGTCTCGAATTTGAATTACAATGTGGAGTTTGATTTGTTGATTACATATTCAAATCCGTAGGAATTTCGAGTTGACGGGTATTTACATGGATAACTAGGAATATGCATGAGATATCTTAGGAAATGATGTGCATATCATCTGTTACACGTTTTGAGTTAATGTAGTTTTAGGGTTTTCTTGTAGTATAAAAGGAACCCACAGACTAGAGGGTTAGATGTACCTTTCACCATTTCATTTCATATTAATAATATTTGAAATCCTTAGAAAGGATCATGTTATTCAGTTAATCTTTGTTTCTTCTTGTTTCTAGTGTTTGTATTATGTACAAATACTTAGTTTTTATTAGAGTATCTCTGTAGATAACTTGTGATTACAGAAGTTGTTCACCATTATTAACAGGCTGAAAGATCTATCTCTAAAGGACCTAACAAGTGGTATCAGAGCCTGTGGAGAGTCTCTGTACAAGAAGATTCATTTTTCATTTCCAAAAAAAGTCCCTAAATCTACATCTAGTTCATCAGAAGATACACCACCAACCAACTCCTCCACCACTACTGTTACACCACCACCACAAAAAATTGTCGCCACTGTGTCAAACACAAATGGAAAGTTTCCATATCTAAAGATGAGTATGAAAGTTAGGCCATGAAGATGGAATACTGGTTCACTAACACTGATATGGCATTATGGAGAATTGTTCAGAATGGAAATGGAAAGAAGAGTAATAGAAGGGATAAGAATGGTAATGTCATCATTCTAGCTCCCAAAACTAATGAAGATATCATATCAGCACAGAAGGAAATCAAAGCAAAAACCATTTTGCTTCAGTCCCTTCCTGATGATCATATGGGTGATTTTTATCATCTAGATGATACCAGGGAAATTTAGAATGCCATCAAAGCAATATTTGAGGAAAATGAAGAATCCGGAAAGATGAGAAGACCAATGCTCAGAGATGAGTTCTCAGAGTTTAAGATCTCTGAGTAAGTAGGACTTCATCAAGGGTATGACGAGTTCCAGAAGATAAATAACCAACTAAACCAACTCAAGGCTAAACCAGAGAATGAAGACATCAATGCTAGGTTTCTTAAAGCTTTGCCCCACTCTTGTAACCAAGTAGTTATCTCTCTGAAAGCAAAAGGAGGACTTGAATATATTTCTTTTGATGATCTCTTCTACAAACTTAAAACCTTTGAGCCATATGTTAGAGGGTATCCTAGTCATTCCAGCATATCTTACTTCACTCCTGTTAACTCTGCTTTTGTTAGCAACATTAGTTCTAATCAGGTGACATATGCCAGTAGCCTAAGCTACTCATTGTCTTGAAAAAAATACTCATGTTCCTAAACCTAAAGCTAAGACAAGAAGCATCGTTGAATATGTCATTCACTCCTTTGTTGATGATGTTGAACGACAACAACAGTTAGCATTTGAAGACTTCAAACAGGTTGACAAACTTGATTTGGATGAAATGGATCTCAAGTGGTAGATGGCTATGCTTTCCTTGAGAGTCCACAAGTTTGAGAAGAAGGCTGGAAGGAAGTTCAGCTACAACCCAAAGGAGGCGGCTAGGTTTGATATGAGAAAGATCAAGTGCTACAACTGTCATCAGCAAGGTTATTTTGCTAGAGAATGCACTAGTAGAAATGACCAGGACAAAAACAGGTACTCTGCTTTCAAGGTACATGAGCTACAGGATGAAAAGAAAGCCTTGGTATCTTGCGATGCCATGATCAACTAGAATGAACACGAGGCTCCTACAGCAGCAGAACCTGGTGCTTATGTATTTTCTATGATTGCTGGTCACATATCCGAGGCAGAGGAAGCAAAAGAATATGCTTTGATGGGAATCACTCCTGAGGTACAAAACTGTCCTCTGGGATGTGATACTAAATATCTTGACCTTATGAAACAATGTGATGAACTGAATGCTCAAAAAGATAAATATTACTTAGAAGTTCAAGCATATAAAATTTCTCTAAAAACTCTAGAACAACAAAAGAAATGGCTACAAAATACTCAGTTAGAGTATGAAGATAAGATTAGAGTTTTGAATATTGACTTAGAGAACACATTTAGTTTTAAATAATAAAAAAGATTGATCTACAGAACACATCTAGTTCTAAAGCATTATAATTTAGTTTCAACACAAACAGACGATTGTGATTACGTCAGTTCTTGCATGCACAGTTCTTGTTGAAACTAAATTATAATGCTTACGACACAAACATAATCTAGTGTGAATAGTTCATAAGTTAGATCATGCAATATAACACATGGAATCACATTCAATAAAATTGATAATGTATAGTGATAAATACCTGATCACCGTATCAATCGATGTCGTTATACTTGAAACCTGTGGAGCACTAAGTACTTTTAAAGAGCTCCGCACGAGTTCAAACTCCATGTCCTTAAAAGGTTTTTACGTGCTCAATTCGCTGCAATCCTCATGCGTAAAAACCCCAGAATTTGATGCAGACTCGATGTTGTCGATCATCAGCGAATGATAACAACATATAGACAATGGCAGAGCAGGTTTCTTATGTTGGCAACAACAACATTCAGCAAGGGGAGAATTATGTGTGATTATTTTGATTTTCTACTTCTCTAAAATGCTTTAGTAATCCTGAATTTATAAGCCAAAGTTGCAACCAGAAAATATAGATCATGGTCACGTTTATAGCCTATAAATATGGGATTATGGCTGATGGTTTCAACACTCACATTTACAACCAATTTAGCCCACTATAACCTTTTACTTGGTCAATACACATGTTGGTAACTAGTCTAATATAGACTTGTACCTTTTGCAAATAGTCATATACAATCAGTTGCTGCATCAGCTAGTTGTACCCTTTGTATTGAATGTGTTACCTCATGTAAACTTTCCAAACTCGTCCATACTTCCAACAATCCCCCACCAGGTTGGAATGTTTTCTACTACTCTAGTAGGTTGTGTCAGGAAGGTGTCACTAAGATTAAACCTTGTTTACTTAAAGTATGCAAAGCGAAATTGATTCAATGGTGTCCGAAGATTAAACCACAAACCATGAGATATAATGGTGTCCGAAGATTAAACCAATATCTTGTGATCTCACTGGCACACTTTTACACACTTCCTATCGTAACCATGTCCTTCTCACTAAGCGCTCATATGGCCATGCACTTAAATCCCGATTCATGACCCCTCTAAGAGAGAAACCACAACTCTCTATTCAAGGCGGTACCACCTCTATGTCATATAGGCAAAGCTACTCTAACGTCTTTGTTGCTAAGACGCTTCAAAAGCTTTGTTAAGAGAAAATCTCATCCTTTCTCGGCAACGTCGTGCTATCTAAGCTATACATGAGTCAATTTTATCAATAGCACCTTCTACCAATTATTGACTTTGTTATTACCCATTAAACTTGGAGGTAGGAGCACTAAATTCAAGTCGAGTTTCCTTCAATAACCGATTCACATATGGTTTCAGACTCATGCCTCTAGCATCTCTCGATAAGTCTCTCGTTAGAGGCTTAAAGGAGAAATTTCGATAAGTTAGTACCATTCTTATCGATCTCATCATAAACAATCATTAAGTATCTCGATGCAGTCTTAGTGGGGTCACAATCAAGTTTCTAGTTCACTTGACAAACATGTCATAATGGCCATTCTCTATTTTAGAAATTCACAATCGACAAAAAATTGAAGTATTAAGTCCTAATATCGTTTAACCTCATTTTACCGTCACGAGGCGAATAACACAACTTCCATCTTAAAGTTTATTTACACACTTGTTTCTTGCACATTCAAGAATCAAGATACAGTGTATGAGTTTACTGATCTACCAACTTGTGATTTTTCTTATGGTTTTCATGTGTAATTGTAATTATGGATATATTCTATGATTGATTACACTACTTGAGGGACGAAAAGATATAACTATGATCATAATGATCAGTTATAATCATATTTCTATCCCAATCTTTTAATCTTTGCGATTACTTGTTGACGTATGTGCCCGGACAACATGCAACACACGGATCCGAAAGATATGTGTCTGAAAGGTAATTTACCGAGAAAAACATACAGATAAATGACGTGGCAACGACCATGTGTAAAGTTAAGCACTCTATTACCCAGAACCTCTATTATCTAGCGGTCCGTGCGCAGAACCGAGCATGAGCCGTGATACCTGAATATCGTGGGATGTTGTTCCCACTGTGAACATATAACTTAGTACCTAGACTAGGCGTAGCTGGGTATTACATTGTATCGATTGGATTTGAGTTAAGTTTCTTCAATAAAATGCTCTGCGTGTTTAGGCAATAAAGCATTTGCCACTCTTACTCTTTCATTGTACTCCATAGATACCGTTACAGCGGAGTTTGGTCTAGAGATCAAACAAAAAACAAAGCTATTGTGTACGTGTGTCCGAAGAAACCTTCATTTTTCACTCATGTGAAGGAAACTTTTACCTATACAGGTATTGTAAACCAAAAACCAATTAACCCCGTTAAAAAAAATGGACCGTTTGAACACCACTACCACATGTTTAAAGACAAGGTAATGCATAATTAAGTTATCTCATTTTAAACTTTTAGTTCAATAGATAGATTTCTTTGATTACTTGCACTTGATCTATAGTATTTGTTATTAGTTGTTTTATATTATATTACGACATCCTTTGATTCTTTTCATCCCTATTGTAATCCTTGTTGTAATCCTTGGTTGATGAGTGCATTTATGCTGTCAAAACACATCTTGTAACTGTAAATGGTCTCGCGATATAAACCTGTGATATAAAGGTGGACACCTTACTTTCAAATGATGAGAAAACCAACCTCCCAAACAAGTTTGAATACTTGACGAATTGTAATATAACTAAAGATTACTCTTAAGATGTGCAACTTAAATTAAGGTTTAGTGCAAGTTTGAATACTTATTATGATATTAAGGTTTAGTGCGTGATTGATTATGGGTGGGAAACAATAATCTATATAACTTGATCCCACATCGGCTAAGAGGGAAAAGTAATGTGATCCCACCTGGATGGTGGGTCAATAGGTGATAAAAAAAGCCCATGGCCTAGGTTAGTTATCTGCCCAAGTGATCGAATCTACATCTTAATTTGTTGTTGATTTTAGGGCTAATGACTCCAAAAAGTGACATACTTAACACTTTGTGCTTTTCTAGTCCCAAACTTACACTTTAGCCTTTTATGTACCTTAAACCCCAAACTTTGTCTTTTTGTAGGTATCATTTTACCCATTAAACAGGTAACAGGTTATATATAATCAAAAATAAAACAAACACCCTTTAATTTCCACCTAGATCTTCCATGTACAACTTTTTTTTCTTCCACGTCAGCCATGTCACGCACCATGTTATTGTACTAGTTTTTTTAGATTTATTTCAACAAACCCTCACATATCATAATCTCAGATCCTAAATATTTTCAAACCCCTAAAACACAAACACCATTAAATGATGTTCAGCTGAGTCGATGGTGGAATGGTGGTTGGTGGTAAGTGATCCGTTGGTTGCGGCTGGTGGTTGCTGAAGACACACGGCTGGTGGTTTAAATGGCGAGGATAGGTTTGTCGTAGTGGTGTCACGGCTAGGAGAGGTAGCGGCTGTGATGGTGACAGTTGTGGTCACGTTTGATGGTGGTCGAACATGGTGATGGTGTAAATCTACTAATAGGTAGGTAGAGCAGGAGGTGGTAGTGATGATTTCGAGTGGTGGTGGACTGACATGGTGGTTGATGGTGTGATGGTGGTAGATCTATCTAGCGTGTTGAATCCGGCGTAGGGTTGATGGTGGTTGTGAGCAAGGGTGGTGGCCATGGCAGTGGGCGGTGGATTGGGGATAAATATGAGTGTGGAGCAGGAATAGGATGAGGTATGGATAAAAAAATTGACACATAGATATCAACTTGATGACATGGCACTAACCTTCTCAATGGGTAAAATGATACCCATAAAAAGACAAGATTCAGGGTTTAAGGTACATAAAAAGCTAAAAGTGTAAGTTTGGGACTAGAAAAGCACGAAGTGGTAAGTATGATACTTTTTAATGTCATTAGCCCTTGATTTTACTTATCATGTTTATTACTTGACATATTGAAGAGAGTAAAGTACATAGTCAAAGGAGGAATAAGGCAAAGAAATTGTTGCAATAACAATAGAGAAAAACCAAGGCTGAACTTGCAGCACAAAAAGAATATTGTGCAAATGCATTGACTGCAGCTAAGGAAATTGAAGCATTAGCATAGGGACGAGCTAACACCGAAGCCGATTCAATCTTGAGATTTTCAGTATACCTAATTACAGTTGGACTTATATTTAATTACAATTGGACTTATATTATGACTATAAAGTCTGTCGGGTTTACATAGCTAATAATATCAGAATTCAGATGGATAACCATTACTACAACCACTGAACTTGTGGTCATCCCTTTTGTCTCCTTTATCAGAATGTCAATTCATGTAACTGCCACCTTAATAACCACCACTGATATTTCGATTATGAGAGCCTCATTGAATCTAACGTTTTTGTCAAGACTCCGACAGCCCTCAGACAAATAGAAGATTCCATCGATCCTCAGTAAGGAAATCTAATTCATTATGGATTCACATGAACTTTATGATATTTTCTATCTTTATTTGTGTTTGTCATTATCGCGGGAAATTTGTGCCAAATGATATGGTGGAATAGGTTTCAGTATTGATGAGGTTTCTTGTCCCACGTCGCTGGGTTAGCTAATGTGGATGAGGCATAGAGGTGTATAAAATAAGATGTTGGGCTATGTTCTTAAGCATCTTTGCGCTTGGGGCAATGACGCCGCTAATGAGGTAATAACTGAAGCGCGTCAATTGCTGGTTGAAAACTATTTCCAAACCCCCTCTTTGGCCTTCGGTCTCACCATCAAGAATTTCTGGAAGGGCTCCTTTTTTAAGGGTAAAGCCCTAAATCTCTATATAATTTTTTTTATGGTCTATGGTAAGTTTGGCCTCTGTGGTCTTTTTACCTAAAAGAAGGTATACTAGTTAATCTTTAACCACCATCAAATCAACGCTCATGGCCCAACTCGCGCCTTAGGGCTACAAGAAGTGGTTAGAATTGATAGTTGTAATCGTTTCCCGAACAAAATTGCAGTCTTGGAAGCTGAGTAATGTAATGGCGATATGTGTAGTGCTGGAGGGCGTAGCTTATGTTTACTGCTTCGGTTAGTCACTGGTACATCTCCGTAGTTAATCTTCGGGTGCTTGTGCATGAGGCATTTGACCTTTAAGGTCAAACTTGCTAATTTCCAACTTCCCGATTCTTAAGTTTGTGGAGACTTCATAACATGTAAGTATGATAATATGCGTAAACTCACATGAACATAAATCTTCCAAAAGCTTACAACATTTCATAGCGTTTTTGCTCGTACCAATTCTTTATATTATATTATGACGCCATTTCATCTATGTCGCTCCAAATCTAGGTATGTGAATGCTAACTCTGATCCACGTTGTAATTCTTGGTTGATGAGTGCATTTATGATGTCAAACACATACTGTAATATCTATAATCTCTGGATATAAACTCTGATCCTGTTTTGGGGAGTTGGATTTTATCCAACGTCGCTTGTGTAGTGGAAGTTGAGAGTGAGGAAGGTTGTATATAAAGTGCAAGCTCTATATGAGGCACAAAGCGAATTATTCTTTCGCCTTTTACTAAAGAATACCGTGTGTTCGTTGTATAACGCCTATTTTTGGAGAGCTTCTTCCTACAAGGAAGAACTCCAACCAATATTTAGCTAAAAAAATTCTGTAGAAAACTTTAAGCTATTCTAGTTGTTTTGGGAACTTTTATTTTTAAAAATTCATGTGACACCTATGTCAAAAATTTATACTCCCGTAAACTTTTGTTTTCGCCAGATAATTCCAAGAAGCTTTGATATCTTTTACTTTGTCCTCTAAAAAAAACTTTGATTTATATGGTACTTTGGATCCGTTGCTGGAAAGTAATTCTTGGTTTTTACGAGTCATCTTGGTGATCCAGCAAAAGGGAATCATTTATACACATGATCGAAGTATCTTGTTCTCCAAGTCACTTTGTGCTCTAAAAAAACTGGTCTAATTCAAATAATCGTTTCGTATTTATTAACCTGTTCTCCAAGTTAAGTATGTGTATGACATGATCGAAGTAAGCTACTCCAAGTTTAGTATGTGTATGACATGATCAGGAGCGGATCCACATGGGAGCTGGCTGTAGCACGGGCCACACCCTATTTGAGGCTATGAAGTGTAATTTATTCCGAAAAACATTTATTTTCTAGTATATGCAACACCCAAAAGGATTTTGTGCTACTTTTCTTTAGGGTAAAACATGTTTATAATGTAAAATTTATTGTTCACGATAAAAAAATGATATGCAACGTTTTTAAAAAAAATTTGTGCAACACCCGATAAAATATTTTGAGTCCGCCCCTAGACATGATCGAAGTAAGCTCCCCCAGACTACTAGGTTGGTTTAAATGACATGCTATCTATGAGTTCTAATGCTACCAAAAGTTGACCAGACCGTCCCAAAAGGTCAACCATACATCCATAGTGTTCAATCCCCGGTTTAACACCATAAACACTTTGCATCCGAGAAAGATACATTTTACCTTCGGATATCAATCCCGATTGACTACAAGCAGAGGCATAACTAATTGGGGAGTGCGGGGGGGGGGGGGGGGGGGGGGTGGGGGGGGGGGGGGGGGGGGGGGCGGCGCCCTCCATGGCTCGTAAAAAAAGTCAAATTTTAGTGTAAAAAATAACTTTTTAGGACCATTTTATTAAAGTGCACCCCATCGTAAATTCTAATTGCCCCACTCCGAAACAAAACAGTGTAGAAACTTTCAAATTACCCCCGAAAAGAAAAAAAAATAATGTAAAAACCTTATATTCGTATCTTTATTTGATGTATACAACGACTATCGTCCAAAAAAGTTTTTTTGCCCTCACTCCTCAAACTTTCTGGTTCCGCCACTGGCTACAAGCACAAAATAGACCAACAAAAGTGACCCCGTCAGATGTTTCAATCATTTTATAGAAATGATATAGCTTCATTAACAATAACCATCGATCATCACATTCCAAGAGACTATATCTTTGATGTGGTTGGAATAGAAGTGTTTCAGATTAAATTCACACGGCCCATAGGGAAAAAAAGGTGAGAATATTAAGATATCCCACATCGGTCGGGAGAGTAGAGTTAAAGGGATGAGAAGGTGTATAAAAACGGAAAGAAGGAACAGGAAAAATCACTTACCTGGATGGGTCTATGAGTGATCAAGAAGTCTCATGGCCTAGGATGGTGACCTCCATTGCACGTTGGAGGGGTGCCACCCTAAGATCGGCCCAAGTGGTCGAGTCTACATCGTAATTTATTGCTGTGGGGGCCTGCGTTCGCGTGGCCCCTGCCCAATTCTTCATTTTAAAACTTTTTATTCTGTTTTAGTGCTTTAGCTGCAAAACTTTACAATCCACCAGATGTCATCAAAGAACTTGGAAAAGGCAATTGTTAGTTTGTTTGAGCATGTTTTTAGGCCAAGAGGGGAAATTAACCAAAGGCAACCATGGAGTGAACTGTATCTTCTCTGTGGTCTACTGATAACTCGACTTTACTCATGTTAAAAAGATTAAAGTTCGTTGTGTTGGTCTAATCTAATTGATCTAGGTTCTCTATGTGACTCAGTTTTATTTTGGTAGAACAATAATGTGTCGTTGTAGTATTTTAAAATAAAAAGTGCAAAACTTTTAAAGTAAAAGGCAGGTAATTTAAATCTAAATCTAATTAAAGTAAGTGCAAGTATTTAAAACGTGACTGAAATTTAAGGGCACTTAAAGTAAATAACGCAAACTTAAATCTATCTAAGGCAAACTTAAAACGTAACTAAAACTTAAACTAAGGCAAGACTAAAATTAAGCTAAGACAAATAATCTTAAAGTGCAATTAAAATAAAAAGGCGGGAAAAATAAGCTTAAAAATAAAAGACAGAAATTTAAAAAGAAAAAACCAAAAAGAACCTGACAAGAAACCCTTGATTCGGAAGTTCAAAACTTCCGAATGAACTGGCTTGAGGCGGAATTTCTTGACTTCCGAATGAAGCACTCTTGATCCGAAACTCCTTGACTCGGAAGACTTCCGGATGAAGCCTTCTTGATCCGGAACTTCTAGACTTCCGAGTGAAACCTTCTTGATCCGGAACTTTTGCCCTTGGTTCGGAACTTTCGAGTTGATCCGGAACTTTTAATACTTCCGAATGAAACTTTGCTGATCCGGAACTTTTAGACTTCCGGATGAAGCTAGCTTGAGTCAGAACTTTGGTTCTGAAGTGTTGATCCGGAACTTTTAATGTTCCGGATGAAGTCTCTTGGTTCGGAACTTTGGAGTTCCGAATGAGCAATCCTTGACTCGGAAGTTCTTGATCCGGAACACTTCCGGATGAAGCTTGATTCAGAACTTTTGAATGTTCCGAATGAACACCCTCTGGTTCAGAACTTTGGCTTGTTCAGAAGTTTTCCTGGGAATCACAAGATACAGAAACAAACTCCCCCGAAGAACAAGGGATCAAAATAACAACTAATCTACCACAGATTTAAACAGAATCAAACAAACAATTTAACCAAATTAATAACGAATCAACAAACAATCTATATCAACAAAACTAACAAATTTAACCACAATAATCAAAAACCCATTTGATCAAAATAAGAACATGAACATGAACACAAACATAAACATAAAAATCAAAGATCAAGAAAGGTAGATAGGAGATTTAACAACATAAAATAAAGATTGACAAGAATTAAATGAAAACTTACTTGAAATTAAAGGAATTTAATGTGCAAGACAAGGTATTTAAATTGACAAGTATTTAAATGACATGAATTTAAGGTGCAAGGTAAGTAAATGGTGGAAGACTAATTGTCACACTTAGCCAACAACTAAAAATGATTAACAACTAAACTATATATAGGGGAGGATTAGGAAGTTTCCTCCCCTCCTTCATTTCTTCTTAATTGCGAGATTAAGTCCCTCCTTCTTTTAATCTCCATTAATTGCATCATTAGTCCTTTATTCTTCTAATCTTCTTTAAACTTGGACTTTAAGGACTTTTGGCTTGAGATTTCTTTGAACTCGTCTTTAATTTCTTCAATAAATTAGACTTGAGTTTCTCGGCTTTAAGTAAACTTCCGTCTTTTGACTTTTTCTTCGATAAATCTTCAGAATTGGTCTTGGACTTCCGTTCTTTATGCACTCTTGACTTCTTGACTTCGTCTTTCATCTTTTTCTTCAATAAAAGCCCGTAAATGCCCGTGACTATCCGTGTTTTCTCCACTTTTCACAATTTCGTCCTAAATCACAATAAAAACAGAAACCACGCATAATTCCGACATAGAGAAAAGTTCTATAAGGAACATACATCCCAAAAAGAACAAAAGAAGCAATCTCCACCATCCAATATTAATCTTTTTACATTTAATTAAAAAAACACATTTTCATCCTATTTCTTAAAAATTAAATATCTCTCAAACCGTTAATCGTTATGAAAAAATAATTATACCGTCACGACGGGAATTAAATTATCTTTCCATAGATATGCACTTCTATATACTTTCGGCGAACTTTTTTTAAAAAATTTCGTAAAAAAATCACATGTAATTCTCGAAAAATTACATGTAATTCTCGAAAACTCATGTTTGATTAATTATTTTAAAAATCACATTTGAATTTGTAACGTCACATGCGATTTGTGAAATCACGTGTATTTTTTTTGACGAGAATTTCAACACTGTAAAATCGTTAAAAGTATATGAAAATAACTGTCTATTAAATGACAAAAATATTTTCGTTATTATTTTAAAACCACACGTGATTTATGTGAATTACATTAAAATGTTTGAATCACATGTAATTTAGTTAATATATTAAAATGTTTGTTGCCATTAATATAAAATATGTTCATTTTACCGGGGGTGGAGTCCCCTTTACCAAAAAAAATATATGTAAAACAAATTGGCTTCTGAATTACATTTGATTCGGTGATAATTACATGTGATTTTGCTTGCATTACATATGATTCAAGCATACCGAAACCATAACTTTTTCTAACAAACCCACATTAGATGAATCACAAGTGATTTTTTAATCACGTATTATGTTTTCATTTATGTAAAATATATAAAACAAATTGGCTTCTAAATTACATGTGATTTTGTTTGAATCACATGTAATTCTGCTTGAATTGCATGTGATTCGGTGATAATTACATATGATTTTTCTTGCATTACATGTGATTCAAGCATTCCGAAACCTTAACTTTTTCTAACAAACCCACTTTAGATGAATCACATGTGATTTTTTTAATCACATGTAATCTTGTTAATATATTAAATTGTCTGCTTGAATTACATGTAATTCGATGATAATTACATGTGATTTTGCTTGCATTGGATCACATGTAATTCGATGATAATTACATGTGAATTTGCTTGCATTACATGTGATTCAAACATTTCAAAACTTTAACTTCTTCTAACAAACCCACTTTAGATGAATCATATGTGCTTTTGTTTGAATCACATGTAATTTACCACGAATTACATGTAATGCAAGCAAATTCACATGTAATTATCATACATGGATCACAAGATAGCATACATGGATCACAAGACCACTTTAGATAGCATACATGGATCACAAGACCACTTCGGAAGGATGGATGATGTGAGGAATGGAGAGAAAATGTTATTTACCACGAATCACATGTGATTTACCACGAATTACATGTGGTTTATCACGAATCGCATGTGATTTACTTGGTTTCTAGATTATTGGTATTAAAGTTGAAAATAAAAATTTATGAAAACATGTAACTTAAAAAAAGACTAACGCGTCAAATGAGACGAAAGTTAGATGTAAAGTTATGTGAGTCTACATGAATCACATGTGATTTAAAGCAAAATTACATGTAATTATTTATAAAATCACATGTGATTTAAAGCAAAATTACATGTAATTTTGTATAAAATCACATGTAATTTGAGCAAAATTACATGTAATTATTTATAAAATCACATGTGATTTGAGCAAAATTACATGCAATTCACACAAAATTACATGTAATTTTCATTCAACACTAACTAACCATTTTATTACAAAAATCACATGTAATTCACACATAATTACATGTGATTTGCATTTAACACTAATAAACTATTTTATTACAAAAATTACATGTAATTCACAAATAATTACATGTAATTCACACAAAAGTTAACGATTTACAGTGTTAAAAATTCTCGCCAAAAAAATTACACGTAATTTTCGAAAATTACATGTAATTTTTCGAGAATCACATGTAATTTTTTATGCGTAAATTTAAAAAAAAAAGTTTGCCGAAAGTGTATAGAAGTGCCTATCTATAGAAAGATAACTTAATTCCCGTCGCGATGGTATAATTAGTTTTTCGTAACGATTAACGGTTTGAGAGATATTTAATTTTTAAGAAATAGGATGAAAATGGGTTTTTAAATTAAATTTAAAAAGATTAATATAGACCATTAGATGGAACTTGAATGGATGGTTGAGATTGTTTCATTTTTTCTTTTTTTGATGCATATTCTATAAGGATCTCACCTCGACATAAAAGACATAAAATACACGTTTTGGTCCGGTTATTATTGTAATTAAGTGGTAGAAAAGATGTGTGTTTACACACATATCATCTGCTAAGCCACAAGTGGTTTAATTGGCATCGGGGTTTCTACCCACAAAAGATTAGAACTGTAAAACACGTGTTTATCTTACGGTTTATACAGTTGTGCAGATCACAAAAGTTTCTTTAAACAATGTGAGGGACACTACTATACTTTAAGGAAAGTAATGTCTTCTGATGCTATTTATACGGTTGTGCAGACCACTACTCGGATTGCAACCAATGCTAGTGAAACTTTTAAAGACCTGAGTGTCTTTGCTAATTAGAAGATCGTGTATGTCAATAATATAGTTTGTTAAAGAATTTATTTGGCGATGTTTTGTATTTCTTTTCAATGGTTCATAATTGGTGGTTGGCTAGTCGCATGAGGCCAGGATACTATATCTGCTGTAAGTTCAGTTAAACGTTTGAAATAGGGAATTCTTTATACACAAATGGTTTAAGCCTTCGTTCCCCTTTTATTTCCTGTTGTGAAATGTCCAAAATCGCAATGGTTGATAAATGTTTTTGCCTATGTGTGAAATGTACAAAATGCCTTTACACACACTTTCGTTTGGTCTGATTGTATAACCTCGGTCGGAATCCAAAGGAAATTTCAACCATCATATTTATTGTGTAAGAAAAGGAACAAGAAAATTGCAGTTTAACATCTCAAGTCTCAACTACCAAACTAGTATGTTGCTGCATTGTAGTCACCATCTCTAGTTAACTTGAACAAGTAGAGTTACAGACTTCAATGGCATTTCAAACTTTATAGTTATTTTGAAATGGACCAACAGTATTGCTTTTGGCTCTGAATCTGTTACAAGAAAAGTGAACTAGATACTTAATATAGTCAGTTTAAGCTGTAATTTAACCAAGTAGTTTGGGAGGGTTTTGCTCGTCTATCAAGTCTGCTAGCCACTTTACCACAGTGTAGTACCAAGGGCTTGAGAAAAGGGGATCGAAAATCTTTCTTTGCTGGAATTCACCATCACTCTATGCTCTACACTCTCGTACCTGTCGTTGCTCCATACCCATTACCACAACCATATAACAAGTATTTGAACTTAAACCCGTTATAATATGAAAGTATTTGACTTAGAGATGTTAGAGGATATTAATGGCAAAGTCTATTGTTCTAACAAATCTTGAACCCTCTTTGCGCTTATCTGTTCAAGAACTACCATTTGTGATATCAGTTTAGTTGTCAATGTATGTTAGTGTCATAAATTTAGAGAAACCAGCTTAACTTGTTTATAGGAATTAAAATCAAGTGCATGTATAGATATAGATTGTTATGTATGACGGGTAAATGCAAGTATGTTGCTTAACTTGCAAGGCAGTTAATAGTGTCATATTCTTCCATCATACTTTCTGTTTTCTGAAAGGCAAATATTCACATACGGATAGAGAAGGTAGCCACCTCTCCATCTTAGTTGATTCCAGTTCGTATTTACCAAACAATAAAGCTGAGAATTTTGATCCATTTATATGTGTCTAATCGGCCAAATAGTTAAATTTTATAAAATGTGAATTGTCAAATGGGTCAAAAGTCGCGCAAAGTGTTCCCTTTATTGCATAATGCATAGCACTTTACAAATCAGTTATGTTGAAGAATTACAGAAGAGTTTTGAAATGATACAGTCTGCAATTGCTTTGACACGGTAAGTGTTATAAAAAAGTCAAATATATTGAAATAGAAGTGCTTCAAATTAAATTGACACGACCCAGACAAAAAAGTCCTTATTCCATCTCCTCTTGAACTGCTGAAGACAGTAATTTACCATACAATTATCAAAATCTCCACATCCCAAGTGTGTGTCACCAGCAACACCTTTCACCTCAGAATTTTCCGCGTTATCAGTTTTCAGCAAAGAAACATCAAAAGTGCCACCACCAAGATCAAAGACTAGCACATTCATGTTCTTGATAATATATGCTTTGTTTTCCAGCCCATATGCAATTGCAGCTACAGTAGGCACGTTGATTACGCGAATAACATTTAATTTATTTCAGGACGTTTAATGTATTTGAAATACATTTGGGAACTTTTTAATGGGCTTGTTTACTGAAACATGGATCTATCCTCCACTAAAAGACACAATGGAGGCAGCTGAGCATGTGATTCCAGCCCTTGATAGGCGTGGCTGGAGATTGCATCCTCGATGGGCTCACAACTAATTGCATGCCCGGTCCAGTTCAGGTTGGAACTGACGCGAATTTTGTTGTCACGTGCCTTAAAGCTCAAGATCTTGTATAGACGGAGAATGATGTTCTTCGTTGTTAAGCATCACTTAGTCGCTTAAGAGAAATCCACAAAAGAATGAATATATTGATGATTTCAGACCTTTATGTGAGGCGATTCATGGAATCAAGTCCAAGACCTGAAGTTGCATCAGGGTGTTCTTTCCATGGGAATGAAATATGGCCACTTGTGTGAGATCCTTGGAATTTCTTGATCACATGACAATTTTTATATAACCTGTTGAACTTTGCATATAGCAACACTTCCTTGTTGTAATTTTTAAACATTGTATACTGTAATCAACATAGAGGGAAAAAAGGTGATATCCCACATCGGTTAGGAGAGTAAAGTTAAAGGAATGGGAAGGTGTATAAAAACGGAAAGAAGCAATAGTAATAATCACTTACCTGGATGGGGTCAATGAGTGATCAAGAAGACTCATGGCCTAGGTTGGTGACCTCCATTGCACTTTGGAGGGGTGCCACCCTAAGATCGGCCCAAGTGGTCGAGTCTACATCATAATTTGTTGCTGTGGGGGCCTGCGTTCGCGCGGCCCCTGCCCAATTCTTCAGTTTAAGTCTTGCCATGACCATCAGCGAGTTGTTTTCGCTGGTTACTAGATGAGGTTCCAAGTGTCATTTTACAAATCACAAAAGACTATGCTGACAAATTGGAGTCTTTATGATTAATCAGCAACATATTTGCAGTTTAATAAAACAGGAAAATAGATCAAGAATGATTATAGCGGTTCCTCATATATATGAAAGGCCCATATAAAGTCACTAATTATATAATATCATTAGAAGATTAGGTATAAAAACCTATCAAGCATCAATTTAGGCCTCCACATAGAAGACTCACCACGACTATCAGCGAGTGGTTTTTGATATAAAAACTTATCAAGCATCAAACACATCTGCATCTTTTTTGTGGTTTACCAGATTAGTAATTGGGTCGGCTATCCAATCTAACCAATACGTTCTGATTAATTGTATAAAAGATATATTCAATTTCATTAGAGGGGAGAAGATGTTTTTTACTTCATGTGAAAAGGACATGAAAGATGGATATGTTCTAACTATCCGGCAAATCGCCAATTTATTTCATAGTTATGCTTCCATTGACACTTAAATATCTACAAACTCAGAACCCCATCAAGAAAGATTTAGACCAGAAACCCCAACGATAAGCCTAACCAAAATATTTACAGCCATTACTAAGTTCGGGGTTACATAATATATAAGGCTATAAGTACTCAAGACTATCTTGATACATATACTTCTGTCTTCTGATCAACGAGACCAAGACAAGCTGTTAAAGATAAACACGATACATTGAACCAAACTTTTCTAATTATAACGATTCAAAGGTTGTAAATATCTGACTATTTGAGTAAGTCAGCAACACTAAATTCCATACGCACTTTTCAATTGCATTTTAACTATGGGTTAACCTGTTCCTCGACCTGAATTTCTCCATACGCACTAAATTCCATACGCACTTTTCAATTCAAAGGTTGGAAGCTGAGTAATGGGGGCATGTAGTGCTGGAGGGCGTAGCTTATGTTTACTGCTCCTGTTAGTTACTGGTACATCTCCGGAGTTAATCTTTGAGTGCTTGTGCATAATCCGGATTCAGCGACTGTACCTGTGTAGTTCTGCCATACCTGCAGTTGAAATAGGAGATGAAGAGTTTATGAATTTTCACTTCAAAGGTCAAACTAAGTAGTTCTCGTCTTTCGGGTTCTTACGGTTTGTTGGCAAGAATCAATAATATGAATACGCGTAAACTTACATGAACATGATATGATAGAAAGATTTAGGTCAGTTCATAGCATATTTCATGTTGATCATAATGATGAAATGAGTCTATTTGACCCAATGCAAAAAGTCAATGAACCAGAGAGAGATTTAAGCTGAAAATACTTGACAGACATAATCGACTTGTTAATACTAGTAACATGTAGTATGAGAATCATTAAGATGCTGCGTTGGAAGTTTTAAAGGCCTAAGCAATGGAATGCAGCAAGCATGAGGAAAGCAAAGAAAAAATGATATTATGTTGGCAGTTTTAGAGTCTCGGTGAGTGTTTGATGAATAAGGAGTGGAAAGTTGTACAATAATAGTTGTATGATGTTTCATCCCACATCGCTTGAAAGTATAAAAGAAAAGCAGACACGACCTTACTTGAACAGGATCTGTTCTATAGGCTCGTACCTCTGTTCTTTAACCGAGCCTTATGGTTTCGACCATGGCTCAGTAGAGGATCGTTGTCAGCCCATCTCATGGGTCTTGGCATGGCTACATGGTTGTCTGACAGACAACAAACGTTTTTAATCCTAGGCGTGACTACTCTGTGTTGACCATGTCAAAATAATTTACTCCAGTCATTGGTTATGAACATACAGGAAATGTAACAACCCGTAAAACATTAATGTGAGAAGAGAAAGTGAAACTCTTAGCTAAACCTTCGAAAGTATCAACTAGTCTTGTATTGCTTTAGGCTCTGGATGTGTTACACGAAAAGTGAAGTAGATAACTTAATGTGTTGCAGTTAGTTAACCCGTAATATAACCAACTACTTTGGCAGCCTGACAAATTAAACATTATGTGTAATCAAGAATGCATTACTGAAACAGACTGTGATTAGCAAAAGTCAGGCATTATCGAGTTTAATTACAAAAACAGGCCACAATTTCGGATATCCAACCTTGTTAGTCAATTTGAAGTCACATATCTTCCACGACCCACTTCTCATATACAGATCACATTCGCAAATCCCTCTTAATGTAGCCAACATCAACCCAATATCCAAATCAGCAACGTCATCAGTCAACACATCAGGTGTATTGGTAACCTGTATACCTTTCTCCTTACAATACTCCAAGTCAACTTTATCCAACCCCACATGTCAGTTAAAAAGAAGTTAATATGCTACTATAACATGTCAGTTTCATACGAGTAATTGGGTTGAGTTCATTGTATCGTTTTAAAAACAGTGGTATATGACGTGAACTCTTCCAAAAAATATATAAAGATATATATACATGATGGATGTACATCTCTTCGGATAATTACTCGTGCCAGTGTCTTTTAAACAAGTAAATGGAAACATACCGATGTTCAGATACCTCGAGGGATCGAATGAAGCCTTAATTTCTTTAACTCATATGTACGTGGTTTAAGTGGTGTTGATTCACGCTAATGTCTTACTTGTATGGTTATGAAAATCATAGATCGTTGTAAGTTGTAACAGTTTTATAATTCGTTGAACCTTTTTAGCGTAATAAGCATAGGGGTCTCGGATAGATGTGCAATAGGTACTGCTGCACAAGGCCTCCGTTTTTCCTATCTATTCGACATAGAGAATCGATGGGACTTTTTATTGGGTCAAAAACTTGGAAGTTATATATTATCCCACATCGGCCAGAGGATGTAAAATGAGGAGTAGGTGAAATGTATAAAAGAAGGGGTTGGGGGTATGGTTCAAAGTATCTTTGCGCTTGGGGCAATGACGCAGCTAATGAGGTAATAACCGAGGCGCGTCAATTGCTGGTTGAAAACTATTTCCAAACCCCCTCCTTGGCTTTGGTTCTGCCTTAGCCATCGAGAATTTCTGGAAGGACTCCCTTTTATTGGGGTAAAGTCCTACAATTCTCAGTCTTAAATTCTTTTACTACACAGTTTGTGAATTCTATCTGACGGTATAGAAGCTTTGTCAAAACTATGGAGGCACCATTAGTATAATGTTTAAATCAAGGGTTACGTGGTACATGAAATTTTTTGAACCGTAATGCTATAAACATGTATTGATACCGGGTGCATTTAACATAAATTTTGAAAAAAATCATTGTTTTTCTAAAAAATTAACACTTTGCAGAAAAAATCAATAGGTACCCGGCACCTACGAGAAACCCCTGGTTCCGTCTCTAATCATATCCCTTTCCTGGTACACCTATCAGCACCATTCAATCACAAATAGACTACTTATTAAACAGCACACACATAAACACAGAATCTAGCGCAAGAAAAAAATGAGAGACTGTGTGAGAGAGAAAACTTTTGTGAGAGAGAAAACTTTTGTGAGAGAGAAAAATGAGAGGTCAAGGCACTTTGGAAATAGTGAACAATACAATGGCAAAACTTTAGGATCCGGTTACACTGGTGGCAAGCGGAATTCATCGGCTTCGTTTATGTTTCATAATTTCCCAGACTCATGGGGAATGGGCAATCTGTGGATGCTTTTTAAGAAATATGGGACGGTGTTTGACATGTTTATGGCGCATAATCGATTGAGGAATGGTCACAAGTATGGCTTTGTTCGATTTAAAAACATCGAAGATATGGTGCTACTACTACAAAGGCTTCGTAGGATTCAAATGGATATGTTCTAACTATCCGGCAAAACGCCAATTTATTTCATAGTTATGCTTCCATTGACACTTAAATATCTACAAACTCAGAACCCCATCAAGAAAGATTTAGACCAGAAACCCCAACGATAAGCCTAACCAAAATATTTACAGCCATTACTAAGTTCGGGGTTACATAATATATAAGGCTATAAGTACTCAAGACTATCTTGATACATATACTTCTGTCTTCTGATCAACGAGACCAAGACAAGCTGTTAAAGATAAACACGATACATTGAACCAAACTTTTCTAATTATAACGATTCAAAGGTTGTAAATATCTGACTATTTGAGTAAGTCAGCAACACTAAATTCCATACGCACTTTTCAATTGCATTTTAACTATGGGTTAACCTGTTCCTCGACCTGAATTTCTCCATACGCACTAAATTCCATACGCACTTTTCAATTCAAAGGTTGGAAGCTGAGTAATGGGGGCATGTAGTGCTGGAGGGCGTAGCTTATGTTTACTGCTCCTGTTAGTTACTGGTACATCTCCGGAGTTAATCTTTGAGTGCTTGTGCATAATCCGGATTCAGCGACTGTACCTGTGTAGTTCTGCCATACCTGCAGTTGAAATAGGAGATGAAGAGTTTATGAATTTTCACTTCAAAGGTCAAACTAAGTAGTTCTCGTCTTTCAGGTTCTTACGGTTTGTTGTCAAGAATCAATAATATGAATACGCGTAAACTTACATGAATATGATATGATAGAAAGATTTAGGTCAGTTCATAGCATATTTCATGTTGGTCATAATGATGAAATGAGTCTATTTGACCTAAAAAGTCAATGAACCAGAGAGAGATTTAAGCTGAAAATATTTGACAGACATAATCGACTTGTTAATACTAGTAACATGTAGTATGAGAATCATTAAGATGCTGCGTTGGCAGTAAATAAAGGCCTAAGCAATGGAACGCAGCAAGCATGAGGAAAGCAAAGAAAAAATGATATTATGTTGGCAGTTTTAGAGTGTCGGTGAGTGTTTGATGAATAAGGAGTGGAAAGTTGTACAATAATAGTTGTATGATGTTTCATCCCACATCGCTTGAAAGTATAAAAAGAAAAGCAGTTTATAAGGAGCACAAGCAACCAAGCAGACACGACCTTACTTGAACAGGATCTGTTCTATAGGCTCGTACCTCTGTATTCTTGATTCCTCAAGAGACAGAAACCCATGTCTGGTTGATGCATCAAGACCATGTAGCCAGAGCGAGATTAACCGAGCCTCTTGGTTTCGACCAATGGCTCAGTAGAGGATCGTTGTCAGCCCCATCTCATGGGTCTTGGCATGGCTACATGGTTGTCTGACAGTCAACAAACCTTTTTTTATGATTATCATTTGTTTTTTATTATGGCTTTGAGCCTTTGACTATTGTTGCTCGTTGGCTAGCTGCTAGTGTTCATGATTTATTGTCATACCAGAGTGTTTTAGTTTTTAATCAACTTAATTACATTCAGATACAATGAAGATTCAAAATACATGTTTTTCCCACAAATTATAACTTGGTGGAAACCGGAAATGAGGAGCATCCAGTGTTTATCCCACATGTTGAGTAGTGAAAGTTGAGACGGAAAATGGATGTATATAAATAACCAAGCTGCAATAGTTGAAAGACTTGCAGCCATTCAATAAGCACAAAGGGAACTATTCTTTCGCCTTTTAGTAAAGAATACTGTGTGCTTGTTTTACTAATTGGCATACCCCAATTTTTGGAGAGTTAAGGAAGGACTCCAACCAACAAAACAAATAAGCAATCGTTATACTAGTAAACGCAAAACAAAACAAATAAAAGTTCAGAATACCCCCATTCACCCAGTGTTATTTGGTAAAGAACCTTTGTATCCCACATCGGCTAGGTGAAGTAAATAGATAAGTAGGAGTTGACTATAAAAACAAAGGCCTGTGAATGTAGTAAGCATACCTTTCTCTGCCTTTTGGCTAAGATCAAGTGTAGTATCTGTTCTTTTCAGTTTAATATCTGTCATATGAGCCATTGGCTCTCGATATTAATCTTATCTTTTTTTTTTTATGGGGAAGAGCCCACCATGGTAGCTTGCTGCTGGGGCTCTTCACGGGTCTCCTAGGCGTTGCACTACTGCCTAGGCTTGGCGCACCCCTCCAATTACTAGTTTTAACATTATACTTGTTGCCTTGGTATTCTCGCTCTGGGATATTCTTATACTTTGTGCCTTTTATAGTTACAAAAAAAAAACTGTGTCTGGAAGTAATTTCCACTGATCTTAGTTTTAACCAGTCACATATCTCTCTTAGCAATTGCTGTGCCAATTCCTCTTAAACCTAGGATTCCCACTTTTTTGCCAGATTTACTGCAACAATTACACATTTAAAGATGAAAAAAGACCAATACAAATTGGATGAAGCGTAAGATGATTATTTTTGTGGTATCTTTTTATACTTATACTTAAATAGTTAGACCCAATAATGTTTTTATGTGTATTAGTTATGCACGACAACATTTTGTTCAAGTAAGAGTACTCTATTATCGAGTCAAGTAAATGAACATACATGAAATGTAACAACCCGTAAAACATTAATGTGAGAAGAGAAGTGAAACTCTTAGCTAAACCTTCGAAGGTATCGACTAGTCTTGTATTGCTTTAGGCTCTGGATGTGCTACACGAAAAGTGAAGTAGATAACTTAATGTGTTGTAGTTAGTTAACCCGTAATATAACCAACTACTTTGGCAGCCTGACAAATTAAACATTATGTGTATCAAGAATGCATTACAGAAACAGACTGTGATTAGCAAAAGTCAGGCATTATCGAGTTTAATTACAAAAACAGGCCACAATTTCGGATATCCAACCTTGGTAGTCAATTTGAAGTCACATATCTTCCACGACCCACTTCTCATATACAGATCACATTCGCAAATCCCTCTTAATGTAGCCAACATCAACCCAATATCCAAATCACCAACGTCATCAGTCAAGACATCAGGTGTATTGGTAACCTTTATACCTTTCTCCTTACAATACTCCAAGTAAACTTTATCCAACCCCACATTAAAACTCAACACAATCTCCGGACCCGGTAACGAGTCAATGAGTTCTCGGTGAGCACCAATGGTCTTGTTTCCGACAACTGCTTTGATGGAAGTTGTGTGCTGTTTAAGGAATGTGGGTCTGTCTGTGTTGGGTTTAAAGTGGGTGTTGGTGTTGGGTTTTATCCCACATGGCTCGGATAGTGGAAGTAAAAAGTGAGAAAGTATCTATATAAAGAACAAGCTGCAGATGAGATTAATCACGCAGCCAACCAATGGTCACAAAGCGAACTATTCTTTCGCCTTTTACTAAAGAATACCGTGTGCTCGTTGTATAAATTGGCATACGCCTATTTTTGGAGAGCTTCTTCCGAAAAAGGAAGAACTCCAACCAATCTTCAGTTAAAAAATTTCTAAGAAAAGTTCCAAGCTATGCTTATATTCAGCTTCTGAACAAAAAATATCTCTTCACGGCTTGAGGGACCCCGTGATTTCCCATTCCTGCACGCATCATGTACCTCGCCTATAAGATTTTGTACTGCCGTAACATCATGCTCAGCAGGAGAAGAGTTGATCAAAGGAGAAAGATGGATTTGCAGGATGCCTTGGACTTTGACCATTGCAAGTTTCGGTCGGTGTTCTGGTTCTTGGATAAAAGTTGGATCAAGTTTTCCCATGACTAATGATGGTATGGATTGAGATAGGGATGAATTGAAAGGTTTCATGCTGTGAAGATGCACAAATGAAAGTGAATGCTTTTGTGTAAAATTCATTTAATTTTGGTTGTTACCGATGCCTATCATTCTCATAGTATTGGATTTTCTATTTTCCTACCGATCGACTATGATTCCTGCCGAAATGTAAATAAAAGAAAAAGATGTTGATTGTAATTAGTCACTTCAAAAAATGTTATTATACATATTGTACTAACTACTATCTGATTCTTCTTAGTGTTTGTCATAATGAACAAAGCCCTGCGTTCAGTGGTATATAGTGTTTGCAAATATGATTTCCAAACTAATAGACAGGGGCGGACCATGGTTATAATGTGTGCAAGTTCATGTCAGATTTTATAAGATCTATCACAGAGAAACAAAAAAGAGACATGACAACTACTAAAAGCATAGGTAGGCATTATGTCTGTCAAATATTTTCAGCTTAATCCAAGTCAATTATGTTATACGGCTCCACATTAATGAACATGCGTGTGTAGCCACCCCTTGAACGCGAGCCTTTACACACACTTTCGTCTGGTAGAAAATAAGAATGAAGTTCAACATCTCAACTACCAAACTTGTATGTTGCTGCCTATAATATTCCCTCAAAACCACTTTGTATATCACATAATTTCTGCTATTGCCTTTTTGATAAAAGTAGAAGCTAAATAGAAAGCCTTAAACCACGCAAACCTTAGTTGGTGTTTACTCATGAACACGGAAAAAAAATTTGGGTTATAAGATGCTCACCTTAGTTGGTGTTTACTCATGAACACGGAAAAAAAATTTGGGTTATAAGATGCTCCGAAGAGGAAAGCCTTAACCGGATGTGTAACAGGTAAGCTCAAAAGCTGCTGCCGTCCCTGTCAGGGGGAGATGCCAACCGTCTCTCCTCCTTACGAACACATCTGCTAGCGTTTCAAACCTTTATTATAAACATGTCTTTGTTTTGCTTTTCATCCGATGTGGGATGAGAATTTTTATATATTTTCTTTGCAATAACAGTTATCATCTCCTGATCATTTGTCATAGTTAAGGATTGTTGTAAGATGCTTATACACAAACACTGTTTATCACTCGATTCTTGAACCCAAATAGAGATCACGTCTCGAATTGCTACTTTATCACTTAAACTACGGAAACTTTATAATAGCTTCACATATTGACATGATTCGTGAGGATAACATCACAAACTTTATAATAGCTTCACAGCATTGATACTTTATCACTTAAACTACGGAAATGAACTAGCATTGTAATTTTAAGACCAGCAAACTAAATTCAGAAGTTGATGTTCGAATATTATAACACACCTGCCACATGATCATGCTGATTTGTTTGTCTGCATTTCATCACAGCTATTTAAATTAAGTTAGCAACTGCACAACAGTTGCTTGTATGCAACTAGCATTGGTGCAACTGCACCTAGCCTGACCCATCTGTGATTGATGCACCTGTATCCGCAAGAGACCAAAACAGCTCCGGTATAAACGTTTATGATGTCTATGTGGACGATGCTTCAGCATACGCTTGTATCCAACTAGCAAATTATGACCCATGGCCTATAAATCATAAGGAAAAGGTTAAATGGGTCGTAACACATCCAAAAGTCAATTGGGCTGAACAGGCGTTATATGGCATATTATACTAGTAAACCCAAAACAAAACAAAACAAATAAAAGGTTAGAATACCCATTTGCCCATTGTTATTTGAGTTCATAATATACCTATGTTTTTCCATTCAAATCGTCACTGTGGTTGGTGAAAATACAGAAATCTTCCCTTGTTGAGATTATTTGTATAAATGGTCACTAATTGCCCTTTTTTTCTGCTTTCAAGGGATTCTGTATCCTATCCGGTTCTCAGACCTTTATTGATTCTGTAACTTTAAACTGTGGACGTTTGTTGTATAAATTGGAGTTTGGCATGGCTCTTGATTCTTAAAGAAGCAAGTGTCAAGTGGAAAAGCCAATCCTTGAGGGATTATACTTTATCATCCTATAAACGGGTGACCTAAAAAGAGTATCTCGCGATATTTCAAAAATATCATCAAAATGACTCTTCTGAAATTTGCCATGTTAGTTTTCCGCTTCAGACAAGGGCTCGATTAAGGTTTGATGTTTGGTTTTATGGTTCAATGGGAATCCAATCTTTCATTTTATTAATATGGAGATGTTAGTGAAAATGTTAAATATTTTGAGTTAAGTTTATAGTATAAACTTTGTATGATTGGTCTCATCTTATCCCACATCGAAGATGCGAGTAAAGTGAACATGAAAGATATGATCCTTCAGGCACGTTTTAACCTGGAAATGACGAGTGGTCAATGCTTGCACTTAGAAATGCAAGCAGGGGTGTTCTGCCTAATGCCTCTTATATTTTTATAAAACTAAAAGCCTTTTTTGTCTTCTTTTTATACATAGGTTTGAATGGTTTTAACTTTTAAGTTTTTTTGCTTTCTAAACCTTTTAACTTAAAAAGTGAAACGTTTTTAAACTCATGTTTTGTAAACCATGTTTGTGGTTAGCAAGGTTGGTTTCTTAATGGTTTTAAAACATCAAGTTTGAGATCTCGAATGCAAAACGTCACTATGCGGCCTTAGACATTGTCTATGAACTTCAATGAACGCTTGGGGTTAAACTTCATGTTAGCATGGTCCCTTACTGCAAGTTCGTTTCCACATCCTTGGGAGTTGGGACAAATCCACACTTGGTTTAAGATCCACCGAAGTGGAAAGCCTTAACCGGATGTGTAACAGATAAGCTCGAAAGCCTTAAACCACACAAACCTTAGTTGGTGTTTACTCATGAACACGGAAAAAAAAATTGGGTTATAAGATCCACCGAAGTGGAAAGCCTTAACCGGATGTGTACAGGTAAGCTCGAAAGCTGTTCCCGTCCCTGTCAGGGGGAGATGCCAACCGTCTCTCCTTCTTACGAACACACCAACTAATGTTTCATACCTGTCTTATAAACATGTCTTTGTTTTGCTTTTCATCCGATGTGGGATGAAATTCTTTTATAAATTTTCTTTGTAATATCATTGTTTTGTAGCTACTAGCTAGGACTTTTTTGTCCCAAAATAACATTTATCATCTCCTCCTGATCATGTGTCATGTGTGTCGAATCGATGACTTTTTGTAGCTAGGAGCTTCTTGATCGTAGCTTTTCTCATGATCGATTTATGAGCATAGTTAAGGATTGTTGTAAGATGATTATACACAAACACTGTTTATCACTGGATTCTTGAACCCAAATACGGATCACATCTCCAATTGATACTTTATCACTTGAACTACATAAACTTTATAATAGCTTCACATACTGACATGATTTGTGAGCATAACATCACGAACTTTATAATAGCTTCACAGCATTCATACTTTATCACGTAAACTACCGAAATGAACTAGCATTGTAATTTTAAGACCAGCAAACTAAATTCAGAAGTTGAAGTTCAAATATTATAACACGCCTGCCACATGATCATGCTGTTTTGCTTGTCAGCATTTCATCACAGCTATTTAAATTAAGTTAGCAACTACTGCACAACAGATGCTTGTATGCAACTAGCATTAGTGAAACTACGCCTAGCCTTTACCCATCTGTGTTTGATGCACCTGTATCCGCAAGAGACCAAAACAGCTCTGATACAAAAGTTTCTGATGTCTATGTGCACGACCAAACCATATCCCTAGATGATAGTGCAATATCTAAGTACTTCGATACAAAAGGGTTCATGCGATGTTCACAGGTTCGGGCCAATGATAAGGATTCCGGTTTTCAAAAAAATGGTCGAATTTTTTTTTGGACCATTTCTCATTTGGACGATACTGCACAGCAGACGCTTGTATGCAACTAGCAAATTATGACCCACGGCCTATAAAACATAAGGAAAAAGTTAAATGGGTCGTAAGACACCCAAAAGTCAATTGGGCTGAACAGCGTTATATGGCATATATCTGTATGTTGATTATATTTGGACCCTTCACATAAGTTAAATTCAAAGCCTCTTTTCTAAAGTTTAGTAAGATGTGAGTACTTAAATGGTTATTTGATTCAGTTTCTGAAATTTTATTTCTTAGGCACGGAGGGGACGGCAGCAGTGAAGAAGATGGCCAGGTAGACCATGTGTAACTTGAATAGCTGTAACTTAAGTTTGTGTAGAGAGGACCCTTTTGGCCCATGGTTTTGGAGGGTGGATCTGATTTTTGTAGTATGAATTCATGTTGTGTGATTTAAAAACAATGATCGTAAAGTAGCTGTAGTCCTTTTAGTGTTTTATTTCTGTAAGGTGATCGTGTTGTGAATCCAAATTATTTTCTAGTGAAAAAATTGGTGAATTTCGTTTTAATATATCATTTTGATGTTTGTCAGCTCGAAATTATGAGTAGACAATTGGTCTATACTTGTAAAACAAGTACTCGTGTATCAGATTTATAAAGCGCACAATAACAACACAAAAAAAAACAGATTCACAATGTGAAAACGAAAAAAAATTAGACTGAAAATTGCAGGACAACCTCCTAACAAAAGGGAGTCCTTCCAAAAATTCTCGATGGCTAAGGCAGAACCAAAGCCAAGGAGGGGGTTTGGAAATAGTTTTCAACCAGCAATTGACGTGCCTCGGTTATTACCTCATTAGCTGCGTCATTGCCCCAAGCGCAAAGATAATTTGAACCATACCCCCAACCCCTTAATTTATACACCTTACCTGCTCCTCTGTTTACATCCTCTGGCCGCTGTGGGATAGGTTACAAATACCAACTTTTTCCTCTCAACCCTTTTCTACCTTTATTTGATTTCACCATATGGATTGTCTTCCATCTGTAGCGGCGACGTGCCTTGGTTTTTTATTATATACTTGTACATCTCTGACCCATGATTCACTTCAATAACATGTCCGTTGATTCCTAAGTAAGACACACTTCCTTGCTGTAATTTGTATCATTGAAAATGAAACATTTATTTTGTGATAAATGCATTCTTGATTGCAAGTTTGCTACTTTTTAATGTTATAATCTGTTGTTATCGATTATGATCATCTACAAATACGGACCATCAATCCAATATTCTCGTATTAGGTGACAAATTCCAAACATGATCAGAAAAAATAAAAGGAATCTGCTAAGTCCAACTCTTTAACTAGAGTACTAAAAGATGATTAGATTCTCTAAACCCTAAAATCAGTCACCTCTGGTCTATCTGGCATACCCTCTCTTCCATCCGCAACCACCTCGTTTCCAAACACCGGTAGTTCACCGCTTTCTTGGGTGCACAAGCGCCAGGAGGATCAACCTAGGTTTTAATGCCCACAAGCTTATCACCTGCAGATCGATATTCGGGCCACTGGTCGTTAATGCATTCTCCTACTTATTCATTGTCTGAGGTGTGGAAAATACTTGAGCAAACTGCAGAGGCAGCCTTGAGGAAGGCTTCTTGAATGGAGTCTGGTGGAAGTGCACAATCTTTGAGGTCTGTATCTTCGAGACACGGTGCCTGGATTGCATGATGAGAAAAAATAATCAACATAGGGAAAAAAGGGTGAGCATATTGAGATATCCCACATCGGTTGGGAGAGTAAAGTTAAAGGGATAGGAAGGCGTTTAAAAACGGAAAGAAGCAAGAGGAAAAATCACTTACCTGGATGGGGTCTATGAGTGATCAAGAAGGCTCATGGCCTAGGTTGGTGACCTCCATTGCACTTTGGAGGGGTGCCACCCTAAGATCGGCCCAAATGGTCGAGTCTACATCGTAATTTGTTGCTGAGGGGGCCTGCGTTCGCGCGGCCCCTGCCCAATTTTTCAGTTGAAGTCTTTTTATTCTGTAATAAAGTTCTTTGGCTGCAAAACTTCACAATCTACCAGATGTCTTTACATAACTTGGGACTAACCAAAGGCAATCGTTAGCTTGTTTGAGCATGTTTTTAGGCAACGATGGAGTGAATTGTACCTTCTTTGTGGTCTACTCTCCTAAGCCACAAGTGGTTTGATTGGCGTCGGGGTTTCTACCCACAAAAGATTAGATTAGTAAAACACGTCTTTATCTTAAAGTTCATGGGCCGAAATAAGATGCAGCTATAGGTTCCTTTCTTTTTAAATATCGAAAAGAATTTCTTTAAACAATGTGAGGGACACTACTATACTTTAGGGAGAGTAATGTCTTCTGATGCGGTTAATACCGTTGTGCAGATAACTACTCGGATTGCAACCAATGCTACTGAAACTTTTAAAGACTTGGCATGTGCTATATATTTAGTGAAGCTGATATGGATTTATGTGGACTTGATTGTCTTTGCTAATTAGAAGATCGTTTAAGTGTGGCACAATTCGTGAGCTCATACTTGATTTGCATTCATCAATAATATAGTTTGTTAAAGAATTTATTCGACGATGTTTTGTAGTATTTCTTTTCCATGGTCCATTATTGGTGGTTGGCTAGTTGCATGAGGGCAGGATACTATATCTATTGCAAGTCCAGTTAAACGTTTAGCTCCAGACCATGTATTTACTATACATGTATAAACACCTTAAAACGGGTTTACGTTGCAACACGTCATATTTAGCATAAGGAAAAACGCGTTATATGGTAATCAAAACTGATAATGAATTCCATGAACTTAGAAGTAAATAACTGTATGTGTGTGACAAAACTGATTAACCTAGTTGGAATCAGTGATAGCACATACAAGAAGAAAATTGTTGATTGCAAAAAAAGGGGCGTTCCGAGAATCGAACTCGGGACCTCTTGCACCCAAAGCAAGAATCATACCACTAGACCAAACGCCCGCTTGATGTAATTTCTGTCATATTTACTACTTTTATATAATTATTGCAACAATAAGCAATATTCGTATAAGCTAAAGCTTATACTGTATATAAAAAAAATTCAAACTCTTTTGCCATAAGTTCTCACTTCGGTTTCAACGTCTTTCTCTGATAATAATATCATTATTTATCTTTTCTTTAAGCGGTCTAAGCCTAAAATAATTATCATTCCTATATTATAAGTAATTGTTTATAATTTATAGTTCTTTAGTTTATATACAAGTTATAAAAAGTCAACCTTAAGTGATTATAAAAAAAATAAACTTGTGTTTTATTTGCTTTTGCAATAATCAAGACACTAATGTATGTCTGTTTTTTAGCCATGCTTTAATTTTGCGAGAAATCATTAAACATACGACCAAGAGTAAATTACATGAAAGAAGATTCTTATGGTTGGTGTAAAAGTTCACTCGTCATCTCCTGGGACGGACCCATATAGATGTCGGGCTCGTTTTAAGTTCACGGAATTCAAAAAAATCTTAAGAATGTTGTTTTTTTAGTAGGGTTTAAGGGTTCATACCCACCCTACTTAGGATACTCACCCACTCTTAATCATTAACTAAGTAATCATTAAACTATTAATTAGATAATGATTGACTATTAATTTAACTATTAATTAGCTAATTATTATATTACATTTTTATTTATTTTATATTAGATAAAAAATAAAAATTAAACATTATATTAAATTTTATTTATTTTATAGTAGACAAAAACTATACATTATAATAACTTTATTAAATTAAAAATTAAGATTACAATCACGGAAATATACATTTGTCTTCGAGAACGAATATACCAAACGTTATGTTATTTGGCTCTATTTTTTCTCATAGACATTTTTATTACGTAAGTCCAACGATGTTCGCGATGCGGTTTGTTTCGGTTGACGGAAAATTATCTTTACTACCCAAAACCCAATTGTATTAGGCGGGTATCCATATATGCGGTTACTCGAAATGAGCATAAAATATTGTTTTTTATTCGAGTGACCCGATCCGAATAGGTTTATTCGGGTTTCGGTTGGGTTCGAGTCGGGTCGACTATTTCGATACCCCTACACACCATATTAACAAAATATATTTATTTGACGTTTATAGATTACAATTACATTAATAAAAATGCATTTTTAAAAAAGATTTAATAAATTAAAAAAAGTATAACAGTCATTGTGCCAAAATAGATATAAACAATTGTCATAACATGTTAAGGACGAGTTTTAAGTATCTTTATACATAGTTAACTACCTTATTTTTATTAAACTAAACTATTTTAGTATTCAAAATACGACCTACGCATGAGAATATAGACTAGTCAAATTTTAAGCGTAATTATTTTAGTTATTCTACCTAAATTGAAAACCAAGAACTCAGATTATGTTACACATTTAATATACCAAAAGAAATTTTAGTTGATCTAACATTTTTTTTCTATAACATCCTATCAAAAAACTTGGATTCGTTCCTAGTTGTCTCTAAGATTTCTTTTTGCACGGATAGTTCTCAAGAGACGGCTAACGTAATGTTATTTTCAAACTGACGAAATGTTAATTTTTTTTTTAAAAGTATGGACTAGGAATACCGTTTGTGTTTTTGACAAAACCGATGACGTTGAGTGAAAACTGATCATGTTGCTACTTCTGAAATGTTAATTTCTGCTATGGCCTTTTTAATCTTATAATTTCTGCTATAACCTTTTTAATTTCAAGTACAATACTTTTTCAGGATGTTGCTACTTCTGATAAAAGTGGCAAGCTAAATCGAAAGCCTTAAACCACGGAAACCTTAGTTGGTGTTTACTCATGAACACGGGAAAAAAAATTGGGTTATAAGATCCACCGAAGTGGAAAGCCTTAACCGGATGCGTAACAGGTGAACATGCTGATTGGGGTTACCCTTTGCCTGTGCGAAAGGTTAAACGGAAAGGTGGGTATACATTGGTCTTGGATAAACGGGCGACTTCATTGCTCAAGTAAAACAAATAGGTATACAAATATTCCTTATTGATGCATCACGCTATTGCCTTTGTTATTGTTTGCCATTAGTACATCATACTGTAAAGCCCGTTGCTCCTATCCCACATCGGCTAGGTGAAGTAATCAGACAAGTGGGAATTGACTATAAAAACAAAGCCCTGTGAATGGACAAAGCATACCTTTCTCGGCCTTTTGGCTAAGATCAAGTGTAGTATCTGTTCTTATCAGTTTAATATCTGACATACGAGCCATTAGCTCACTCGATATTAATCTTATTTTTTATGGGGGAAGAACCCACAACAGTAGCTTGCTGCTGGGGTTCTTCGTGTGTCGCCTTGGTGTTGCACTACTGCTTAGGCCGCACCGCTCCAATTACTAGTTCAAAGTTTATGCTTGTTGTTTTGTGTAGTCCATTGACAGATATCTTTTACGTGCTCTAAAAAAAACTTTAGTTTATATATGGTTCTTTCTTCGTGCTTTTTGAGTGGATTCTCTCATGCATTGGTTGCAAATGGTATGTGGCATTCACCTTATCTTTGTTCACATTTCATAAACTGATATCGTTTTTTGTCTTTAACTTATGTCTACTCTAGGTGGCCATACCCGTTTCTTGACTTAACTGTAGAGAATACACTCCACTCTGGTAAAGGTCAAATACTCAAATGGGTCAAAATGCTAAAATCTGTGACTTTCTTTAGATAGAGGATAAAGAGGGTGGGTCAACATGATGGAAACTGTTTTGACCCGCTATAAATGATCCATATTGACCCAAACTTGTCTCGACCCGTTGACATAACTGCTAATCCTGCCACCTATTTGTGTCCCCGGGGTCCCTTTATAGGTTGTGAATCTGATCCTATTTTCAGGTTAATATAATGTGGTTTCATTATCTGTGTATCTAAAACGCTGTGCAGGTACTTGCTCGTGGCATTATTGCATATCCCATGCTACAACCTCTTTTTTCTGGTTGTAAAACTTAAGTACTACTAGTTGGCGCGATGGTTTCCTCAATCATATAAATCTTTAAGATGATATGTACCTGAAATGGACATCTTCTAAAGTGTGACCATGGAATGTTACGCCTGGCACATGTAGAGCAAGAGCGGTTCTATCTTCTATGAATGTTGCCTTCATCTGTCCGTTATCCCGTGTTTAAGTTGACATGGTTTTATACATGAATCTACTATTCTTTTTTCTAAGAAGCATACAAAATAAAGCAATGATATAAACTCTCAAGGGGATGAAAGTTGTATTCTTATTTTTCGGCCTCAATGGCACTAATGCTACAAGTTTATATGGATCTCCCTTCATGTAGAGCTTTCATATATCTAAAACTCATTAAGGTTTTCATATTTGTTTGTGTTATCTGTATATGATGAATTGTATCTGTGTTTCCTGACATATACTAGAGCTATAGCCTACTAGCCTGTAGCCAAACACATATAAGGCTGTCGAATGCTATCTGTTTTGAGACAGCATCGTACCTGTATCATCTTTCACGCCAGTTGACTAACCATTTTCATAAGTGTATTCTACTTGTGACACTCGATGTTTTGGTACTAAAGAAATCTTGAATTACAATAGTTGAATATTTTTGTCTACATTTCCATAACTACAATGGTCCTTCGGATAATTAAACCAACTTTAGTGATTAGAAAATTTTCATGCTTTACTCGCTGTGTTTAACATGTTGATTTAATGGATGATCCTTGTGGTACAAATATTGATTTTATTCCTTTTTTTGAAAATATTTCAGGACATTTAATATAATATGCGCTGTTTGTTTCTAAACCTAATAACATCACTCTCCTTTTTAAGGTTTCATCTAATGGTCTTACTATAGATTACTGAAACATGAATCTATCCTCCACTAAAAGACACAATGGAGGAACCTGAGCATGTGATTCAAGCACTTGATAGGCGTGGCTGGAGATTGCATCCTCGATGGGCTCACAACTAATTGCATGTCCAGTCCAGTTTGTTCAGGTTGGAACTGACGTGAATTTTGTTGTCACGTGCCTTGAAGCTTAAGATATTGTATAGATGGAGAATGATGTTCTTCGTCCCTTAAGTGGAATCCACAAAAAGTTATGATTTCAGACCCGTATGTGAGCCGGTTTATGGAATCAAAGCCCAAGACCTGAAGTTGCAGACAGAGTGTTCTTTCCGTGGGAGTGAAATATGGCCACTTGTGTGAGATTTCCTTGGAATTTTTTTATCGTGGTCTGTTTGTATGGCATCACTGCATATAGCAATGCTTCCTTGTAATTTTAAACATTATATCCTGTGATAGTTTAGATCATAGTTTCTAGTTGTTTTTTATTCTCAATCAAGTAACATGATCAGAAAAAATAATCAACATAGGGGAGAAGAGGAGAGCATATGTATTGAGATATCCCACATCGATTGGGAGAGTAAAGTTAAAGGAAAGGGAAGGTGTATAAAAACGGAGAGAAGCAAGAGTAATAATCACTTACCTGGATAGGGTCTATGAGTGATCAAGAAGGCTTGTGGCCTAGGTTGGTAGCCTCCATTGCACTTTGGAAAGATGCCACTCTAAGATCGGGACAAGTGGTTGAGTCTACATCGTAATTTGTTGCTGTGGGGGCCTGCGTTCGCGCTGCCCCTGCCCAATTCTTCAGTTTTAATACTAGTAACATGTAGTATGAGAATCATTAAGATGCTGCGTTGGCAGTTTTAAAGGCCTAAGCAATGGAACGCAGCAAGCATGAGGAAAGCAAAGAAGTGAGTGTTTGATGAATAAGGAGTAGAAAGTTGTATATATATTATATATTGTGATAATGTGTTGATTAAGTAGAGATACCAAACAGGCAACTAAATACAAAGAAAAATATTACCTCCGTCCCATATTAAATGTCCACTTTGATATTTTTTGGTCTTACTTTTTAAACTTTGACTATATCTATCCATATATTTTGCACCAAGTATTATGTAACACAAATAAAAATATTTATGGTAAAAGTTGTAAAAAAAAAATAGAAAAATTCAAATTGGACATTTAATATATACGGAGTAATAGGCAATAGTTCTATGATGTTTTATCCCACATTGCTTGAAAGTATAAAAGAAAAGCAGTTTATAAGGAGCACAAGCAAACAAGCAGACACGACCTTACTTGAACAGGATCTGTTCTATAGGCTCGTACCTCTGTATTCTTGATTCCTCAAGAGACAGAAACCCATGTCTGGTTGATGCATCAAGACCATGTAGCCAGAGCGTGATTAACCGAGCCTCGTGGTTTCGACCAATGGCTCAGTAGAGGATCGTTGTCAGCCCATCTGATGGGTCTTGGCATGGCTACATGGTTGTCTGACAGACAACAAACCTTTTTTTTATGGTTTATCATTTGTTTTTTATTATGGCTTTGAGCCTTTGACTATTGTTGCTCGTTGGCTAGCTGCTAGTCTTCATAATTTATTATCATACCAGAGTGTTTTAGTTTTTAATCAAGTTAATTACAATCAGATACAATGAAGATTCAAAATACATGAAAAACATGTACAATTATAACTTGGTGGAAACCGGAAATGAGGAGCATCGAGTGTTTATCCCACATGTTGAGTAGTGAAAGTTGAGACGGAAAATGGATGTATATAAATAACAAAGCTGCATCAGTTCCGTGTGCTTGTTTTACTAATTGGCATGCCCCAATTTTTGGAGAGCTTAAGGAAGGACTCCAACCAATATCCCAGTTCAAAATTAACAACTTGTATAATTAAATAAGCAATCATTATACTAGTAAATCCAAAACAAAACAAATAAAAGTTCAGAATACATTCGCCCATTGTTATTTGGGTTCATAATATACCTATGTTTTGCCATCCAAATCATCACTGTGATTATTTGTATAAATGGTCACTAATTGCCCTTTTTTTTCTGCTTTCAAGGGATTCTGTATCCTATCCGGTTCTCAGACCTTTATTGATTCTGTAACTTTAAACTGTGGACGTTTGTTGTATAGATTGGAGTTTGGCATGGCTCTTGATTCTTGAAGAAGCAAGTGTCAAGTGGTAAAGACCCTTTGTATCCCACATCGGCTAGGTGAAGTAAATAGATAAGTAGGAGTTGACTATAAAAACAAAGGCATGTGTATTAAGCATACCTTTCTCGGCCTTCTGGCTAAGATCAAGTGTAGTATCTGTTCTTATCAGTTTAATATCTGATATGTGAGCCATCGGCTCACTCGATATTAATCTTATTTTTTATTGGGGAAGAGCCCACCACAGTAGCTTGCTGCTGGGGTTCTTCATGTGTTGCTTTGGCGTTGCACTACTGACTTGGCTCGGCGCACCCCTCCAATTACTAGTTCCAAGTTTATACTTGACTTGTGTATTCTGTTTTTGCTGGATAATCCACCAACTTTTATACTACGTGCCTTTATTGTTACAGGGAAGTAATTTCCACTGATCTTGGTTTTAACCAGTCACACATGTTCAATCTTTTACACACGGGGAAATCTCAGTTCTGGTTTTTGTATTCTAGAATAGTAAAGATTTGGACAGTTATTTACAAATAGTTAGTTCTGGTTTTTGTATTCTGGAATAGTAAAGATTTGGACAGTTATTTTCAAATAGTTAATGTGCTAAGTATTACGAGCATCCCAAAAACTACTATCTTTTTACTTCAATCATGGTATCTTTTTAGTAATTCAATCAAACGTCTTTCACTTGTGCTGACTTTTGAGCTGATTGACTTGTGCCAACTCATTTGACGCCTTCCCGTTCTAGCCTAATTATTTACTTGAAACCATTTACCTATAAATGTGTTGAATATGACTTCTTATTTATATAAGCAACGAATGATTGCGTTTTTAAGCAACTTAATGCATCTTTATTTTTACAGATGGGTACTTCTGGAAGTCCTAGACAAGGTTTCACCCGGCTGTGTTAATTGGAAGCAAGCAACAAAACCTCCCATTAGGATGCCATTCAAAAAAGTCGAGAATTGCAATCAAGTTATAAAAATAGGAAAGCAGTTGAAGCTCTCGCTAGTGAACGTAGCTGGGAATGATTTCGTTCAAGGGAACAAGAAACTCATACTTGGTAATAAGATTTTCTTTTTAACTTGTTTTATTGCATTAGAGGTGGCAAGATGAGCTAACCAAACGGACCCTCGTTCATTTATATTATTTTCAGCTTTCTTGTGGCAATTAATGAGATGTCATATGCTTCAACTTTTAAAAAACTTGCGATTGCGATCTGAAGGGAAGGAGATAACCGACGCCGATATTTTGAAGTGGGCCAACAATAAAGTTAAGAACACAGGCAGAACGTCTCAAATGGAGAGTTTTAAGGTTGAATATTAAGTTGCTATATATTAAAAGGACTTTTTGAGATGCATATGCCCTCTTTCGGTTTGAGCTTCTTTTTCAATGAATTTATGTGTGTTGTATATGTGTAGGATAAGCATCTTTCGAGTGGGATATTCTTTCTTCAGCTTCTGAGTGCAGTAGAGCCCAGGGTCGTCAACTGGAACCTTGTAACCAAGGGCAAAAGAGGTATGCTGTTTTTGGCATCATTTAGAAGCTATTTTCATGATGTTCCTTTTAGAGGTTTCAATTTTGAAGTTATTTTCGAGTTTCTCATTTCAAGTTTGAGAAATATATTTTACGACAATTATAATTGACTCTGTTGGGCTCCGGATCAAATCGACAATTGGTTTTTGGGAACTCTTGAATTGGAGGACGAGTTTGAAACCACTGTATCGACCATATGAAGAGGAAGTTTTGCAAATCATATGCGCTAGTAGGCCATAAGCTATTAAATAAGCTATTATTTATGTTTTTGTTGCTGGTCTTTTTGTAGATGAGGAAAAGAAGCTAAATGCAACATACATAATCAGCGTTGCTCGAAAGCTTGGGTGCTCGATCTTCTTATTACCCGAAGACATCATAGAGGTAAGTTTGATGGACTGAATGATACGAGTCTTAAATGCATTATCTTAGATGTTGCAATTTCGACCCATGTACTTATGTTAGATGCTGCAACTTTCAACCCATATACAATATGAAAATAATAATGAAATATAAAAAAATAAATTATTTGACCGTTACCCAACCTGCCTACGTTACCACCTCAACATTATGTTCATCGGCCCAACATATGATTTGACACGGGAAACATGTCCTTAACAGGTGAACCAAAAGATGATACTTATGCTTACAGCTAGCATAATGTATTGGAGCCTGCAACATTCTAGTGACGAGACTCCTGAAGCATCATTTCCGCCATCAGTTTCCAAGACTCCAGAAGCACCATCTCCGTCATCAGTTTTCGAGATTCTATCATCTCCGTTATCAGTTGCGGAGACTCCTGAAGCATCATCTCCGTCATCAGTTTCCAAGACTCCTGAAGCATCATTGCCGTCATCAGTTGCCAAGACTCCAGAAGCACCATCTCCGTCATCAGTTTTCGAGATTTTATCATCTCCGTTATCAGTTGCCGAGACTCCTGAAGCATCATCTCCGTCATCAGTTCCCAAGACTCCCGAAGCATCATCTCCGTCATCAGTTGCTGATACTACCGAAGAATCTCCAGAACCATCCATTGACGGGGATGATAATAACTCCGTTGGTCACGAGAACCACCCCCAAGTGTATTTTGTGATGTGCAATATTTTGGCTAAACGTACATAACATACGTAATACGCGTAAACATATATATGTTGTTGGGGCTTCGGTAACGCAAGTACATCATATACACAAACATCAAAACATCGATCTATAAGCCAGATTTTTGCAAGAAAATGGTGTAGAGCCCAAAACGCATGCACAGATTGGTAGTAACCATGCATTTTCGAAATAACTACCTTTCTTCTTAGCCAAGCCTGATGGAAAATTGGCAATCAGCGCACGTTTGCTGTTAAAAGTCTGTTTTCTTTTCGGTTATGATTTTGATCAACAGTCAACTGGAAACAAGTTATATGGCTACGTATTTCATTTGAAATGTAGAATTGTAATTTTGATAAGAATCGGCTTAAAATGAGGAATCACACATTACATGCCGAAAATGCATATATTAGCCAAAACAAACAGGAGACTGCAGGTGCTTTTTATAAGTGCTCAAGTGTTTGTAACAAATGCAATCTTATCTCAGTTAACGTCTTATGTATGACTTATATATTAGCCAAATGTTGGTTATCAGCCTCCTTCTACCCCGGACTCGCACCACACACTAACACCAATCAAAACAGCAAGATTGGTTTTCAATGGTTTATATATTAATAAAGGAAGACTGATACAAACATAATATGAAATCTCCTACCTATTTATAGAAAACAAATACACAAACATATGCATGAAATGAAACGTGGGTGTGGGTGTGGGTGTTGGCATGATCTCCTGAAAAATAGGTCAAACTAACTAGTAACACCCAACATGGGAAAACCCATGCTAGTCTTCTGCCATGCATTTCGGTACCACATAAACACACTTTAGACCAAGCAACACACTTTCCACATGTGATTAAACTGAGCTGCACCATGATATATCAAGATTATCCAACAAACTGTACAAGGTCGTCTTCGTCTTCACCATCTATATTCTTGCTCTTTGTTACTCTTATTATATCTCTGCAAAGCTTCCTAAAGGTATTTATAGGTTCATCTCCCTCCTGCCCGTTTTTTACCTTTTTACCATTTTACCCCTCCTTCTCACCTCCCGCTTTCCCAATGCCGCCGCCAACTTTTTCTTTACATGGCTCGGAAATTTCAAGCTCGTCCTATTCATTTTCAATCACGGTCCACTTTATCCCACGAAGTCCCTTATTCATTTTATAACCATTGGTTCTCTTCCGGTCCAAATCAGTAAAAGCGTTAGCCACGTACAACGGACATGGGAAAGGTAAATCAGAGTTGTCTCAAGAACATCAAGGGCGCTCGTATTCATACATGCATAAGATGTTCTCTTCCCACTTGGGAACCCGAATGGGGCAAATCAAGTTGTTGGGTTTCCCTACACTAATAGAAGTGGTTTGTAATCACAAACAACCGCTAAATCCTCTTTACATATTACTATTAAGCAAAAAGCTAAATCCTCATTACCTGTTATTAAGCCTTTACACTATGTTAATTTACTTAGTGGTTGAATATATGGTTCTTGCGTCAAACACCGTGGCTTGGATAATTCTAGGAGTGGGTCTCGATCTACCATCCAATGAGCCTTACTTAGCGACATCATTACAAGACTTTTGGGGCCGTAGATGGAACATCACGGTAACTAGCATCTTGCGCCACACAATATTCAAACCAATCATAAATATCTTTTCAAGAAAGGCTTGGGCGCCATTTGCTGCAGTCATGGCTAGTTTCCTGGTCTCAGGTTTGATGCATGAACTTTTCTTTTACTACGTGACTCGTGTGAATCCCACGTGGGAAATTGCTTCATATTTTATGCTACAAGGAATTTGTGTTGTCATTGAGGTATTGGCAAAAAGGGCGTTCGCAGGAAGATTAGTAATTCCAGTGGTGGTTGCACGTTTGTTTACTGTCGGGTTTGCGGGGGTTACAAGCTTTTGGTTGTTTTTTCCACCGCTGATTAGGAGTAACGCCGATGTTAAAGCGATTGAGGAATTTAAGTTACTTGTTCATTTTGCGAAAACTACTAAAATGTGGTAATTAGTGTTTTTGCCAGGAGCCAGGAGGTTATTGCAATGCTGTATAAACACCTTTTAAAGGCTTGAAGTCTACGATTTATATACATGGATCTTTCGTGATATATATTATTACCCTAAAATCAAAATTTGTTTGAAACAACAACAATTGTATGTCACACTTTATATGCATTTGTTTGAAACAATGAAAATTTGTTTAAAAAGTGTTTGCCTTCTTATTTAGTCCATTGCTTTCTTATTTGGTACTTTGTCTGCAAAAACTAAAGCACTAATAACAACTATTATCACGCAAGTCGGTGATTTTGACCGCAAAAAGAAGAAAGTTAGCTAATTCAAACAAGTTTTAAAATCTAATATAACATTTAACAGGTTTTTAGTCGGTCGACGTGAGTCTTGAATCTTGATATATATGATATATGTTCGTCTTAGACTCCAGGACTTCATCGCCATTATCATTGATCCCTTTCGTTGTTGTTACACCTGCACATTTCTTTTTTACCTTACAAAAACATCACTAGCCCTTGTAGTACAACTTCCACATTGTCAGACTTCATATAAGTTCCTCAGCCACCTCCGCTGGTATAACCTTCTTGCATCGAATCAATTCTTCATCTCCCTAAATCTCCAATGGTCGTTGTGAATGGTGATTTTCCGCAAGTGTCTTGAATCCATTAACAGTCAAGTGTGACATGTGGATGTGCATATCCAAAAGTCCTGGCAGTGGCGGACGCAGAAAATCGAACAGCTAGTGGAGGGCAATTTTTAATTTTTTACAATAGCAAGGCAAAAAAAACTAGAATCTGAATTTAAAAAACGAATATTTTAACATAAAAATAGAAGATTTTTAGGTTTTAGAGTGTCAAAAGTTGGATTTCAATGTGTGAGTGGGGGTTACGTTTCGAATGGGGGGGCATTTAAAAAATACTGTCAAAATCAAAGAAAAATTACACTATAATCGCGTCTTTTTGGTCAAGCCATGGGGGGCGTCGCCACCCGGACCTTATTCATAGGTCCGCCCCTGCGTCCTGGTATAAGCAACACTCAGTCCATTCTAGGTGCATGGTTCATTGTATATATTATGATACGTTGTGTGATTCTTACAAAACACTTTATTAGGACTAGGAGGCATTACCTAAAATACATACTAAAATCATTCAATCAATATCATCAAGTTGATATCTTAGCAGGTGAGAACTTTTCCATTTGCTTGTTAATAAGATGATTGTTCCAACTTCCAACAACAAACCCCTGTTTGTGATATCAGTAAGATAATACAAAACAGTGGCAACATATAGGACAACGTTTAATCAACACTATATCACGGATTCATGGCCCAAATGTAGGCTAAGTCGCATGCATCAAACGAAATCTGAAGTAACGTTTTCACATCTGCACGCCTGCAGAGAGTGACTTAATGAATAATGATAGTGCTCGTGTTAAACAACAGACTAACCAGTTATATATTGAACCAAAGGTAATATTCTTTTTGTTTTATCTAATGAAAAAATGAATCGAGCAGTAGAAACATAAAAGATGCAGGACTAATGTTTCAAGTGCTATTTCCGCCACAAATGTGCTCTGTTGGGTTTAATCGGTTATAAGTCGGGTTCACGTATCACGTATGCATGGCATGGCATGGCATGGCTAGAAACAGGTATGACCCATCTTGTGCATGTAAGGTCTGAATTCTACACATGCTCCTATCTGAAAGTTTATGGACTTAAAAATCGATAGTCGTGTGATAGGATCGAACTCGAGATCACGGGATTGCACACATTACGTGAAGAGTTAATTTATTTATTTATTAAATATATTTATTATATTTATTAAATCAAACCGTAGCTAACGATCGTTAAGTAATTAAAAGTTAAGTATTAAACGACCGTTATAGAAGGTTAAAGAAGCTAAAAGAAGGAGTCGGAAAAGTTCCGGAAACCTCTTTTGGAGGTGATGTATATCCGGCCTAAATGGGAGACAAAAGAAAAGGGGAAAAGATTTTGTGGCTTTATTTTGTTTAATCTTGGAAGAGAAGTTTTCCAAGGTGTATATAAACAAACCAAAAGCCTCATAATTTTCACCTCATATCTCTCTTTCTCTTGCTCTAAAAACCGGCCAAACAAACACCCTATTAGGGTTCTTCTTTAATTTTTATTAAGCTATTCTAGATCTAGTCCTCGCCCCTCTCTAGGGTTGTTGGGTAGATCTTCCATAGACTTAGAAGCTCGGTTTGTTCGTGCTAGACTCACGGTTAACTCGCCGTATCACGTGTGTACAAGATCGTGGTGTAATCTTATTTTAGATTACATCCTGGTGGTGTTCGTGATCTATCTCTACCGGTGACCGTTCCGTCAACTTGTAGATCTTGCTAGGATAAAGGTATGTAACCCTAGCCTTGATTAATTATAATCGTGTTAATTAAAGATCTTGTTAATTTTCTTCCGCTGTGTGTTCTTTGATCCATTTTAGGGTTTTTATAAATTGTTATGATAATTATAAACCTTCAGTGGCATCGAGAGCCGTTTTAACATGATTTTAATTATCAAGATCTAAAGTTTTTTTTAACTAATATTGATTGGTGTTAATAATTACATGTTGTTTTTAGGTTTTATAAAAAATTAGGTTTTTGTTTTTTGTTTTTTAAAATTCGGATCTGCCGTTTTTTATTATAAAAAAAAAATAAAAAAAATTTTAAACCCTAAAATTACATGGTAATTAAACTTTAGATAGTTTGCATGAATTAATTGTTATGTCATGCGTGGTTACGATCCATAGTAGTTTTTTAATTGTTAAGAGGATATGAGAGATCCGTAATAAACATGCATGTTTTTACGGATCATATAATTTTGCTTGCTATTTGTTTTATTTGATTCAAAGTTTTAAAATTAGGGAAGACTTTTTATGTTTATAAAAACCCTAGATTTAATGTTCTTTGAATAAATTGTCATTGCATGTGGCTATTTGATTTAGTTTTTTTGTACTACTTGTTTTCATGCGTTTTTTACATTATATGTTGTAAACAAGGGTAATTTTTTTAAAGAAAAATAATATGGACTAAATCTTATCAGAATTAATGAATAGTTTTGAGATCTAAATTACATATGATTTGTGTTGATTAGAATTGCAATAGCAACTTAACGGCCTACTCAATTTTGACAAACTATAAAGTGGGTATAACGCACCGCTGGTCAAGTACCCGGTTAAGGAAGGAGGTGTTATGCTTCAGCGCTGACCAAATTCCCGGCTCGCCTGTGCGTCAAAATTAGAATTACCTACGGTTGTTATTGGTATAATTCTTTAAGGTTGATTGGTTTAACCAATACCTCAACTTGCAAATATATGATGAACTTTTAGTCTCACCAAAAAGTTTACTAAACGTTTTATTAAACTTATGTTATGGAGATGTATGCATGCTTCTCCATACATGATTTTGACACCAAAATCTATACCCTAAAATTTAAGTCATATGCCCTCTAATTGACGAACACTTGAAGTTACAATTGTCGTCATATAAGATATCGGACGATGTTGTAATGGAGAGAAAACTTCATGACTGAATAAGATTGCACATGAAGGTTTTACGTTCTTTAGATTAGTCGACTTAATTGAGTTACTCAGTGAGAACTGGAAACTTAAGGCATAAAGAAGGGATAAAACATGTTTACAATGCAAATGTTTTTGGCAATGTAAATCCCTGACATATCTAGAAATTGCAATATGTTTTGGCAATTATTGTTCGACAAGTTACTGTGTTGAATACATTTGTCACTAGCAGATCAACTGATGTGATAAATCTATGTCAATATGGATTCTAGTTTTTCAAGGAAAATACTATGGTTTTATTACCGAGGTAATTTTATTTTCTTGAATTTTATTATCAAAAATACTAATGTTTAAACTTATTTATGTAGAAATGGCTCAACCCAAAAACAATCTGACAATAAGCTCGGCGTACAAAGCTTTTTTTGAACGGCCTGAACTTACTGGCCCTAATTTCAATTATTGGTACCGCTCACTAAGAATTGTTCTGAGAGCAACGGGTACCATCAATATCTTAGAAACTCCTTTTCCGGAGGATCTTGCTGAAGGAGCAACTGATGCGGAAAGGCTTCAACACGCTGCTAACGTTAAGAAGCACCATGAGGTGGCTGCTGTAATGTTAGGGAGAATGGCTCCATCACTTCAAAGGAAGTATGAGCTAGCTTCTCCTCGGCAAATGCTTGATGAACTCAAGGCTGTGTATGAAACGCCGCAAGCTGTAGAGATCTATGATCTGGTTGATGCTCTACATAGTTGCAAGCAAGCTCCTGGAAAGTCCGTAAGTGCTCATTATATGGAGATGAGGGGTTATATGGAACAACTCATATCACTAGGACAACCCTTTGATAATAATATGGCTATTAACTTGATCAATAGGTCCCTTAATAAGGACTTCAATGATTTCGTTCGCAACTATAATATGCATTGCACGGGGAAGACAGTTAATGATTTGCATGCAATGCTCATTGACTTCGAAAAGGGTTTGAAAGATAAGGCACCCACTGCTACTCCTCAAGTACTTTATGTACAAAAGGGTAGAGTGTCGAAACCAAAACCGCAAGTGAATAAGAAGCAGAAAGGCAAAGGCAAGGTTGATAAGAGCAAGCAAGTTGTGACTACATCAAAACCAAAGCAGAACTTTGCTAAGAAATCTCTGAAAGATGAGACTTGTCACTACTGTAAGATGACTGGACACTGGAAGAGGAATTGCTCTCTCTATCTCCATGAAATGGCAGAACATAAGAAGAAGTCTGAGCAAGCTGCTGCAGCACCATCTTCTGGTAACTTTTTTATGATAGAGTTATTTAATCTTTCATACAAATCAAACTCCTGGGTATATGATACGGGATGTGGTATTAATATTTGTAATACCTTGCAGGGATTTGAGTTGAAAAGGAGGCTTACCTATGGGGAACAATTTCTGCAAGTGGGCAATGGCGCACAAGCAGCGGTTGAAGCTATAGGAATATTTAAATTAGTTTTACCTTCGGGTTTAGTACTGTTTTAAATAATTGTCACTATGCATCTACAATTGTTAGGGGTGTCATTTCCCTTTCTTGTATGTTGGATCTTGGATTTACTCACACGATTGATAATAATAGAATTTCTGTTTTCAAAGATGGTTTATTCTATTTTGATGCAATTTCTGTGAATGGTGTTTTTGAAATTAACATGCATGATAAAAATCCCAAGAGGAAAAATAATTCTGTTTTTAGCATGAATAAGAAGAGTAAGTTAGACAAGAACTCTTCTTATCTTTGGCATTGTAGGCTTGCCCATATTGGGAAGACTCGCATACAAAAGCTTCAACGTGATGGGCTTTTGGAAAGTATCAATGATGAATCATTTGATAAATGTGAATCTTATATCTCTGGGAAGATGACCAAGAAACCTTTTAATAGCAATATTGAAAGGGCTACTGAACTACTTGGTTTAATACACACTGATGTGTGTGGACCACTTAGACATGTGTCAAGGAAAGGTGCTAGCTACTTCTTGACGTTTACGGATGATTATAGCCGTTATGGTTATGTTTATTTACTTAAACATAAACATGAGGTATTTGAAACATTCAAAACGTTTAAAGCTGAAGTAGAGTTACAACTAGGAAAAAAGATTAAAGCTCTTCGTTCTGATCGTGGTGGTGAATATTTAAGTCAAGAGTTTAAAGATTATTTAAGTAAGAATGGAATTGTTCAGAAACTTACTTCTCCGTATACTCCACAACAAAATGGTGTATCTGAAAGGAGAAATCGTACATTATTGAATATGGTACGATCTATGTTTAATCTTACAACTTTACCATTATCCTTTTGGGATTATGCTCTTGAAACTGTTGTTCGTATTCTGAATATGGTTCCCACAAAGAAGGTTGATAAGACACCATATGAACTATGGCATGGCAAGAAGCCATATTTGTCTTATTTGAAAGTCTAGGGTTGTGAGGCGTATGTGAAACGTGACTCTGGAGATAAACTCCAACAACGCTCAGTAAAATGTATCTTTGTAGGTTACCCAAAGGAAACTATGGGTTACTACTTTTATTATCCGGCTGAGAACAAAATAGTTGTGGCTCAGTATGGAGACTTCCTTAAAAATGATCTTGTAAATCAAGAATTCAGTGGGAGAAATTATGATCTTGAAGAAATTCAAGAAGATACATTGCCTTCTGAAAATACTAGCAATGAAATTCCTGTAGAACCAGAAAGTCTGAGTGTTCCACCGGAATTAATTCCTCCACGTAGGTCTCAAAGGGCTATACATGCGCCGGACAAACTATGTCTATACATAGAGGATGATGAGGAGGAAGTAGGGGATCTTGGTGAACCTGCTAACTATCGATCCGTAATGTCTGATCCAGAAAAGTCAAAATGGATAGTTGCGATGAATGAGGAAATGAAATCCATGGAAATCAATGATTTTTGGAGTCTTGTAGACGCACCTAAAAATGCTAAAGTAGTGAAAAATAGGTGGATCTATAAGAAGAAAACTGACATGGATGGTGATGTACAATCCTATAAAGCACGTTTAGTGGCTAAAGGTTTTACTCAAACTTTTGGCGTAGACTACGAGGAGACATTTTATCCTGTAGCAGACTTACGAGCCATTAGGATTCTCATAGCTATAGCAGCATACTATGACTATGAGATATGGCAAATGGATGTTAAAAATGCCTTCTTGAACGATCGCTTAGATGAAGACATCTATATGCAACAACCGGAAGGGTATGTTGATCCTAAATATCCAAAACGCGTGTGCAAACTTCAAAGGTCTATTTATGGTTTGAAGCAAGCATCACGTCAATAGAATAAGCGATTTGATGAAGAAATCAAAAAGTTCGGATTTATTCAAAATCTTGATGAGCCATGTGTATACCGCAAAGCTAGTGGGAGTAATGTAGTGTTCCTAATTCTATATGTCGATGACATATTGATCATGGGAAGTAACATTCCAAGACTTAAGGAAGTTAAGGATTATCTTGGTAAATGTTTTTCTATGAAGGATTTGGGAGATGCTGCATATATTCTGGGAATTAAGATCTATCGAGATAGGAATAGACGGTTAATTGGTCTTAGGCAAGATGCTTATATTGATAAGATATTGAAGAAGTATAACATGCATAACTCTAAGAAAGGGTTTCTACCGATGGAGGTTAAGCATGAGTTAAGTCATGAGAAAGATGCATCAACACCTGAAGAGGTGGCTTACATGAAGAAGGTGCCTTATGCTTCGGCTGTTGGATCTATTATGTAGGTTGTAAGATGCACAAGGCCTGATGTGGCGTTTGCTCAGAACTTGGTCAGTAGATACCAACATAATCCAGGAAAGTCCCACTGGACTGCTGTTAAGCATATTCTAAAGTATTTGAGAAGTACGAAAGATATGTTTTTGGTATTCGGGGGTAAACCAGACACAGAATTGAATGTAACAGGATTCTGTGATGCGTCCTGGCAATGTGATAAAGACGATACGAAGTCTCAGACGGGTTACGTGTTTGTCATCAATGGAGGAGCAGTTGACTGGAAGAGCAGTAAGCAGAAAACCATTACTATGCATGCGACTCAATCTGAGTACATGGCCGCTTCAGAAGCTGCAATGGAAGCTGTTTGGATTAGGAAGTTTATTGGAGATCTTGGAGTGATGCCTTCAATTAAAGAACCTATTGATATATATTGCGACAATTCTGCGGCAATAATATTCGCCAATGACCCTGGAGTCATGAAGGGCGCCAGACACTTTAAACGTAGATATCACTACGTTCGAGAACAAGTGGAAGCTCGAGAAATAAAATTAATTAAAGTTCACACAGATGATAACGTAGCTGATCCTTTTACTAAGGCTTTATCTAAGCCAAAGGTAGTTAAGCATGCCAAGACAATTGGGCTGCAACTAGCTAGCGAATTCATGCAATAAATCTGTTGATTAGTATTGGATAAAGGATGTAAGACATTATTGAATTGATGAAATAAAGATTAGATTTCGTTTATTTTTCTTTTATTTGATTTTGTATCCTATTTTACATGTGTTAATCCGTGAGCATTATGATGTTTCTAAATGTCCGTTGTCGATTAATAATATGGGAGTATTATTAAACTAAGACAATTCAAAATAGTGACAGGGTATACTTGAAAGTATATTGGTCAGATTTGGATGATATTTGATGGATCAAATATTGGACTTATCCCAACTATGTGATTTTACTTTATGGATCTTTGTCATTAAGTAAATCATAAATAGTTATCCTTAGACCTGAGATGCCAGAAAACTGCATTGAATATAGTGCATTTCTGTAAGGTAACCTAACGCTAAACGTAACTGGTAGTCATAAGGGTTATTTTCAGAAGTGTTGCAAAGTTCATGTGTTTTGCTTGTAGTCGAAATGGGATTCGTTTCCTTCAAATTATTATTTGAAGTATAAATACAACTGGGCCCCTCGGGGGAATAGTAAGATGTTTGTGTGGCCACATCCAAATGTGTTTTGGTAATCTTGCTATATCCGTAAACGAGAAACAAAATAGTTAATGAAAGGAATGACTGAGATCCATATCCATATTAACAATGTATTTGAAATGAAAGGGTAATAATAATGATTATATATCATTAAAAGGTTTTGTCCAAGAAACCTTACTCGAGTTGTACTAGTGACATTGTTAGTGTAACTAGACGCTAATCAATGTGATCACGATATTCGAATTTTATCCAAGTGGGAGTTATGGACTTAAAAATCGATAGTCGTGTGATAGGATCGAACTCGAGATCACGGGATTGCACACATTACGTGAAGAGTTAATTTATTTATTTATTAAATATATTTATTATATTTATTAAATCAAACCGTAGCTAACGATCGTTAAGTAATTAAAAGTTAAGTATTAAACGACCGTTATAGAAGGTTAAAGAAGCTAAAAGAAGGAGTCAGAAAAGTTTCGGAAACCTCTTTTGGAGGTGATGTATATCCGGCCTAAATGGGAGACAAAAGAAAAGGGGAAAAGATTTTGTGGCTTTATTTTGTTTAACCTTGGAAGAGAAGTTTTCCAAGGTGTATATAAACAAACCAAAAGCCTCATAATTTTCACCTCATATCTCTCTTTCTCTTGCTCTAAAAACCGGCCAAACAAACACCCTATTAGGGTTCTTCTTTAATTTTTATTAAGCTATTCTAGATCTAATCCTCGCCCCTCTCTAGGGTTGTTGGGTAGATCTTCCATATACTTGGAAGCTCGGTTTGTTCGTGCTAGACTCACGGTTAACTCGCCGTATCACGTGTGTACAAGATCGTGGTGTAATCTTATTTTAGATTACATCCTGGTGGTGTTTGTGATCTTTCTCTACCGGTGACCGTTCCGTCAACTTGTAGATCTTGCTAGGATAAAGGTATGTAACCCTAGCCTTGATTAATTATAATCGTGTTAATTAAAGATCTTGTTAATTTGCTTCCGCTGTGTCTTCTTTGATCCATTTTAGGGTTTTTATAATTGTTATGATAATCATAAACCTTCACTATCATGATAGTGCATCATCTATAGTGTTACACCAACTCATCTTCACTATACAGTACGTCCTAACAAACATAGAATTCTTCCAACACAAGCTCCTTAAGCTTATTTACATCGTGGCGGGGCGAGCTTCTCCACTACAACAAAATCAATGTTTAGGGTCGAAAATTTCGACCCTAAATATGAAGGTATTCGACCCTAAATTTTAGGGTCGAAATATTCGACCCTACACGTTCGATCCAAAAATTTTGACCCTTAAAAATTAGGGTCGAAATACACTATGTATTTTAGGGTCGAAAAAATGGGGCCCACCACTTTTTAGCCAAGTTTTTGACCAAAATTTAGGGTCGAAACCCTTTGTAATTTAGGGTCGAAAATTTCGACCCTAAATATTATGCACGTGTAAATAAAAAAAATATTTTGAAAACGTTTTTATTCGTTTTAATTTATTAAATTAGGGTCGAAACCCTCTTTCAAATTTAGGGTCGAAAATTTTGACCCTAAATATTATCCACGTGTAAATTAAAAAAACATTGTGAAAACGTTTTTATTTGTTTTAATTTATTGAATTACGGTCGAAACCTTCTTTCAAGTTTAGGGTCGAAAATTTCGACCCTAAACATTTTATATTAATTTTAATGACAGAATCATGTGTGCAGGTTTAAACTTAGGGTCAAATTTTAGGGTCGAAAATTTCGACCCTAAGACTTAGGGTCGAAATTTCGACCCTAACTATAAGTTTAGGGTCAAAATTTCGACCCTAACTATAAGTTTAGGGTCGAAATTTCGACCTTAAATGTTGCCTGGGCAAAAAAAAAACTGCATTAAGCAGCTTGTTTCCAGATTTTTTTCCGGTATTTTTTCCGGAAAAAAATCTATATTTCAACAAATCTACAATATTACAAATCACTAAACAATACAATACTAATAATTTACAATACGTTAAATAGCCAAAACGTTAGAATACATTTCACCAAATCCTTATTTCACAAATGTAACAAGTCTAAAATTCTTACATATCACAATAAATCCATGTTTCACAATTTAACAAGTCTTAAGTTATTACACATAATAAAAAGTCTAAAACCAACAACAACTCCTAATCTGAATAGTCCCCGGCCTGATCATCACCCCCTCATCAACATCCAAGTTAATTAGCTCATTATCGGACATGTTGTTGGCATTCTCAAGATCTTGAGCCAACTCGTCGATGGTCCGAGTATCATTTTGATGAGGATTTAGGTTGACGGTATAGTTGGGACTTTCCCGAGAGTTAGAACTCGAGGGGCCAGTGGTGTTGACAACGGGTCGATTACAGTTGTTGAAACTGTTATTTTGGGTAAATGGAGGTTGGAGTGGGTTGAGTGGAGCATTATATGGAAATCTGGGAGGGGGAGGAATACCACGTAACTGGGGCATAACAGGGACCTGAGGCATACCAGGGAACTGAGACATGCCAGGCATAGAAGAGAATTGGGGTGACGGAACAAAAGGGTTATTAGGTCCGGTATACCCTCGACCCACATGTGAAGTATAATGAGAAATTAAATGACTTAGGCGGGCGTTGTTTACCTCAGCATTTTGTTGCGACACACTAGCATACGTATGGGCCAAATTAGCCCGTTGCTGCGCCTCCTCGGTTTGCTTCCTCAACAGCTCTTTTTCTTTCTCATGAATCCTAAGTACCTCCGAGAGTTGTTCTCGAGTCACTCCCTCACTATAAGAACTACTCCCGCATCCATATGAGGTACCACCACCCGGCAACTTCCTGACCCTGCCGACGATATTTTGAGTGTTGCGGCTCGGATTTACTAGATCAATTATTTCTTGATCACTTTTGTACTGCTCAACACCGCAAGAAATCGCTTCTTTTATGGCCATCATTTTCGACTGTGAAAAAGAAAGAGAAAAAAAGAAGTTAAAAAAAAATATGTTATTAAAGCATGTCTAAATTAAATTACTTACATATCTGTCTTGATTTTCCTCGGACATAATGTCATTCTTGTTTGTGCGTGTCCTCTTCCAAGTTTGTATAAGGTCCTCGTAAGCCCCATGCGTGACTTTCTGTACAATATCAAATAAATTAATAACAAGATCTTTACAAAAAAATATTAATAACAAGATACAAATAAACAATATAAAAGCTTTTAAATGATCACAAAAACTATAACGATTCTTACATATTCGTTCCTTCCTTGAGCGAATGATTTTTTCCCTTGATGTGTAGAAACTTTGTTTTTCGAGCGGTTAACTGTATTAACTTCACTTCTCCTCACCCGACTCGGGTGGGACCAATACCGGCACAAATCATTCCACTCCCTTGCTGATCTGTTGCCCCACGTAGAACTCGATGGGGGCCGTACAAGCGCCGCTTTCTCGGGCGAATCATGGATAGAATAATAGTCAGCCTTTAGCTTGTTCTTATTTTTGCGCCAAAGTAGCCTCAACTTACAGTTAATTCCAGTTTTTATCCTTTCTCCCACTACATATGTTTTCCCGCCATAAGTCACACTTTCACGACTATCCAACCAACCCGTCAGGTTGAAATAGGTCTACATGTAAACATATGCATTTAAATAAACAAACAATTTTCAACCAAAACAGTTAATAAGACTAGATGTAACGCAAACAATTAATACCTCAAGTGTAGGAAAGATATGGGTTTTGAGGTGCAATGGTATCTCTTCCCACTCGCAAGCAAGTGGAAGTGGTCAGACTGTTTCCCCCATCAGAGAGCTCAACATCGCAGCATGAATGCCTAACGGATGGAAGCTATTAAGATCATAAATATCAAATGAAACTGGTAGAGGTCCTCCATGCGCCCTATGCGCCCTCCTTAGGCTCGTATTAACCGTAACCATATGTGGTATCAGGTCACCTGCAAAGATTAGTTATTGAAGTTATTGATTCGTGAAAATTCAAGCAAAAAAATTAACAATAAGAGTTGACATAAAATAAAAATAAATCACAATTTCTTACTTTCGCAATTGTCAGGTACGGACTTTGTAGGTCGTCTAAGTGGAGTACCACCAGCATCCCCACCGTGTGATCTACCACCTACACACGCCATCTGTAATATAACAAGTACATGAACACACAATTTCGTGGACCGGTTAATGCTAATACACAAATTCATAAAAAATTACACATTTAAACATATAAGAACAATTCCATTAAAAAAATTACACATCTAAAGATTAAATCATTGTTTCATTCAAATTACAACTTAAGATCAATTATCACAATCTGAATCATCGCTAGATAAAACTTCTTCAACAACATTATTAGGGTTCACTTCATCATCATCAGACATTTCAGCATCATCATCATCAAGGGCATGTGCAACGTCATCATCTTCATTATTGATTAGATCATCATCGTCTTCATTAACCTGTGTGGCGGACACTTCTGCCGATTCGTCATTCAAACTCAAATTTGTATCCTCCAAACAAATCAAACCAACATTCAGCGTAAAATGTGATGAACTGCTACCATGTATAACATCTTGATCGGACTCTTCAACATCGCCATGATAAACATGTTCGACCACCTTCCAACCATTTGGTTTTCTTGCAAGGTCTTCAAGGTAAAATACTTGTGATACTTGTGTCGCAAGAATGTATTGGTTATTTTTGTGAAATTCCTTATTAGTCAAAATATGATGTATGCCCAGCTCAATGTAAGAACGTCTATTGCGTTTCGTACAATTTGGGGGGTTAATGGTGTCAAACCATTTACATCGAAACAACACAACCTTGCGGTTGCCGATATAAGTGAGCTCCAGAATTTCTTCGAGTTGACCATAATACATCTCTCCATCAAGCCCGACTGTTGAAACACTGCTGCATTGAGTGGTGTAAAGTTTATCACGTTCATGTATCACAAACCTCACACCGTTAACTACGCAAGCGGGGTATGTACATGCACTAGTATGTCCACATGCCAAAGAGAATAACTCTTCATTACAGTCGCCTGTCGTTTTTTTTTCACGAATCTACGAAAGAGATACAAACATATTTAGATATATGAGCAATAACTCCAAGGTAATATATCTAATGTATTTACCTTGTGACTAAACCAGGTGGGAAACCTCGTTTCCACGTTATCAGGCGATTCTCTGCAAAAGTTCATGATATTAGGATAAGTCATCCTGAAAGAAGATTTTTTAAAAAATAGATAAGGAAGAAACATACTCTTTGTAAGCCAAGATGTCTGATTCGATTTCAGGAATGTTGTTAAGTATATACCATACAACTGCCCGCGTAACATCTAAACTCATATGAATATCTTTGACTCTACCCATCAGTTTGCATGAGGACCGGAACACCTGGAATTTATCTTTTTGTTCAGGCAAATCGTCGTCATTCCTGTCAAGACGGTTAAATCTCGTCTCGACATCCTCAGCAAGATAACGTGAACAAAAAGTTAATGCTTCTTCTGCAACATAACCCTCCGTAATAGAACCTTCAGGCTTTGCTTTATTTCGGACATAATTCTTTAGCTTATTCATGTATCTTTCAAATGGATACATCCACCTGCAGCGAATGAGGGCACCTAGAATAGCCTCATCGGGTAGATGTATAACCAAATGAGGCATTATTTCAAAAAAAAGCAGGAGGAAAGATTTGCTCTAAATTAATCATCACACTGATCAATTGGTTTTTAGCTTACCATGTCCTCCTCCGTCAAAATTCTAGAACAAAGCTGCTTAAAAAACAAGCAAAGCTGGATTATAGGATCTGCAATGTTTTTGGGCAAGTATTGTTGTACTCCGTAAGGAAGTAACCGTTGCATCATTATATGACAGTCATGAGATTTCATGCCCGTTATATTGTCATAATTAGCAGTGACTTTTTGTTTAAAGTTGGATCCAAACCCATCAGGTAGTCTAACTCCTTTGATGAATTTACAAAAAAGTTCCCTGTTAGCTTTGGTGAAAGAGTACTTTGGATGAGGCTTCTCAAACTTCCCGTTTCCTTTTGGAACTAACCACAACTCGGGTCGAACTCCCAATTTTTCCAAGTCTTGCCTTGCCTTTGTCGTGTCTTTGGATTTGTCGTTTTGTAACAAGATATTCAGTATTGCCTCAAGCACGTTCTTTTCGATGTGCATGACATCCAAATTGTGTTTTAGTATAAGAAAGGGCCAATACTCAAGCTCCCAAAAGATAGAACGCTTAGTCCAATTCAATTCAACAATTCTATTAGGAGGTGGGTTGGTTTTCTTAATTTCTGGATGCTTCCCCGGCTTACGACTCAAGAGGCTATTAATTTGTAACTGGATATCCATTTCGGTAAACTTTCCCGGTTTAGGCTTCCGTTCGGCTTTACCATAGAATTGCCTAGTTTTACTCCTTAGATAATGATTTGTTCTTAACCATCTTCTATGACCAACATAAACGATTTTGTTCTTGATAGCCATCGATGGAGTGTCCTTGTTACAAGTGGGGCATGTGTAGTAGCCTTGCCCAACCCACCCAGAAAGACTACCCCGAGCTGGAAAATCATTGAAGGTCCATAAAAGTGCCGCTTTCATATCGAAATAAGTACCCGTAGCAACTTCTTTCGTCCTGACTCCTTTCCATAAATCATTGAGTTCTTTAATCAAAGGCGCCAAGAAAACATCAATATCTTTTCCAGGTGATTTAGGGCCGGGAATTAACATCGTCAACATTAAAGAAGTTTCTTTCATACACATCCACGGTGGTGTGTTGTATGCTGTCAATATGACCGGCCACATGCTGTAATTTTGACTCATAATGCCATAAGGATTAAAACCATCAGCAGCCAACCCTAATCAAACGTTTTTAGGGTCACTAGAGAAATCAGGTAGCATCATGTCAAAATGTTTCCATGCTTTACCGTCACACGGGTGATTCAACTTGCCATCCTTAGACTGTCCAGTAGCATGCCAAGTCATCCACTTTACTATGTGTTTTGTGTTGAACATGTGTTGAAGTCTAGGTTTTAACGGAAAGTAACGCACCACCTTGTTTGCAACCAACTTCCCCTTTGCTTTCTTTGGGTCTTTATATCTACTCTCTCCACAGACTGGACAATTATCCCTCTTTTTGTTATCCTCTGATCCCCAATATAAAAAACAATCGTTTATACAAGCATGAATCGATTCGTATCCTAACCCGATCTTTCTGTATGTCTTCTTGATTTCATAGTATGACGATGGGAAATTGAAACCTTGACTACGGGTACAAAATTTCTGGAGACAAGCTAGAATCTGGTTAAACCCGACATCACTAATTTTATTTAAAACCTTGATGTGTGAAATCTCTGTTGTAAATTCCAATGTAGTCAAATTGGTAAGCGTGTGCAACTTTTGGGTGGACCTACTAAGTAACTCTTCAAACTCGTTATTAGGACCCGTTGTTTAATCAGGTGGAGTTTGAGTCAGAGGAGTTTGAGTCGGAGGAGTTTGAGTCGGTGGAGTTTCGACATTAGTTACAGAAATATCTTCTAAGAACGTATTCATGTCAAGGTGTTCAGGTGAATGTGATACTGGTGTAGGAAGCAGAAGAATCGGTTCACCGTGATATTTCCAAGTGGTATAATATTCGTCCCACCCGTGTTGGGATAAGTGTACCTCAAGAGTGTGGAGGTCAACCAATCTCTCACAGTTACAACAACGTTTACATGGGCAATAGATCATTTGTGTGATGGGGTGCACAAATGTCTTACAATGCTCGAGGAAGGTGAAAAGACCATATAAAAATTCATCAGAATTACGATTGGATATAGTTGTCCAACTCTTATCAATTATCATAACTGCGTTGCAAATAAACATTATTCAAATAAATGATTTAATTAAACACCTTAAAACAAATAATCAGGAATGTTTTTTCACCTACTAGTGCACTATGGAAGGCAATCCTAACCCACTCTTTGAATGTTTCGTCTCATATATGAATGCGTATAACTGATTTACTATTCGAGAATATTTAGGCAGCATTTCCCCTCTACTCCCCAAGTATGTGTTTAAAGACATATTCGTAGGAGTAAAGGAGAAACGCTGTCGAAATCATCTCAAATAATAAACCAGTTATACGCATTCATATCCTAAATGAGACAAAACATTCAAAAAGCAGTCCCAAAAATGGGGACTTTCCGAAATTAATTTTTAATAAATTAATTTCGGACGGGTTTTCTAAGGTTGATTAATTTCGGACGGGGCTTTTCCAAAATTAATCGACTAGAATCCTAAAACAATCCTAAAATTATTTACTACAAAAGACTAACAATATATAATATAATAAACATATGCATAATATTAATTACACAACTCGGTCACAGCTGAAATAAACAAAGATGGAAAGATAGAAAAAAAGGTCCGGATGAGGAACTTGTCCCGACTGTCCCGGTGCTAACCAAACACAAACATAAAATAAAAAAATCTAAATTAGTTGGTTTCCGAGATTTTATCTAATTTGAAACAAACACTAAAACAATTTCAAAAAAAACATTACCTTTTATACGACTGTGACTCGGGAAATCGGTTCTCGGCTATGACTCGGGTCTTGGCTACGATAAGCATATAAAAAAATTCAACTCGTGCATATATATATATATATATATATATATATATATATATATATATATATATATATATATATATATATATATATATATATATATATATATAAGTCGAAATCCCTAAATAAATATTAAGGCATATATAAGCTGAAATCCATTAAGCCTAAAAGAATTAAGCCAAAATCAACTATATATATATACTAAGCGAAATCAACTAAGCCTAAATCAACTAAACCTAAATAAGCCAAAATCAACTAAGCCTAAATATAATCCAAAATCAACTAAGCCTAAATATAACCCGAAACCAATTAAGCCAAAATAAGCCAAAAACTATTAAAAAATTAGCTCATACGTTTTAATATAAGAAAAATAAACACCCACCTTTAGTATAAGTGGCTACTGCTGCTGCTGCCGTGGTGGTGCTGCTGCCGCCGGCGGTGGTGGTTGCTATTGCTTCCGTCGGTGGTGGTATTGTTGCTGTCGGTGGTGGTGGTGGTATTGCTGCCGTCATTATCATTATCATTATCATTATAACAAATTAAATAAATTATCATTATCATTATAACAAAGTTAGACAAATTATCATTATCATTATAACAAATTTAAACAAATTATCATTATCATTATAACAAATTTAAACAAATTTAAGCAAATTACCTTTATATAAATTGGTGGGTCGGATTGGTGGTGGTGGTGATGGATGGGTCGGATTGGTGGTGGTGGTGATGGGTGGGACGGATTGGTGATGTGCGAGTGTGGTGGTGATGGGTGGGAAGAAGATGAAGATGAAGATGGTGGTGGTGGGATGAGACGGTAGTGGGATGGGTGGGACGTATTGGGTGACGGGGTGGAGTGTGGTGGTGGTGGGTCGGAGTGTGGTGGAATGGGTTGTGGGTTGGATGATACGGGGTGGAATGGGTTGTGGGTTGGATGAGAAGGAGATGATGAGATGATGAAAATGGTGGTGGTGGGTTGGATGAGACGGAGATGATGAAGATGATGAGATGTTGCCTGTTTTTTTTTTTAATAAAGATGAAGAATGAATGATGTCTGTTGTGGGTTTAATTGTGGATAGAATGTAGGGTCAAAAATTAGGGTCGAAAATTTCGACCCTAATATTTAGGGTCGAAATTTTCGACCCTAAATTTCGACCCGAAATATAAGCCGCGAATTTTATAATTTTGGTATGGAATTTTAAAATTTTCGTGAAATTTTTTGAAAGTTAAAAGTTTTAGTTCCAAATTTAGGGTCGAAATTTTGACCCTAAATTTCGAAACTATAATAGTTTTAAATTTAAAATGCTTTAAAAATCAATAAATAGAGTTTATAATTACTAAATTATTTATATAAAATATTAACAAATTATTTTATCTATATAAAAAATTAATAAGTATCACTAATATATTTTATTTATGTAAATTTATTTTATAAATTACAATAATTACGTTTTAAAATAGTAAATTTCGAAACGAGAATAATTTTAATTTTAAAATGTTTTAAAACATTAATAAATAGAGTTTATAATTACTAAATTATTTATATAAAATATTAACAAGTTATTTTATTTATATAAAAAATTAATAAGTATCACTAAAATATTAACAAGTCAATAGGGTATCGTATAACATGATATGAGTCAATATGGTATCATATTGCATGATATGAGTCAATAGGGTATCGTATTACATGATATGAGTCAATATGGTATCGTATTACATGATATGAGTCAATAGGGTATCGTATTACATGATATGAGTCAATATGGTATCGTATAACATGATATGAGTCAATAGGGTATCGTATTACATGATATGAGTCAATAGGGTATCCTATTACATGATATGAGTCAATATGGTATCGTATTACATGATATGAGTCAATATGGTATCGTATTACATGATATGAGTCAATAGGGTATCGTATTACATGATATGAGTCAATATGGTATCGTATTACATGATATGAGTCAATTGGGTATCGTATTACATGATATGAGTCAATATGGTATCGTATAACATGATATGAGTCAATAGGGTATCATATTACATGATATGAGTCAATAGGGTATCGTATAACATGATATGAATCAATAGAGTATCGTATAACATGATATGAGTCAATATGGTATCATATTGCATGATATGAGTCAATAGGGTATCGTATTACATGATATGAGTCAATATGGTATCGTATTACATGATATGAGTCAATATGGTATCGTATTACATGATATGAGTCAATAGGGTATCGTATAACGTGATATGAGTCAATATGGTATCATATTGCATGATATGAGTCATTAGGGTATCGTATTACATGATATGAGTCAATATGGTATCGTATTACATGATATGAGTCAATATGGTATCGTATTACATGATATGAGTCAATATGGTATCGTATTACATGATATGAGTCAATATGGTATCGTATTACATGATATGAGTCAATATGGTATCGTATTACATGATATGAGTCAATATGGTATCGTATTACATGATATGAGTCAATAGGGTATCGTATTACATGATATGAGTCAATAGGGTATCGTATTACATGATATGAGTCAATATGGTATCATATTACATGATATGAGTCAATATGGTATCGGATTACATGATATGAGTCAATATGGTATCGTATTACATGATATGAGTCAATATGGTATCGTATTACATGATATGAGTCAATATGGTATCGTATTACATGATATGAGTCAATAGGGTATCGTATTACATGATATGAGTCAATAGAGTATCGTATCACATGATATGAGTCAATATGGTATCGTATTACATGATATGAGTCAATATGGTATCGTATTACATGATATGAGTTAATATGGTATCGTATTACATGATATGAGTCAATATGGTATCGTATTACATGATATGAGTCAATATGGTATCGTATTACATTGGAGGGAAAACACTGGAGGGAAAACCTTGGCGGGAAAACATTGGAGGGAAAACATTGGAGGGAAAATGTTAACAATTTCCCTCACTTTTTTAGCATAAAAAGAGAACCACACACACTCCTTATCATCACAACCACCAGCAGATCACACACACTTATCGTCATAAACAAATTGTTATTATGTACATGTTGAAGCATGAAGCTTTTCCGTGCAGGTGTGGACATGGAGATGTAGTTCTTCGAGAATCATGGACAACTGAAAACTTTGGTAGACTGTATTATGCTTGTCCACGTTCACGGGTTCAACCTCCAGTTTCATATGGATGCAAATTTTTTTTATGGAAAGACGAACGCGTCCAACTACTAATCAATTCTCTTGGAGGTTCAATGAGCTTTTCTAATCCAAGCTCTTCTTCAAGATCTTCAACGAGCTTTTCTCCTCCAAGCTCTTCTCCCAGACCTTTAACGATTCCAGTTTCTTCTCCAAGCTCTTCAGCGTGTGCAAACTGTGTGCGCTTGAATGGAATGATAATGGTAATTGAGCGTACGATAGAGTTGTACCGCAACTCCGATAGGCACACATTGGATTCAGCTGCACTATTCACGACCTTTACGATGACATGGGGAACCTTAGTTTGAACTAGTTTGTGATGTGTTTTTCCGTGTTTACGAGTCTAATATCGTTGTAATATCAATGTTTAATTAAGCGCGTGTTTAAGTGTCCGTGACGAATAAAATTATGTTTAAGAGTGTTTGGGATAAAGTAGTGTTTGGTTCTGTAAGTAATTAGTATTCTACCTTGAATCATTGTGAGAATTTAGTTTGTTTGAGTCACAAAATTTAGTTTAAGTCTGTTGTGTTAGCTTTTGCAGTCAAAAGTTCAGTCAAAAGCATTTTACTTCAATCAAATTTTGCTCAAACTCATAAATAAAGGAGCCTTTTTTATTCATACAAACATACAAGTACATTTCAAACACAAAAACCATAAAAGATGCAAAAGCATCATTATACACAACAACATGTGTTAGTATGGTTCTTATTCTATCTGAACAACAATTATTAATTAGATTAAAAGAGACACAGTCTTAACGAATTCCTTCATTAAACTTTGCTCAAACTCATAAATAAAGGCTCCTTCTAAGCATTTACAAATTCTTATTTATTGATCCTTCATTTTCTTAACGAATTCCTCCTTCTCAGTCATTCTTGCTGGTGTATCTTTAATTAAACCTTCCAACCGACTTGAGGTTTTCTTATCCTTCTTTTGAGTATCTTTCAATACTTTAGCGCATTTCTTTAAGAGATATGTATCTCCAGCACGTTCTAATTCCTGGATAAACTGTTGTCTTTCTTCAACAGCTTCATCTAAAACCTCATGTAAACGTTCAAGTTTCAGACCAAAACTTTTGTCCGCTTCGGCAGATTGTTCAGAATATGATACCATTCGATCAGTCCAATTATCTGAACCAGCAACTTCTTTTAATTCTTCTAACCTTCCTAACCAGGCCATTATTGTTGTCTTTTTTGAGTATTGGAAAACTGAGATGAGTGATAATTGGAGGCAAACTACAAACCATTAAATAGCAAAACAACTACCCAATATGGATGGCACACACACATCTATTATCATCTTCCTGGTCATAATGGATACATAATGAAAGCACTAAAACTAGTACCATCAATAGTGGGACTAATGAAAGCACTAAAACAATGGGTACACAATGGGTACAGTCATTTGTAGTCTAGTTGGTTTTTCATAGTGGTAACCAGCTTGATCTTTCTGGATTTGTGGTGTAACTGATGAACTTGTTATGTTCTTGTAGTTGCTAAGTTGTTTGCACAGCTTTAGTTCTGCTTAGACTTAATTATTTTTAGCTATTACTGCATTATCTGTCCTAGTACCTAATCTGTTTCGTTTTTATTATATAAACGTCGCAACTGTTCGTAAAGTCTAATGACTTTAAGTCCCCGTATCGAATAAAATGTATCGTTACGCGTTTTGTTCGTATCTTCTAACAAAAAAGTTACATACGTTTTATATAAGTATAATAATAATAATAATAATAATAATTCAAAATTTATTTTAATAATTATGAAAAAAATATTTTTTGCAATTAAAACACATTACCATTGAATAAAAACATATATTAAAATTTAAATATATACATATATTAACATTTTAAAAGGATTCAAACTAAAAGAAAATTTTAAAAATATATTTAATAATTTAGGGTCGAAATTTCGACCCTAAATTTAAACCGCGAATTTTTTAAATTTTTCGTGAAAATGTTTGGTGTGAAATTTTAAATTTTTTGTGAAAATTTTTTAAAATTCTAAATTTAGGGTCGAAATTTCGACCCTAAAATGTTAACTTTAAAAATAAATTTTTTTAAATTATTTTTAATTATTAAAAATATATTATATAATACATAAATTAAAATTATTTAAAATTTTAAATTTAGGGTCGAAATTTTGACCCTAAATTTTTAGACCCCACCTGCTTTTTTACCAGCCCTTTTGGGTTGAAAAATTGTGGGCCCCACCTTAATTTAGGGTCGAAATTTTCGACCCTAAATATGGTCCGACCCTAAACATAGATTTTGTTGTAGTTTCGTAAGCTGGCAGCCATGAGGTTATTCCCATCATGGCGGGCAATCTTTCTAAGCTTTGCAGCCATAACGTGTGTCCCTCATAACTAAATAGAAATGAGGCAGAGTATCTAAGTCGGATATACAACTTTATTAACTCAAATGATACGATTGCATCCCACGTTAATGTAATATATTCACCTTCCATATATTTAGGATATATAACTTTAATTTACGAAATACTCAACTTGCAGCCCACGTCAATGTATATCCTCACTTCCGATATATTAGATGTCAATAATAATATACGCAAAAACCTCGTACATCGTATTATTCTTTTCCAAACCTTTTTATCGAAACCTAATAAACCAAAGATATCGACAATGGCGGTTCATGTTCCACATGACGTCCTGTTGAACCACATTCTACCAAGAGTTCCACCCAAATCTATTGGTCGCTTCAAGTGTTTCGAAAGAATGGCACTCGTTACTTACGTCAAGCATGTTCGAAACTATGTACATCGACAACCATCAAAACAACATTGAACTTTTGGTCTTTTCAAAAACAGAAACATCATCATTCCACCAGTTTACCACCATCCAACCTGAAGCGCCACCAACTGATAAAGGTTTAACTCCCACACGCCGCCCTTTACCACTATTCGGAGATACCGCTCCTCCTCATGATATTCATATTCTCACATCGTTTCATGGTTTGGTATGTCTAGGCATAAAAAGAGATTGGAACTATGATCGATACTCTTATCTAATCTTATGGAATCCTTTGACAACTGAGTATAAGAAGTTGTCCAAATCTAATCCTCACGGGTATTGCAACACTGCTGGTACGTATTCGAAATTCCAGTTGTATTACAGCTCTTGTGAAGATGACTACAAGCTTCTATTAGTTAACTATTATGTTTACATATACTCATTGAAATCGGACTCGTGGAGAAAAGTAGACTCCATTCGAAAAGCATATATACTTTGTCATCCGGGTTGTTGGAGTCGAGGTACTTATCTGAATGAACATCTCTACTTTTTAAAACACGACAAAGACAGCAGAAAATTAATTTCAATTATAAGGTCTGACACAAAAACTGAACTGTTATCAACGATCGAAACTGCGAATGTATATGAATCAGCTGTTCCACGTGCATACGGCTATTCTGTGGTTAAAAGTGATTGCATTCATGTGTGTGTCAAATATAACATTGATTATGATTTCCGAAGGACTACTACGTGTATTAAGTTGTGGAAGTTGGATGAATATGACAAGCTGAAAGAAGTGTTAACTTATCAACTAAGGCCACATGTTTGTGATATTCATATTAGAGATTTGCATCCATTCTACTTAATGAAGAACGGAAACTGGCTCATGATGAAGAACAAGTACCGGTGGCCGTCTTATAATTAAAAAATGGGATAATTACCCAAATAGACTTTGAGCTTTGTCCATTTGCGGAAATGACCCATGTTATTTAAAACTTCCAAAACTAGACTATGCGACTAAACTACCTTATGCTACCTATGCAACTTTAACAAAATTATAAAATATCCCTATGCACCAATGTGTAAGATTGTGTAAGATGTTGTGTACCAGAATGTGTAAAGTATATTCTATGCGATTTTTATATTTTTTTATAATTTTTTTATACTTTTATAATTAATATATTTAAACTATTTTTTATGCGACTTTTTGTTTTTTGAAAAAAAAACTAATTATTGTGTATTCTAAAGTAAAAACTAGAGTCCTGTGACTATACAACACTGACAAGACCACTATTCCAAGGCAAAAGATGCAAACAAGAAATTAGTCAGACTGTCTCTCCTTTAAAATGTTCTCTCTCACGTAGTCACACACACTTTCTACCATTTTCTCTCTTTAAAAATCCGGCCGATCACAACTGTTCACCGTTCGAAAACCACAGCGATTTCATGTAGATCTGAGATTTCATACACGCTCCCACTTGAACCACCACCACCGCTAGATCTATCCCGCTGACTAAACCCACCATCAACGATCCTAGATCTACCACCAGGAACACCCGGTTACATTTCCCCATCCCTTGCCGAATCCTATACCAAACCCCTCTAAATAAACAACCAGACGCCACGTAAATCTTCACACCAACAACCACTGCCGCGACCTGAACAGAGGGTAAAAGTCAAGCCAAAACACACGCTAGATCTGATATTTTTGCAATATATCTGATTGATTTATTTAAGGCTTTGTTATCCAACTTTTTGTTTAACTTATTTAAATCTGGTGGTAGGATATTCATATGTGGTGGTAGAATGGTCAGAATGGTTGTTTGATGGTGATAAAGAGAAAAGTAATGTTTCTGATAATATATGAATTACTGTGTTGACAGAATAAAAAGTTAAAAGAGAATAATTGATTGTGTTATTCTAAACTGAATTATGGGAGTCTAAACTAGAGGTGCACAAGACCGGTTAACCGGTCTGGTTTTTAATAAACCGGGACCGGCCCGGTCTCTAGTCAACGCGCAAAAAATCTGTTCGTCCGGTTAACCGGTTTAAAACCGGACCGGCTGGGAGCTCGAATATACAGACCGAAAGAACCGGTCCCAGACTGGTTATGGCCGGTTAACCGGTTCCGGTTTATATATTTTTTTATTTATTTTTTTTAGATTTTGAATTGTTATTAGCCTTGAACCATATTGAAAAGAAACACATCACTTTTATTAAACATAACATCACGATACATTGTTACAATACATAGGAAATGAAAAAAAAACAATACAAATACATCGAAAAAAATACGTCGAAAGGAAATTCATCAAACACAATACATCGAAAAGCTACACGGAATGATTGTTTTCATCTTCGGATCCGGACAACATAGCATCCGCAATAGCAGCTTCGTCACATGATAGTTCTTCATCGGAAAGTGTGGGTATTTCACCAATTGTCACCTCTTCGTCGTAAACCGACTCTTCAAAGTCAACCGGGATTTCAAGATTTGCTTTGTGTTGTATACGATCGGCCGCGTCCAAATTGCGGGAGGTATAAATTACATACTCGCTATTCATCAATTGTTCATTTCGTGCCCTTTTGGTTGCTTTATCTTGTACCAATTGCCACAAACTCGTACCTATGTTCCTTGAACGCGAAGAAGACGATGAAGCACCATCATTTGAAGGAGGTTGGTTGCCATACGTTTCGGAATAAAAGTTCCACAAACTTTTGAATTGTTCATTGAAAGTTTTTATTGCATCTCTTGCAAACCACAGGTTTGAATCAAAAAGCTCCAAGTCATCCGAAATTAATTCGATATAAACCTCTACCCCGTTTAAGTTAATGCATGGATTCAAAGCGGCGGCACAAGTAAGAATAGGTGGGAATTGTCCAAATTATTTTTTAGCTTTTCTTTCATTGGAAAAACCATACTTGCATAAACATCACCATTTAATTCAAATTCACTTAATTTTTTGCACATTATAGCGATTTGTTGCAAGACATAAAGACCCGTTGGATAATAAACTCCCGAAATTAATTTTGTGGCATTGTAAAATACTTCAAGTAACTTGGTTGTTTTTTCAATATGATCCCAACTCTCGGGCGCAAATCCATATTGGACTAAACCATTTTGATGCAATTCGTCATGAAAGTATTGCAAAGTTGTCTTTTGTTTTAAAGCACTTAGAAACATAAGATAAGTGGAATTCCATCTAGTAGGAACATCCCAATTAGGCCCTAAAAATGGTTTTCGTGCCTCTTTACAAGCCCTCATATAAGCAACATATCTTGCATTCCCCGCTTTAAAAACATCTTTCATCATTTGTTTAAAAGCTTCTTTCATGTTACTTATCGGGGCCGCGTCTAGTCCGTCTTGCCCAACCAAGTTAATGATGTGTGCAACACAACGACTATGAAAATATATGCCATTAACCGGTGGTTCGTATTTCATCTTTAATTTACCCATGGCATTTGTATTGTTGATAGCATTATCCAACGTGACTGAAAAAACTTTATTTTCCAAATTAAACCTTCTTATGACTCTAACTAACTGATTAGCTAAATTCTTTCCCTTGTGAGGACTTGGAAAATTTTCGAATGAAATGACCCGTTTCATCATTTGCCATGTTTTTGGATCAATCCAATGTGCGGTGACACACATGTATGATCCGGTCAAACCATGAGGGGGGTCCAAATATCCGTAGTTAAATTTACACAAGTATCCAAGTTTAAAAAATCATCTTTTATTACTTGTTTAGCCGCTTTTCATAATTTCATAGCATCACGTTTTAGGGTAGTGCGACTTACATGGTTGTACTTTGGTTGAAGAGTGTCTTGAAACACCCTAGTGATACGCGGGTTATCAAAGTGGTTGAACGGCAGCCCCTCTTGAATCACCATCCCCGCAAATTGTTCTCGAACCAAATCCGGATTATAAGAAAATATACTCTCGTCTCGACTCATAGAAGCTTGAACCTTTGCCGGAGTATTCTTGAGCGTCGGACAATGTTGTAGATGGGCCCTCAACGACGAGTTGGCACCGGGCGCCAAGAAACCAAAGCAATGCTTACATTGAGCCTTTTTAAAACCGTTTGATAACAAAACGTAGGCGAACTCGCTCCAAACATCGGCGGTATGATTGTGTGAAAGAATTTCAACAACCGTGGGTTTGGGTTCCTCGGGTACTTGTGTTGTTGAACCAACATCGGTAGTAGATGAATTAGCTCTTTTAGACATAGTAGTGAAGTGAAGAAATTCGGGTTTGAATTTGATTGAAAATAGAAGTAGAAAGATAGAAATTGTGTTGTGTGTTTAAAACATACACACAAAAGGGTATTATATAGTCAAAAAATTAGCCAAATGGGTCCCAAATTACCTTACAAAAGCTGCCCCATTAATACCAAATAGTCCCACCCGAAAATTCAAATTCCAAATGCACGCTCCTGACCGGTTTAAACCGGCCAAAATAAACCGGTCCCGGTTAACCGGTCTATAAACCGGTTGTAAAACCGATTTTTCCTCGAAAATCAGTAACCGGTCAGGAACCGGCGGTCACAAAATAAACCGGGACCGGTTTATAATAAACCGGTCTCAACCGGTCCCGGTTACCGGTTTTTTTCATAAACCGGTTCATAAACCGGTCAAAATGTGCACCTCTAGTCTAAACCCACAAACCCAAATATTATAAAAACATGGATACTGATAATTAATATATTAATACTAAAATATTATAAAAACATGGATACTGGTTCGAAATGTCAGTACACTAGTCTTCGGAGTATAAGATGTAGGTGTGTTAACCACACAGCTTTCAAGATCAAAAGCTAAAAAAGCATAAAGTCGCATAAAAATGTAATTTAAATATATTAATTATAAATGTATTTTTAAAAAAAAATCATTAAAAAACGTATAAGTCGCATAAAAAGTACACTTACATATTCTTACATATTCTTACACAAGTTGTATTTCATCTTACACATTTATGGTTGATAAGGACATTTTGGTAAATTCGTTGAAGTTGCATAAGATAGCATAATGTAGCATAAGGTAGCACAAAGTAGCTTGGTCTAGTTTTAGAAGTTTTAAGTAACATGGGTCATTTCCGCAAATTAACAAAGCTCAAAGTCTATTTGGATAATTATCCCAAAAAAAATCTATAGAGTAGATCTTGAAAAGTATAAGGACGTTAATGGCCACCACTTTGAGTATGCAGAAGAAATTAGAGTGGATTGTAATAATAATACTAATACAGTCCTTGAAACGTTTGTGTCACCCCATGGGTATATGAAGTAGCATTGTAATAGTAATAATGTAGTCCTTAATTGACTGTGTTTAATCGAGTATGTATTCATTATGTATCTATTTGTCATTCCAGCTTGAAAGATATTATATGTCGTCTTAAAGGCGGTGAGAACTCCTCGTAGTATACTTAAAAAGAAAAACGTTTTATTTATTTGGTAAACGTTTATGGCCCTATATATATACTTTGTTATTTGGTACTTAGCCTTTAAATAACCTTGAAAGAACATAAAAGCTAAATTAATCACATAGTTGAGGACTAAAAATTGATTACTAATCACAAAATTTTCATCCTCTTTTTACCCTAGTTGCCAATTTTGACCGCGAAAAGAACAAATTAAGTTAATTACAGTAGTTAACAAACACGTTAAGCTCAAATTTAACGCTTAACGTGCAGGTTTTTATTCAGTCGACGTGACTCTTAAATCTTGATTTATATAGTTTGTCCGTCTTAGCTTCAAAGACTTCATTGCCTCTTTCATTGATCCCTCCCGTTGTTACACCTGCACATTTCTTTTTACCTTCCAAGAACTTCACTAGCCCTTCTAGTACCACTTCCGCATTGTCAGACTTCATAAGTTCCCCAGCCACCTCCGCTGGTGTAATCTTCTTGCATCGGATCAAGTCTTCGATCTCCCTAAATCTCCAATGGTCGTTTTGAATGTTGAGGTAATTGGCCGCTAGTGTCTTGAATCCATTGAAAGTCAAGTATGACATGTGGATGTGCATGTCCATACGTCCTGGTCTAAGCAACGCTGGGTCGAGTCTTTCTAGGTGGTTCGTTGTAAATATTATGATGCGTTCATCCCCACAACAAGAGTACAATCCGTCTATGAAGTTTAAAAGTCCTGATAAAGAAAACTGCAAAATAAGCAACGAAAGAGGTTAACTATATGCATGAACTTGAGTACGCGCAGTAAAAAAAAAGACTAATTAAGCTTGTATACTAACATTGGAACCACCACGGGATTTGGACTTGGACGCAGTAGTTCCATTCCGATCTGGCAAATTTGTGCTACAATCAATATCTTCAATCACGAGTATTGATCGATTTGATGTTTGTAACATTATATCTTTCAAATCTGAATCACTCCGAACATTCATCAACTGTAAATCATAAACATTAAATTTAAGGTAATTCGCCATGGCGGCAATCAAACTTGATTTACCGGTACCCGGTGGACCATACAATAGATACCCTCTCTTCCACGCCTTCCCTACTTTCTTATAAAAATCCCTCCTCCTTACAAACATATCCAAATCGTCAACAATCGCCTTCTTCTGATCAGGATCCATTGCCAATGTTTCGAAAGTAGATGGATGGTCAAGATTTACCCCTTTATCCTTGAAACAACTCCGGGTTTCTAGGCTAAAAAGTTTCACAGCTTTCTTCTGGTTTTCGAGATGTTTAACCCTTTCTATCATCGATGGCAAGTATCTATTTAACACAATATCTTTGTGAAATTGGTCAAATTTCAGAACAAAGTAGCACATTCTTTCCTGTATGTCGTCGTCCCCTTTTTTTGGCTTCTCTGTAATGTACTTCCATGTAACCGAAATCCCTTCAAACGACGAATCTACTATTTCTTGAGACTCTGCAAACTTGATATTGACATGACTATCATTCACGTTTTTAGTAACCCTGTTGATAAATTATATGATCAGATCATCAGATCAATCTCAAAGTATATAACTAATTCTTAACTATGTTTACAAGGGTTAAAGTTGTGGACAAAGGTTAGAGCATCTGTATGTTTTCGATCTTGCAACAAAAACTACAACAAACGCTACGAAAAAATAAAGCAATGACTAACCTGAGACGCTTGGAATCTGTGCGTACGATAGTGCAAAGGTATGCTTCAGCAATATTGAACATGTCGTTAGGGGAGCGACCATCTTTTTCCTCGAAGACAAGAGTCAGCTGATCCGAGGATTTAGATTTCCAATAGTATTTAAGAGTGTTGATTATGTAACTTCGAACTTGTGGAGGTACGAACTGGTCGAACATTGTACGTAAGAACATGATTGTTGTTAATATCGAAGCGTACGTTGAAAACAGTGACGATAATCCTGGTATCTCCGGTAAAATCGAGTTTATGTATGTTATCCCCGGAACAGACCGAAGCGGCATCATCGTGGGGAAATCTTTTTTCTTGACTTCTGGTTTCTTGAAAGTCGAACAAATAATCGATCAGCTGTTTGGTCAGAAAAAGAACATGATGGATGTATTTATAACCATTTTAATTAATAGTAGTTATTTTTAATTATTTTTTATTTTTGTAAACTATTTATTTAAAAAAACGGATTAAGAAAAAGGAGTTCTATGAAATTACTTTTAAAATATCCTAAATTGAATCCAAGACAACTCAAAAGTTTTTATAGTTTTTTTACCCATTTTGACCTCTAATTCTCTAAAGTATGCTAAATTAAAACAGCAAGGTTTTCTACTAATGAAACTAAATTTAAACCAAGAACTTTGTTAAGCCAAAAGTCAAATAAGTTACAAAGACCCTATAACAAAACTTATGAGGCTCAAATAAGCACAAGCACAAGCTCAATAAGCTTGTGCTTATACTTAAGCTACTAAGGCAGATTGCAAGAAGAAAATGCACAAAGATAATTTTAAACTACAAGTCTATAATAAAAGCATTCAAACATAAACATAAAACAACAAATTAGCAACAATAAGCAGGAAACAAGCAAGAATAAGCACTTGAGCAAAATAAGCTAAAAAGTGAAAAGTGAAATTACTTGATTTCCAGCTTAGTACCATATGAAATAAGAACTTAAAATCATTTCCTAATGTCCTCCATATGACAGTCTCTAGCCATCCACAATTCACCTTCCTCCAAGAACGTGTAGTATTTTTATGAATTTTCGATGAACTAGTAACCTTGAACTCAAAAAGCTATAAGAAAAGCTTCCAAGACCAAGTAACTGCTTAGAACAAGATTAATATGAGCTTATGAAAATTTGTTAAACACTTTTAAATAACGTGAGTAGTCAAATTAAAAACAAAGATTTAAGGTAAACTAATTTTTTTTTTCATTAATGTTAAAAAGGAAATACAAAAGACATGCACTCATGAGTAACTCCTCTTCATCTTGTGACCAAAGTTCCCCGTTTTTTCCTTTTGCTTTATTGCTTGTTGGGGTGTCAAGATCAATATTTTCCACATTGTTTTGAGAGGAAAATAAAAGTGGCAAAGTTGGGGTGTCATGATCAATACTCCCAGATTGTGTTTGTTGATTTGTTTGTGTTAGTAGGTGAATCTAAAAGATTGGTTAAGAAATTTTGATAATGCTCCCCGTGTGTGATAATTGTATACTTGGTACCACTGGTGTTGTTTGTATGCTTTACTGATAATTGTATACGTGGTACCACTGGTGTTGTTTGTATGCTTCACTTTGTGCTACTGATGTTGTTTGTATAGACCTCACATTGTACGAAAGCAGTGGCGGAGCCATACATTGAGGTCGCGGGGGGCATCGAGCAATAGGCGATATTTTTTCAAAATTTTGTCCGCAACTTAAAATGAATCGGGGTCAGGTATTATATAAAATATTATCAAAAATACTCTAGTGCGATGCAATTAATACTAATTATAAATTTACATGTCTAAAATAAAAATGAGTTTTTTTAAACCTCCCGATAATTAGACTACAAATAAGTTTCACATGTATTATCAACACAAATTATTAATTTATTATCATTTAGAGGTAATATATTTAGTTAAAATCAAATTTGATTGCCAATAATAAAAAACGTTCAACGTGAAATAAACCTATTGTTTGTATAAAATATCTGTTGTAAAAAAATAAAATACAACTAACGAGATACTTAACATGTCTACTCAAAATTTTTAAAACTTGTATTAATGCATCATTGATTTAGAATAATTTTAGTAAATGATACTTGTACTCATATCAATTAGGATAACAATACTTGTGTTTTAATAAGTTAAATATGTATTCCATATGTTATTATAATACTAGGTATAATACCTGTGCACGCACGAGTTTTGTTGTTATTTTTTTTTTACATTGAATTTTGGTTTTAATTTTGTATTTAATTTTTTTGTTATTTTAATAGTTTCTGAGCTGAATGTTATATTTGTTTTATGATGTTTGTTTTTTTAATGTGAGTAAAGTAGAAGAGTTGAAAATGTCAAATGTGTAAAGATGATTGTGAAGATTGTTTTTCCGTTTGTGGTAAGTTGGTTATTTTTTTTGTTCAAATATCTTATCCATAAGTTGGATATAATTTATAACTGTATTTCCACATATCTAATCGTTCCTTTCACCCCGTTTCACCATCCATCTGTTACATTATATAAATTATATCCATAAATAATGTTCCCAAATTCATATGCTTTCAATTAGGGGTGTTAAAAAAGTTGACCCGACCCGAACCCGACCCGAACCCGAACCCGAATAATCATATTCGGGTCGGGTCACTCGGGTCCAAAAGCGTATTCGGGTTGACCCGAGTTTTAATTAGGCTTGGGTTCGGGTTATATATTTTGACCCGACTTGACCCGACCCGAGTTGACCCGAACCCGATCAACCCGACTTGACCCGACTAAAATTAGACTTTTTACATTGTTTTAGTACAAAATTAGGCCACTTTTTACACTTTTTCCTCAAACTCGGGTTGACACGAACCCGAGTTGACCCGACCCGCATTGACCCGACCCGAATGACCCGAACCCCAGTGACCCGAGTTCTAATTAGGCTCGGGTTCGGGTTATATATTTTTTACCCTTGACCCGACCCGAGTTGACCCGAACCCGACCGGGTCAACCCGAATCACACCCCTATTTTCAATTAACGATTTTTCATTGTCTGCCTTGATTAGATTGATTAGATTTTGTTGGTTACTTCTGGGGTTAGTATTATTTCTCTATTTTCTTAGTTTTTTGTTTTGGGTTTTTGTAAATTATGACGCATTTGATCTTTTGTTATTGTTTTATTGATTGATTTAATGAACGATTAGTGATCTGTTTATTTTTTTGAATATCGGGCGTAGTATTGTAATTTTGTGATTTGTGTATTCAAATTGTGGATGAAATACCTCATTTTCACTTGGAAAGTCCAGCTTGTTCGTCACAGCTTTTGGATGATTGAAACAGGTACATTACCATCACTGCAATCATATCACACCAAAGAATGAGGTCATATTTACATAGGCGAAGATATGTCAACGCACAGAAGTTTGCAACAAAGTGTGTCAAATGGGCAGAAACTTTGCAATATACTTTTTATAGGGTGTTTGCCTAAGCTTATTTGATTTTCGTTTATATACAATATAAGCTCCAATTTTCTGACTTATTTTGAAACTTGTGGGCTTATGTAAAACTTATCGGGTTGTTTCTTTCGGCTCATATAGTAGGCTTATAGCTTATTTGATTTTCGGCTTATGTTTCTTAAGCTCAATTGGTGTGGCTTGTTTTGAGTCATTTCGGATTATATAAGCTTATTATGAAACGATAAGCTTATATTACCCACAACCCCAAAACTTTGAACCACACCCCTGAACCACAACCTAGAACGCACATTTCAGCCCCATTTCATCATTTAAGGAATACAGTATACTACTGTTACTACATTTCTTTTGATAAAAACATAAAAATAGCCAGAAAGTGGGTCAAATGGGCAGAAACTTTGCAATAGACTAAGTGACATGTTTTATAGTCATATGTTTGGAAATCATTACATATCCGTCATCACTTACCAAGCAAGGTGGTAAACACATCGGCATGTATAACATGGGCAAAGAGTGTTGTGCGTTTACAACAAAAATAACGGTTGGATTACGCATATGAAAAGATGAATGCCTAGTCTCTTACTGAAAACAATCAAACATTTCATCGTTTTGCCACCATATAGATTATAGATTATACCTACTTAAAACTCGAGGTATACATATAGATTATACCTTCTTAATAGATTATCATGGGAGGTAGATATACATTATACCTACTTAAGACTCGAGGTAGATATACATTATTATGACTATGCAGGAACACATATAACCAATATAAAATTCCACATGCATAGATTAATACCACGCATGGTCATTTAATAATTAACATGCACTTTGTTGATCGAAAACAACATTTTTGACGAGTTTCATATTAAGGAACAAAACCTGCACAAGCTTAGATCCCATGAACATATCCGCCAACTACTACTATCATCATCCTTATCCACACCACTCCTCTTCCCCTTCCATTTCTTCACACACCACCACCACAACCCATACCCCAACAACAAAGAACCAATCAGCCCTAACACGCCAGCTACAAAAATAATTACCAAACTCTTCTTACTCAAACTAGCACACTTCCTTAATGGCGCAACACACAATACAATACTATTTAAAAAAGAAAAATTACCGACACTGTCAGGTATCCAGTCAATTTATTATCAGATAAATCTAAAACCACTAAATGAGGCAACCAAACACATATATCATTCGGTATCGAACCCGTAAGCTTATTACCTAACGAATCTAAGTTCTGCAAGTTCTCACACACAACTCCAGATCCTTCGGCACACCTCTTGCGAACCTGAAATCGCGTAAATTTAATCGGAATTAGCCTATTCTCTCTATCCAATTATATGATGCATCTGTGAAGTGGTTGAAAGGTAAAAACTAAAAAATCATTCTAAACTATTGAGCGACAAAATCAAACATACCAGTTGTCACGTTCCTTCAAATAAAAAAAGAATCTTAAAAGGATTGAGAGTAATTTTTTACTCCAATAAATAAATGGGAACAATGATTAAGAGAGTAATTTTATAAACAATAAATCAAGAGAATATGCTAATTCCGACAATCAAAACTAAATTTTGATTAATCTTAATTAAGGTTTTTAATTGATTTATTGTGTTTCAAGTAAAAATATGTTTTCGTACTTTAATTGTTCAAACAAAACTGAGAATTCAGTTGTAAAACATATCAAATTTGAACATCCTATTCAATCAAAGTCACTAATTATTACTACAAAAATTATTATAGCTAAATAAAACTTAAAGAATCAAGTACTACCTGAGGCGAATCAAACAGATTTTTGCCTACACAGCGTAAAAGACGCAAAATGAGCTCCATCGTCTCTGACACTAAACGGCGTCGGAAAACCACCGTGTCCATGTCACCACATCCGCCATTAATTGACACTTGCGTTGGTGTTTGATTATAAACTTAGGGTTTGTGTGCAAATGTTTTTAATAATGTATTTTTTGGAAGAAAAAATAATTTATTTCTTCGTTTTTTTTCTTTTTTAATTGTATTTTTTAAATTAAATCTTATTATTTTGATCATGATGTAAGAGACAAGGAAATTAAAGAAAGAAACCTCAAAAATTTGACATTAAATATGGTTCGTAAAATATTACACATCAAAAAAAGCACATAAGAAATGTAATATCCAGGATCTTGAATAAAACATACTGTATTTAGAAATCTAAATGTGCCATTCAGGTGATAATTTAAAGGAATATGCTGAATGTGCAGTTTTGTATAAGTAATATTCAACATCTTCATATTCATTCTCATCCAGCTTTATTTGAATTTGTATCCAACATTTAAGACACGCCGTTTGAGCATATATGTTCTTTAGCAAGTTGAATTGCTTTTTTTTTGCTTCTTGATAATAAAAAGCCTAAATGTCCTTTTTGTTTATCTTCAGTTTCATCTGTATGTAGCATATACAATCCCTCAACTTTTTAAACAGTAACATAGTAAACATGGAATAAAGATTATGCATTATAAAATGGTTAACATTTCGAGTAGAAGTGTGTGTTTACCTTTGAACGGTATCTTATAACACTATTTTCTAAAGCGTATCCAAGTGTGTTAGCCACACAGTCAGTTACATCTATAGGCTGCAAGATCATACACTGGCTATGAATAAGTGAATACTCTAAAATTTATAAAAGGAGTTTACTACCTGATAATTAGAGAGTAAATGACATACCAGAAATTGTGTATGTTATCAACTTGTATTATTTTTATATAAGCAAAGGTTCTTTCGTTTCCTTGTTTCTTAGAATATAATCATGCTCATCGTGCATACAGTAACAATTCTATATAGTTTGGCTGAAAAATTATGAACACAAATTTAAAGGTTATGTTAGATTAGCATCCTATTCACCTAACCCTCAATCCTACAATGCATTTGAACCTTGATATTTACTATTATGCCTAATAAAGTTGTTTCGAAGCTTGCAAACAATAGTACAAACATCAAGTCTAGCGCAACGACTTTTGTAAGGATTGTATCGCCTTAGTCGAGTTTTTCAAGCACATTATCATAAAAATCACATTTGACATGCATATAATTTAAATTAAACACAATAAAACAATAAATCCTTTAAAAGATACGTGTTCCATAAATTCTTTCAAAACTATCATTTGCGGAACACATATAATTAGCACAAAAGCAATAGATAAATATTTGAAGCGTTTTTTGAAATCGTCCAGAGTTGAGTAAGACTAACCACGTTGATTTAGCATCATTCACCAACTGGTGTCTCATCCCTGGGCAAATAAAAGATACAATTCTTAAGTAAAATTTGGGATAACTTTGAGCATCCATTGGAAAACAATGTATATGTAAACATCTTACCACTTGGTGAGCTACTCTGCCTTGGAACTTCAGAATTTGGGATAGGGGTGTTCAGTGTTTTGTTTGAGACCGAACAAACCGAAAAAAAACCGAATTGAAACCCAATAAAACTGAACCGAAAATTTTAAATGGTGTATGGTCTGGTTTGAGACCGAACCGAAGTATTTAATTAGTGTATGGTTTGGTTTTAGTTTTAATAAATAGAAAACCAAACCAAACCGAAAAAACCAAATAACTTTATCTATGTACAAAAAAATTAAATTATATACATATGTATAATCTTTTCTTTATCCTTAACAAACTCTCCAGGGTTTTTCAAAATATTTTTAAACTGATAATCCTGAAATCAAGTATCTAATGTATATCCAATAGGAATGTTAAACCTAATTCACTCCTATATATACACACATGCCGTACCATTTGGTTTTCCTTTAAAGTTTTTTTGAATTTGGTTTTCTTGGTTTTAACAGAAACCAAACCGAATTTTAATTTGGTGTATGCTTTTGTTTTACTTGCTTTATAATTGGTTTGGTTTGGTTTTGGTTTTGATTTTAAAAATCTCAAAACCGAGGAACCTGAACCAAACAACCCACGAATCCGAAAACCGAACCGATAAACACCCTGGCATATCGGGAAGGACTGTAGTTTTAATGATAGGATTTCCCGAACCGGCTGCCATATGTTGTGCTTGCACACCTTAGGTCAACGGATATTGTGTCCTGCAAAACTAAACAAAGGTAAAACAAATTGAATGCACACGTTGTCACATGCTCAATCAAATATGCATTCATGTCATAGGCTCGAGCAACTGTTATCGTATACTCTACATTATCATCATCTTCGACATAAGCAAAACCTATAGGCATAAAATCCTTAGCTTATGCTCCCGCTTTAACGAATTTTACTTTATAATTCGAATTTCAGCCTACATATCTAATATCGCCGAGTACATGGACCGCATAAGAATCATTGTAGTCTTAAAAATCATACAAAATGCATTCGGGTCAACATTAACTATATATTTATAAGATGGAGATGATATACGACATGCATGATGAAAGTTGTACATAGAAATCCTAAAAATATCATAAGCCCTTATAAAATTGTTATAAACGATCCTGAAAATATTAAAACTTACAATCATAGAGCATAATAAAACAATAGCAGCCCCGACATATTCCTAACCTATTTGACATGAAATTTTATTCACACAGCATATCACTCGAAGCTTTTATTCACTTCAGCCTTTAAGCCAGTCATCAACTACTAAGATAATGTTAACTTTGAAACCATATTTGAATTTTGTTTTCCCTAAATATCCTCTTAATCTACCTCGGCCATCTTAACCACATGACATGATTCATAGATCATATAATATAGTTTCAGATACCAAAGCTTAGCAATAAAATTAGAATTGGACATACCAATTTACCATCTCTAAACAGGAGCACACTCCATATTACCCATTTTGATCATTTGACCAATTGATGGTCTAGTATTAGTGCATCTCATGGTATTTTAGTTTAGGGTTGGTTGACGGCTCTCCCTTAAAAAAACAATTTCCTAAATGTGAAGGACTATTACCTAATTTACTTTCTCATTGTGCACATTTATTACGGAATGTATTTTCCTGATTTGCATTTAATTGACGTCAGGTTGTTAACTTCATATGTTGATACAATGGTAAGATCCTCGAATTAGAGCGCATCATCTTCGGGTGTCCAACGTCCGTTCTTGAAATTCAAATTCTGATAAGTGAACCATCTGCAATAGCAATTTCAAAGATTAACAATATTATAACTATTCAAAAGCAGAACATAATATAAGCAATAATTATGTATTGAGTGACAACCTGCAATAAACCTAAGGTCGAGGATTCGCAGAGAAGATAAACCTAACAAAATTCGGAACCACGTTTGGTATCTTAAGAATAGCCTCTGCCACATTACAATCAACAATCAAATAATCCAGCGCCCTAGCTGATTAGCTTGAGTTCGAAAACATCCACCGACTTTATTCAGCACAACAGAGTCCAGCAGCCAATCCTACCCCTCTCAGCCACAATATCCACTAACAAAGCTGCAAGTCAACCCCTCATCTTACATCATGGTTGATCAAACTTGATCTTTGAACTGAGTGTATATACCTGTTGATCAAAACATAATTTCGACTGATTGATTGTAAGGTTTCCATGTGTTGAAAGTATCTTAAACTGATTGTTTGTTGAATTGAATGAATTAGGATTGTAATACTCGGATTTAGTTATATTTAATCTAAATACCATTACTGCTATTGACAAATCCAAACAAAATTTATAAGCAATGTGCATCACTCAGCGACTTAATCAAATAAGCTGTTACTTTGTGCAGCTATAATTTATATGTATCAATCCACGTAATAGGGTACACTTACTACAGATACTATTTGTACATGTACAACACTTCTTCCCAGCTCGCCTCATTGTATTCTTGTCACAACAACTGATTTAAAGTGTAAAGCACATTGCAAAGTAAAAGATAAAATAGTAATGACTTAAAGGTCATATCCATGCAATCTTACACTTATTTCCAAATAAAAGATTAACACTCAATGGGTCTAGCATTTTCTTCTTCATACTCCTACTGAGAATAAAGTGAAATAAAAGTTACAAATTCACGGGTACAAAAAGTAAAATATTAGACCCATTATATTCATTATAAAAGTATGAGTTTTTATTTTTGGATTCATATCTTTTAGAAGTAAAAATTATAGTTAAAAAGAAATTCAAGAGAATTCACACTCTGGTCATAAGATGACAATAAAGTTTTAAATATAAGTTATAAGTTTATAAAAGTTGTTATTTGTATAATTTTGAGTTCCAATACAGTGGGTTTACTCTCACTTGAAGTCAAGTTTCGGTGAAAATGTGAAGGTCCATTACTTACATAAAGTCAAAACAATGACACAATGACACAATCAGAGATGCTTGCCTTGATCCAAACTTCCTCAATGATCTTGCATTTCCCTTAGAGCGACTTGCCATCAGAATCCATTACTATCACCTTCTACCTTCCCTACATAGTTAGGGTAAATAAAAAAGTTATTCTTATGTTATCCATAATTCCTATATCCACTGTCTCCAAAAAGTGCATGCTTGGGATATATTAAGTCACAAGTTTCTAAATGTCATACTCCTGTTTCTAACAAATCATATAAAAAAAATTATTTTCACATCAACTTGTCAGCACGCTATATGTACAGTACTATATCTATAAAGCCAATTAAGAAAGACACAAAACTATGACAATAACACTTAAACATGTAAATGGCGGGGGAGTAAGTGAGTAACATACTTGAAAACTTATAAGTTGCAAATAACGCTAGTGACCAGGGCATCATCAATATCTTTCCCACCCTTGAGCAACTCTTTTTACATTGCTGTCAACCTGCAATTCCATTGAACAAAATGCTAAACAAAAGTTAAAAACTCAAAATGGTTCAAGAATGGAGGATGCAATAATGTATAGCATCATCCAACCTCAGTATATGTGACACTCGCATATCGAAAGCAAGTTGTCCTTCGAAGATCAGGAAGTTCATATCTTTCTCAAAAATCCTACATATGTCTCTACCTGATATGGTATATGAGCCAAACGTTTGGACATGTCCAAGATGACCCAGAGATAGATTAAATTCTTCCCAATTCAAACAAAACCTCAAATCCTACACCGGTCATTCTGATCCTAAACCGCATAATAGTTATATGTCGAGAGCCATTTGACTAATATATTTGGTAAAGTTGGTCAGGACTGAAATCTTCCCAAGACCCAACCTCCAACCCGCATAATATCCTTTTTCTTTCACTATTATTGCTTTTCAGCTAATTTAATTAATGTTGCCTCAGTTCATGCTAGGATTACAACTTCTAATACATACTATAACAGTACATAAACATGTAAAAGACAAAAATGAATTGAACCTCAAGAAAGTTATTCAATAATAGTAAATCTAAGCAAATCCAAGAAGGATAATACCGACCTCTGGTGATGATTTTGATTTTGATCGGAGTTGTGGTCTTACGATTCATAGTTCGGGTTTTTCTTTTAGAGTTAGCCGGATTTAGGATAACATCTTGGTTTGGACGAATTTTCGGAAATACCCCTCACAGAACTGCTAACCTTAAACTTTTGAACATTTTGCCCCGCTTTTTATAAGATTTTTCATTTACACTTTTGACACTTATATTTTTAACGCAAAATTTAAATACCAATTTTAAAATAGCACGAAAATCAGACTTTAATACTAAATTAAGGAAGTCAACCTCTTTTAAAAGGAATAAATAAAACAATTATTTCTTACTAAAGAAAGAATCCCTTGAAAAAGTCCCTACTTTAGGTTTTGCTTTACAAAGAACAAGATCACATATTTTTACTTGACCAAACTCACCCATCATCACTTTCCCAGCTTCTAACATTTTCCTCCATTACTTCCGGTGAACACACTTTTAAAGTCATCGTAATATAATATTTGGCATTATAGAACATTTAAAATGATGGCAAGCCAAGAGCAACGGGGGCAATATCATTTTGTGACCGAGGGTACTGGACTTTCTTCTCACAAATTAGCTTATTTTTCTGTATGTGGCGAGAGCTTGGTCGGGGGCATCGCCCCCCACTACCATCAACATGGCTCCGCCCATGTACGAAAGAATATATTCTTTTTGCAGTGCAACAAAACATCCCTATCAACTGTCGAAATATGCGATCGTTTAGCCATCGGAAATGAGTAAGCCTATCGGGACACACACTTAAACACGAAGAGTACGTTTATTATATATTTAATATATGTAACTCGTTTATATTTATTAAATATATAATATGTTTCACGATATATTTAATGGTTTTAGTTTAACCGTTAGACGTTGTAAACTAATTAATATCCGTTAAATAAAATTAAAAGAATGAAAAGTATTATTATTTTTTTTATACATTTACTCGATGGTCATTAGATATGTCTGAGATATTTAGTCTAACACATGTATACGGTATAAAAAAATAAGATGATTCTTTCTTGTAAACAATATTATTTTGAGTGAATATTTCATTGGTTTTTGTCCATCTTTGTCGGCAAGAAATGTAAGATAATATGGAAATGAGACAAGAGAATATATGACTTGTTTTGTGTCTTGATTTGCTACACGGCATCAAACAGAAGCATATATATACACACTGAAGTGTATTGTGTCATAGAGAAAATAAAAGGCTCATTTCCTCTCAAATAAAATACATACAATACAGAAGACGCTTATTTATTTCTTTGCTTTTGTGAAACTATTCGGACATAATATCATTTGATATCCGAATGGTTTGAAGCAAGATCAATAACACTTGTTGTTAAATATCGTGAAGCAACTACTAGTATCGTAACGTGCTCATTTGACGTGTGTGTGAGCAATCAATAGAGATGGTTATTTAACCGTTTAGTTTCCAGATCAACACCCATTTAATTGATTTAATCAATTAAACTATAAGGTTAGTATTTATTGTTTTATATGTGTTAATCATAAATGTTATACTAGATCCATTCTGTTGCGCACTCGTAGTTAATGGTTAACTAATATTCTAAAATCCTAACAGTGGCATCACGAGTCATCGTATGGCATTTTGTGTTATACACAGATAAACACGCTAGATCCGCTTAAATACTCTCTTTTTTTATTTTCTATGGCAATAACATGCATTCTTGCCATAAAATTTTAATCTTGATCTAGATCTTATAAAATTGGGTAGGTTTATTAAATTGGTTAATAAACAAAATTTTATTTTTATCCGTCAAAGACTTCAGCAATCACGTTTGTGATGCATGCTCGTTACCAAGTACCTAGCAACTTGGTGAGGGTCTTTGATCCTCAAATTAGGGAAGACTCACTTGAGATCTTGGATCTTATATGATTTACTGCTTTCATACAGAGTCTGTCTTCTTCTTCTACCCCTTTCTAGTTTGTTTTTATGTGCTTATTTGTTTTCCATTAAGAATTGCAAAACATAATAATACAAGATTCTAGAAATCATAAAAAACATATCTCTACTTATATCGAAACTAGCTTTAAAAGTATGTCATATTAATACACTTATTTTTCCTTGCGAATCGGCTATGTGTTATTTGTTAGAATGTTTTTTGAATAAATCTTAATATTGACATAAGATCTATGAAGCTTGTTTTTATTATAATCTAATTGTTTTGCGAAATCATATTGTCACTCGAGTTGGGCTTACATACCGTAATGATGGCTTATAAACCATCTTCTCAACGACGTGATTTGCAAATTAATTGGTTTATAATACTTAAAATTACAACACCATTTTGTGATTTACTAATGATAGACTTGCTATTGCACTACGTGTTCTAGTCAAGCTATCTATGTTTTGAATGATCTTTAATGTTTCCCCGTGTCACATAATGTTTCGGCATCTATGTGATAATTATCCCAAGCACTTGCGCCTTCGGGCGCATGAAGATTAGGATATAGGGTTTGATCTTTCTTTAATCTTTTCCCGCGGTAAATCACACCTAAAACCAAAAAGTTAACAAAAGGTTTTTCTTAACTTGTGCTAAAGTATGATTGCATGCATCTTTTACACGTTTTGACATTTGTTTTCTAAAACTTATGTGATACCTATTTGAATTTTTAAGTCTATGCCATCCAATTTAATAGCACTTGTTGTGGTTTTTCGCCATCTGGTCAGACCTAGAGCGAATCATGCACCCAAGTTGATTTTTGTCACTGGTCTGACCTTTGCCAACTATTGCATGCTTTAAATTGGTACGACTTAAGTCGAGTCCCCGGTCAGATTCGAAACCCGAGGCATAAGATGAGATGAAACATACTCATGATTTATTACATGTAGAACAAGTTTGTTTGAGATGTTCATTGGTACTCGAAAGAGATGTGAGAACTCCCATCCAAACACTCTACAACAATAAAATTCATGAACCGTCTCATAAATCTAAGTGTTGCACTTGTAATGCAATTAACACTCGACGCTTACCTCTTGCCCTACTTGATATTAGACGGTCGGACCTCTAATATTAATTGGGAGTGCAAGCAAGGATCTTAGTCTCATAATGATTAATTGGGTAGTTAATTCTTTTGAGAAAGTAATTATCGAAAATACTAATCGTTGAACTTTTATTTTGTAGATGAATAATTCTACCTCTTGCTTAAACAACACGGTTGTTAAGTCTTTCCTTGAGAAAATGAACCTGACTGAAACTAACTTTGTTGATTGGTATCGTGCTCTTCGGATAACGCTCGAAACTGATGACTTGGTTAAATACCTTGAGCAACCTATTCCTGATCTCCCGTTTCTCCCTCCTGGTGTTGAAGGTCCTCAACAAGACCCGGAGTACCACCATACTTGGGTTAAAAGGTCTAGAGAAATTGTTGGCCTTATGCTCATGACTATGTCCCCTGAACTCTAAAGGCTTTTGGAGGGTCATGGCGCATGGTCAATGATGGAGGAGTTGAAAACCATGTTCACTGAACAAGCGGATCAAGAACTCCTTGATGTTGCACGTGACTTTCACGCGTGTAAACATGAGGATGGACAATCTGTGAGCTCTTATGTCTTAAACATGAAGGGCTACATAGAGAATTTGGAACGTCTCAGTCATCCCGTGTCACTGAAACTTGCAGTTAGCCTAATCTTAGCCTTACTGAACAAGGATTATGATAGGTTCGTGTAAGATTACAATATGCATGGCCTGGGGAAGACAATACCTGAGCTGCATGCCATGCTCAAGCTACATGAGAAGATGTTGCCAAATAAGGTTACACCTGATACTGCTAATACCATCAATGCTATTAGGACAGGAAGGATCCAAAAGCCTAATAAGGCCAAACCGCCTAATACTGCGAAGGGTAAGAATCATGGCAAAGGGAAGAAAGTAGCAAACTTTACTCCCCGAACCAAGATTACCCCTCCACCAAAGAGAGAGAATCCTACAAAGGACGCAACTTGTCACCAATGCGGTGACATTGGTCATTGGAAGAGAAACTGTCCAGAGTATCTCGCTGAGTTGTGGAAGAAGAAGAAGCTATCTCAAGGAGCTAGCACTTCAGGTATCTTCACTAGAGAACTCTTTACTTTTCCTAATAAACCCTGGGTTTCTGACACTGGTTGTGGTACTCACATCTGTAATACTACTCAGGGACTAAGGATAAGTAGGAAGCTGAAGCCAGGAGCTTTGAACCTGTACGTGGACAATGGTCATCGTGCAGCTGTCGAAGCCATTGGTGTATTCAATTATTTCTCCCTAGTGGGCTAGTAGTCATTTTGAATAATTGTCATTACGCACCTTCTATTTCTAGAGGGATGGTTTCAGTTTTCCGTTTGTATGACGATGGTTTTGTTAACCGTTTTGAGAATAATGCAATAATTTCAGTTTCGAAAGATAATATGTTTTATTTTCGTGCTATTCCTCGTGATGGTATATATGAAATTGATATATGTGATTCTAATGCAAACGATAGTTCTATTTATGTTGTAAGTAACAAAAGGGCCAAGTCTAACTTGGACTCTATACTCTTATGGCATTGTCGCCTTGGCCACATAAGCAAAAAGCGCATTAAGCAATTACAAATTGATGGGTTGCTTAAGTCAAACGATGACGATTCCTTTGACAAGTGTGTTTCTTGTTTATCTGGAAAGATGGCACGTAAACCTTATTCACATCAAGTGGAGAGGGATAAAGATCTGCTTGGACTTATACACACCGATGTATGCGGCCCATTCAGAACCGTGTCAAGACAAGGTGCAAGCTACTTCGTCACTTTCACTAACGAATATAGTCGTTATGGTTATGTTTACTTGCAAAAGCATAAACATGAAGTGTTTGAAATATTTAAGGTATTTCAAAAGGAAGTAGAAAATCAACTCGGTAAAACCATAAAGGCACTACGTTCTGATCGTAGAGGTGAATTTATGAGTTATGAATTTTTGGATAATCTTAAGGAGCGTAGGATAATTACCCATAGAACTCCTCCATATACACCACAACACAATGGTGTGTCTGAGAGGAGAAATAGAACCCTACTGGATATGGTTCGCTCCATGATGGCACAAACAACTCTTCCAAAGTCCTTTTGGGATTATGCTCTTGAGTGTGCTGCACGCATTCTCAATATGGTTCCAACTAAGAAGGTTGAAAAGACTCCATACGAAGTATGGCATGGGCAAGCCCCTAAGTTGTCTTACTTAAAGGTCTGGGGATGTGAGGCTCTTGTTAAGCGTGATACACTTAATAAACCTGACAAACTTGAACCCAGATCTATTAAGTGTATCTTTGTAGGATACCCAAAGGAAACAATGGGTTATTCCTTCTATTACCCACCCGAGAACAAGGTTAATGTTGCTCGTAATGCTGAATTCCTAGAGAGTAATCTTATGAATCAAGAAGCAAGTGGGAGTTTAGAAGATCTTTAAGTAATTCAAGATGAAGATATACATCCTTCTGAAAACACTAGTAATACTCGGCTTTTACCCCAAGTATAAAATCTTATCGTCCGAATCTCTTCGAATTGATTACCGATCTAAAGTGCGACTCAATTGTCTTTTGGTGAACAAGAGAATGGTTTGGTTGATAATCTATTTTAAACTAATAGCAAGTAATTTAAATGTCGTAGAGTAAAGTAGAAGTTGAAAGATTACTTGAACACTAAATAAAACTAACACTTAGAAACAAGAAACTAAACCAACGTAAAACAAAATGTAACTCTGATCGGAATATGTGGTCGGAAAGTTAAGGCTGATCGGAATGTCCAAAAAAAAAGTCCAGATCGGAATATATTCCGATCTGTTGATCGGAATGTGGCAACACCTCGTCGGAAAATGGCAACACCTCCGATCGGAATGTATGGAGGACACCAATCGAAATATTTAACAAAGCCCCCAATCGGAATGTTTTCAAAACATGCCCAATCGGAATACTAACAACATGCACAATCGGAATATAACAACAAGCACAATCGGAATATAACAATAAGCCCCAATCGGAATATTAGAAGACTGGCAAATCGGAATAATATGCAAAAACTTCCAATCGGAATGTTTAACAGGGCCACAGTCGGAATATGCTAAACCCTTTTCCGATTTGGTGATTGGAAAGAGGGTGAGGGCTGCTGGTTGGAATATAGCGATCGGAAAGGGGTTTGTACCCTTTCCGAATTAAATGGGATTCGAAATAAGCTAGGTAATAAGCTATATTGAATAAGCTAATACCCAAAACTTGACGAATCAATAATGAAACGGATCAATTAAGCACTAATAACAACTTATCCAAACTTAAAATAAACAAACTTTTAAATCAAACCATAAAAATATGAACTTTTAAAGAAAACTTTTAAAAAGTAAATAAGCTAAACATGTAAATAAGCCAATAAGCACAAGAATCTTAAAGCTTAATCAAATGAAAGCTTATGTAGGAACAAAAAGATTAACTTTTTAAGCACAAAAACATTAAGAACAACACGGATCAAATGTATTTTGCACCAAAAGTTAACTAAAATCAAGAAAGGTAGAATGAGATGAAAGATTAAAAGCTTAACTAGAACTTGATTAATGAAATAAGCAATACACAAATATTTAATCTTGAAAGATTAAAAGAAAGATGAAAACTTAGTGAGAGAAAGTTTAGAACTTTATCTCTCTAAAACTAGAAAGAAAAGCGAAAAATGAAAAACTAAAACTAAAGACTAACTACCCTCCTAATGTGTATTAGGAGGGTATTTATAGGGAAAGTGGAAGGAGTGCATGTGTTGCATCTTCTTTCTTTCTTTACGTCTTCTCGACTCGATTTAATTCTTTGTCTTTTCTCGACGTCGTCTCGGGATTTGAACTTGTCTTGTTAATTTTCTTCTTTAATTTAGACTTGAGTTCTTCGACTTTATTAAACTTCCGTCTTTAGACTTTTTCTTCGATAAATCTTCAGAATAGGCCTTGGACTTCCGTTCTTTTTGCACTCTTGATCTTTTGACTTCGTCTTTTCCCGTTTTCTTCGATAAAAGCCCGTGAAAGCCCATGTTTTCTTCCTTTTTAATCTTTTGGTCCTAAAACACAATAAAAACACAAACCACGCATAATTCCGACTTTTACGACATAAAATACACGTTTTGGTCTTGTTATTATTGGAAATAAGTGGTAAAAGGATAAGTGTTGTCACACTTATTAAATCCCCTACACTTGACCATTGCAATGCCCTCATGCAATGCATTACTTCTAAAGCACGATTTACATCTTCCATCATAAATAATCCACCTTGGCCTTTATTAAATACTAAACATCTAAGAAAAATAAAATGATAGAAACAAGTAAAGAAATTAAAAACTTACATTGGGTTTTGGCCGCCATGAACGTTTTTCATCCTCAAGTTTCACGTTCCCCATACCAAGCTTAGAAACGAGATCATTGTTATTATAAGTTAGCAAACTAACACGAACTCATGTGGGCCAATTATTCACTTAGACTCCCTTATTTCTAGGTGTATCTCTTATATTTTATTTTTATCTTGAATGATCACGAGGATGCATTGTCTGACTTATTTCGATAGTTATTTAGGCCGAAAATAAAGTGAACGATTTAATCAATAGTTAGCTAAAGGACAAAATCTTTTAAAACTGCTTCTCGGGACCTCATAAAGTTCATATCTTGGCATAACTCGCTTCATGATTTGAGACCTTTCTCGGACCGATATTTGGCAACGACTTCATACTTCGAATCTTTGAGAGACGTTCTTGAAATTATGGTCTTCTCTTCATAATAGGAATTTATTAACTTGGAGTTTTGAGAGATTCTTCATATTTGGACCACGACTTCTTTATTTTTCTCCAATCTTTATTTTGGACTTTGATATACAACGATCCGCCTCCTTTTAGGACTTGGATCTATTTATCCTCATACCTTGTTAGGGCCTTTTTGGATAGACTTCTCCATGATCTTTAGGGGAGTATTTGCTTTTCGTCGTTTGTCTCGATCCTTCATATTGATTTTCGATAAATGATTCTTCACATCACTTTTGGATCTTTAGCAACAAAATGTAGCCCGCATGCCTTGTTAGGGCCTTTTCGGACTTGCCAATCTTCGCATCTCGCTTTAATGAGTTATGCCTTGGCTATGAACTCTAATCCGTACCGAGCAACTTTTAAACGATCTTGGGCTAGAAGCTAAGTAACCTTTTAAATCGTACAACCTTATTTATTGCAGATAAATTTATTAACAAGCGAAGGGAGAATTGGCTTATAATTAACTCACATAAATTCACGAAAGAATACCAAACTTATAATTGACTCTATCATCTCTCGTCCTCCACAGTTTAAAATCTCAAGGAATGAGACTCGTGGATGCTTAGCCTATTAAATCAATGTTTTGGGTTTTCGAGTCATCTATAGGATCTTGCAAATTCTTAGACTTTTTCAAGTTTAGAAATTGCATTTTAACGTTCCCTTGATAAACGATTCTCTAGGATCAATTATAGGAACTTGCGAAAAGTTCTTGTTCTTAACCCGTGAGAGTTAAGACTTTCGCGTTTTATAGCTCCCTATATAAAAGCCTAGCAAAACTTGACTTAAACACGTTAAGGATACTAGCTAGAGTAAACTTAGATAAGTAAACTCGGGTTGAGTCAAAATGTTCACGACTAAGAAAAATTTAAAACCACTTTATTTAAGCAAGGAAAGAAAATAACCATAACAAAGGAAAATACAACTATACAACTAGGCCAAAGTAGATTAAAAATTTTGAAAAATGTCGAAAAATCAAATTTTCCGGTTAAAATGAGGGCAAATTCATGGAAAAGACCACTGACTTCGATAGAAGTCCCCCTACACTTGATATAAACATTGTCCTCAATGTTTAAGCATATGGGAGTGAACTCCCCTACACTTATGACATTGTGCACTTTGTTTAAATCTTGCTAAGGAAAGGACAACTAAACTGAATTCAATGTGAACATATAAAATATGAAATATGGAATCACAAGAGTTTATGATAGAACCGGGAAGATGGGAACACGGTATCACGGTTCGTCAAAAGTCATCAAGGTGGATCTTTGAAGCTTTAATCCTTGCACAGCACAAGAAACAAGACAACAAACACATACGGGGCTCCCCCATTCACTTATTATGAAAGCAGTAAAGGATAGATCACGGGTTGCCTCCCGAGAAGCGCTTGTTTTTGTTCACCGAGTCACGAGCCTGACTCGACCCAAATTTAGTTCATGGGGAACGTGGTGAGGGATGGAATCATCTCATGGGAGATGTCCTCACCAAAGTACAACTTCAAACGCTGGCCATTCACCTTGAAATTGGGCCCATTTGGCTGAGAAAGCTCAATGGTCCCATATGGAAAGACTTTGGCGATGGTGAATGGACCAGACCAGCGGCTCTTCAACTTGCCAGAGAAGATCTTCAACCGAGAGTTAAAAAGTAAGACTTGATCACCAACGTGGAACTCTCGGTTCTTAATCCTTGCATCGTGGATGATCTTGGTGTTCTCCTTGTAGATCAGCGAGTTCTCATAAGCTTCATTCCTCAGTTCGTTGAGCTCGTTGAGTTGAATCTTGCGATGATCACCGGCTTTGTTGATGTCGAAGTTAGCCCACTTCAAGGCCTAGTGCGCCTTATGTTCCAGCTCGATGGGGAGGTGGCATGCTTTCCCGTACATAAGACGATAAGGTGTACAACCGATCGGGGTCTTATAAGCAGTACGGAAAGCCCACAGAGCATCATCTAACTTATCGGCCCACGCGGCGCGATGCTCTCCCACAGTACGCTCCAAAATTCGCTTCAATCCACGGTTGGAAATCTCGGCTTGCCCATTGGTTTGGGGATGATAGGCGGTAGAAAGACGGTGATTGACACCATACTTATCCATGACTCTTGCAAATTGATCGTTGCAAAAATGAGTCCCACGGTCACTGATAATAGCACGAGGAACACCGAATCGAGCAAATAGTTGTTTCAAGAAATTACAAACCACCCTCGCGTCGTTAGTAGGGAGAGCCTTAGCTTCAACCCATTTAGAAACGTAGTCAACGGCTACGAGGATGTACTTGTTTCCTTTGGAGGATGGAAATGGCCCCATAAAGTTGATGCCCCATACGTCAAAGATTTCACATTCTTGTATGAAATTTTGAGGCATCTCATCTTTATGTGTGATCTTGCCTTGGCGTTGGCAAGCATCACAATGCTTAACCATTTCGTGAGCGTCACGATAAATGGTGGGCCAATAAAATCCAGAGTCAAACACTTTCTTAGCGGTGTAGTTGGGACCAAAGTGACCACCGGTGGGTCCTTTATGGCAAGCAGCAAGGATTTGCAAAGCTGCCGGTCCATCAACACATCGACGAATGATCAGATCAGCACATTGTTTGAATAGATAAGGGTCATCCCAAAAGTAAGTCTTAACATCATTCAAGAACTTCTTCTTTTGTTGGGATGTTAACCCTTTGATGAGAATACCACCCGCTAAGTAGTTTGCAATGTCCGCAAACCACGGGGTGTCATCAAGATTGAGATTTATAGACATTAAGGTCTTAAGGGGGAAAGAGTCATTGATCTCTTTGTTCGGATGATCCCCTTGATATGGATCCTCAAGTCGACTCAGATGATCCGCGGCTAGGTTTTCGGCACCCTTCTAGTCACGAATTTCAATGTTGAATTCTTGAAGGAGTAAAACCCAGCGAAGAAGTCTTGGCTTAGAGTCGTGCTTAGTCATCAAGTACTTCAACGCGGAATGGTCCGTGTATACGATGGTGGTGGATAAAACAAGATAGGGGCGGAATTTTTCAAAAGCATAGACAACAGCTAAAAGCTCTTTTTCGGTTGTCGTATAATGCAATTGAGCCCCCGTCATTGTCTTGCTAGCATAATGGATTGGTTGGAAGTTTTTATTTACTCTTTGGCCCAAAACCGCTCCAATGGCAAAGTCGCTAGCATCGCACATCAATTCAAAAGGCAGCTCCCAATTAGGGGTAACCAAGACCGGTGCCTTAGTTAGCTTATCCTTAAGAAGATTGAAGGCTTCGATACACTCGTGAGAAAAGATAAAAGGAGTATCTTTTTCCAAGAGGTGGGTCATCGGGCGAGCGATTTTTGAGAAATTCTGAATGAATCGACGATAGAATCCCGCATGACCCAGAAAACTTCTCACACCCTTCACGGTTGAAGGTGGAGGTAATTTGGCTATGACATCAACTTTAGCACGGTCGACTTCAAGACCGGCTTTAGAGATTTTGTGTCCTATCACAATGCCTTCTTTTACCATGAAATGGCATTTTTCCCAATTCAGAACAAGGCGAGTGTCTTCGCACCGCTTAAGCATACGTTCCAAATTGGCAAGGCAAGAAGAGAAGGAATCCTCAAAGACCGAGAAATCATCCATGAAGACTTCCATGGTTTGCTCAACCATGTCATGGAAGATAGCTAACATGCACCTTTGGAAAGTCCCGGGGGCATTGCATAAGCCAAAAGGCATTCTTTTGTAAGCAAATGTGCCATAGGGACAAGTGAATGTTGTCTTCTCTTGATCTTGGGGATCGATGGGTATTTGGAAATAACCCGAGAAACCATCAAGAAAGCAGTAATATTCATTACCCGCTAAACGTTCAAGCATTTGGTCCATAAAAGGTAGAGGGAAATGATCCTTTCTCGTGGCATCATTGAGTTTGCGGTAGTCTATACAAACTCTCCACCCAGTAACGAGACGGGTAGGAATCAACTCGTTGTTTGCATTGGGCACAACGGTGATGCCGCCTTTCTTAGGCACACAATGGACTGGACTAACCCATGGTGAATCCGAAATAGGGTAAATCATACCCGCATCAAGAAGTTTGATAACCTCTTTTTTGATGACTTAATGGATTTTAGGATTCACCCTTCGTTGGCTTTGAATTGTGGGCTTAAAGTTGTCCTCCATGAGAATTTTATGTGTGCAAAAGTAAGGATCAATTCCGCGAATATCGGAGATTTTCTAAGCGATATCTCTTTTATGCTTCTTCAACACGGCGATGAGTCGGGATTTTTCTTCTTCTTTCAGGTCCTTCGCGATGATGACCGGTAACTTCTTGTTGTCTTCAAGGAAAACGTACTCAAGATGAGGAGGTAGGTCTTTAAGCTCAAGAGTAGGAGGATCCTCAATAGATGGTGTAACTAACGATGGATCATCATTAGTCACCTCTTTAGGAGAGAGAGGAGGAAACGGGTCTTCATTGAGAAGTCTCTCAATAGTACGAATGTCTTCATCCCAATCGGTGGACGAATTATCATACTTAATATCGAGAGGACCCAAGCTAGCTTCAAAATCATCCAAGTCACTTTCTCCAAAAGGAGTCAATGCTGGAGCAATTGAGGCAACGGTCTCAACATTGGGTAGAGAAGAGAGAGTACTTTTGCAAGCATCATGAAAATGTTCTTCATAAGCCTCATCGAGAACATCAATAGCATTAACACTCTCATATGAATAAGGTTGCTTAGAAAGCTTACCCATGTTGAAGACAGTTTTATCGTCACCAACTCTCATGATTATTTCGCCCGCGGCTACATCAATGAGAGTGCGACCGGTCCTCAAGAAGGGACGTCCAACGATTAATGGAACACGAGGATCCATCTCGTAGTCAACGACGATAAAATCCGCCGGGAAGGTGAATTTGTCAACGCCAACAAAGACATCTTCGGCTATCCCCACTGGATAAGCAACCGTACGGTTAGCTAATTCCAAAGTCATTTTGGTGGGGACTAGCTCGGGGAGAGATAATTGCTTCCAAACACTTAAAGGCATTAAGTTTATACTGGCACCTAGATCGGCTAGTGCCATGCAATTCTCTACTCCCGGGAAGTTGCAAGGAATCAAGAAGCGGCCCGGATCACCAAGTTTGATGGGTAATTTCCTTAAGAGAACGGCGGAGCAATTCTCATTAAGTTGGGTCTGAGCAATGTCAAGAAGCTTCTCCTTGTCACTAAGAAGATCTTTAAACATTTTCGCGTATTTGGGCATGTGAGCGAGAGCCTCGGCAAAGGAGATGTTAAAATTCAATTGTTTAAATATTTTGAGAAAGTTTGAAATTGAATATCATCCTTGCTCTTTTGCTTCTCTTTCCTCAACCTTGAAGGATAAGGTATATTGGATGAATAAGAAGGCTTTAGGGGAGTAGGATCACTCACAACCACGGGTGGTGGGGAAATGGGGATAGAAGGTGAAGGAGGTGAGGAAAGTTGCTCTTTTTCCTTGTTCACAATCACAGGTGTAGGTGTAGGAAGCTCGGGTTCCGTATAACCTTTTCCACTACGAGTGGTGATTGCTTTCATCTCCCCTCTTGGATTCGCAACGGTGTTACTCGGAAGAGTACCCGAAGAAGAGGGTTGATTACCTTGGATGAGCGAACCGATCATATCACGTATGTTAAGCGCTTGAGTGCTGAAAGAGTCTCTGATGTCGGCACGGATCTCATTGCTCTGTTTTGCCATGTCATTTCTAAGCTCGGCTCGAATATCGTTCCCTTGTTTCGCCATTTCTCCCTTCAAGTTGACTACTTGACTCTGAAGATTCGTCACCATCTCTCGATTAGTCTTCATGAATGTTTTGACGTCTGGATTCAATGCCATTGGTTGATTGAGAGGTGGACCTTGGTAAGCTTGAGAATTTCCTTGAGCTGGGTATGGGTTTCTTTGGGATTGATATTGATTGGTAGCACGAGTTAGGGATTGGTTGTTTCGGTTATAGCTTTGTTGTTGGTTTTGGTTTGGAGGAGGGAAACCGGGTGGAGAAAGATAGTTATTTGAACGATAAATTAGCAAGCTACGGTCTCCTTGAGGGCGAGTTTGATAGCCTCCCGTGGGATAAGTACCGTATGCTGCGTTAACGTTTTCAGAAAAATTGCCTTGGGTAGAAGGACAATCATTGTAAGAATGAGGACCACCACATGTGTCACAAGAAATAGCAACGGCTTTAGCTTGTTGAAAGTGGTTTGTGGCCATGGACATGAAATCCTTGTGCATACTCGCGATTTGTCGGGTAAGTTCGGTTATCTCGGGATTGGAAGTAGTAGAAGAAACATTGACTCTCTGATTAGATCTTGAGGATGCGGATGAATCCCAATTCTTGTGGTGAGTAGTCATGTTTTCAATCAACTCTCTACACTCCTCCGGTCTCCTTTTCATAAAAGTACCACCGGCGGCGGCATTGATCGTGTCACGATCACGAAAAGTGAGACCATTGTAGAAAGTATCAATGAGAGTGACGGGGAGCATGTTGTGATTAGGACAGCGGTCGATCAAATCATTGTATCGTTCCCAAGCATCAAAAAGCGATTCATCATTGTCTTGCATGAATCCACTAATTTGGTTACGAAGGCTTGTGACCATGGATGGTGGGAAGTAGCGCGACAAAAAGCATCGAGTCATGTCATTCCACGTATGAATAGAATTCTTAGGGAGACGGTCAAACCATTTTTCGGCATGGTGAGAAAGCGAGTGGGGAAAAAGTTGGAGGCGAAGGTCATCCATAGAAACACTAGGGAACTTCATGCTTTGGGTGATGGTAATGAATTTGTCGAGGTGTTTGTTGGCATCATCATCCGGAATTCCGTGAAATGGGTTAGTTTGCACTTGTTGGATCATGTGATGCTTCAACGAAAACTCCTGAGCCGTGACATGCATCGGCGCAATCGGGCCTCCGCGTCCGTTCATGGTGGGTTGACACAATTCCTCCATTGTTCGTAAATCAGGTAGGGGACATTGTTGTTGTTGTTGTTATTGTTTTTCAAATTGGGTAGAGGTGGGTTATTATTGTTGTTATTAACACCAGCCATATCTAAATCTTCAGGAGTCTCGGGCTCAGAATAGTTCGAAGATCTAGTACGCATACACCTGCAGAAGAAAAATATACACAGAGAATATCTATATAATACTTTTGGTGCAAAATCTTTTGGAAAAGAATTGCTTTTTCTGATTTTTTAATGTTTTTGTATTTTTGAAGAGTTTTATATTTTTTAGGGTTTTTGAAAATTTTTAAAGCAAGGAAAATAACGTTCAAAGAACGGATCCCAAAATTCAACGTGTCTCTCACTAAAAACCGTTAATCTTAACGAAAAGAGCCGGCAGCGGCGCCATTTTAATACTCGGCTTTTACCCTAAGTATAAAATCTTATCGTCCGAATCTCTTCGAATTGATTACCGATCTAAAGTGCGACTCAATTGTCTTTTGGTGAACAAGAGAATGGTTTGGTTGATTATCTATTTTAAACTAATAGCAAGTAATTTAAATGTCGTAGAGTAAAGTAGAAGTTTAAAGATTAAACTACAAATAACGAGTTAAAAATAAACGCTCGAAAAATTAAAGGCAATATAAGAAAATTAATTGAACACTAAATAAAACTAACACTTATAAACAAGAAACTAAACCAACGTAAAACAAAATGTAACTCTGATCGGAATATGTGGTCGGAAAGTTAAGGCTGATCGGAATGTCCAAAAAAAAAGACCAGATCGGAATATATTTCGATCTGTTGATCGAAATGTGGCAACACCTCGTCGGAATATGGCAACACCTCCAATCGGAATGTATGGAGGACACCAATCGGAATATTTAACAAAGCCCCCAATCGGAATGTTTTCAAAACATGCCCAATCGGAATACTAACAACATGCACAATTAGAATATAACAACAAGCACAATCGGAATATTACAATAAGCCCCAATCGGAATATTAGAAGACTGCCAAATCGGAATAATATGCAAAAACTTCCAATCGGAATATGCTAAACCCTTTTCCGATTTGGTGATCGGAAAGAGGGTGAGGGCTGCTGGTCGGAATATAGCGATCGGAAAGGGGTTTGTACCCTTTCCGATTTAAATGAGATTCGAAATAAGCTAGGTAATACGCTATATTGAATAAGCTAATACCCAAAACTTGACGGATCAATAATGAAACGGATCAAATAAGCACTAATAACAACTTATCCAAACTTAAAATAAACAAACTTTTAAATCAAACCATAAAAATATGAACTTTTAAAGAAAACTTTTAAAAAATAAATAAGCTAAACATGTAAATAAGCCAATAAGCACAAGAATCTTAAAGCTTAATCAAATGAAAACTTATGTAGGAACAATAAGATTAACTTTTTAAGCACAAAAACATTAAGAACAACACAGATCAAATGTATTTTGCACCAAAAGTTAACTAAAATCAAGAAAGGTAGAATGAGATGAAAGATTAAAAGCTTAACTAGAACTTGATTAATGAAATAAGCAATACACAAATGTTTAATCTTGAAAGATTAAATAAAAGATGAAAACTTAGTGAGAGAAAGGTTAGAACTTTCTCTCTCTAAAAATAGAAAGAAAAGTGAAAAATGAAAAACTAAAACTAAAGACTAACTACCCTCCTAATGTGTATTCGGAGGGTATTTATAGGGAAAGTGGAAGGAGTGCATGTTTTGCATCTTCTTTCTTTCTTTACGTCTTCTCGACTCGAATTAATTCTTTGTCTTTTCTTGACGTCGTCTCCGGATTTGAACTTGTCTTGTTAATTTTCTTCTTTAATTTAGACTTGAGTTCTTCGACTTCATTAAACTTCCGTCTTTAGACTTTTTCTTCGATAAATCTTCAGAATAGGCCTTGGACTTCCGTTCTTTTTGCACTCTTGATCTTTTGACTTCGTCTTTTCCCGTTTTCTTCGATAAAAGCCCGTGAAAGCCCGTGTTTTCTTCCTTTTTAATCTTTTGGTCCTAAAACACAATAAAAACACAAACCACGCATAATTCCGACTTTTACGACATAAAATACACGTTTTGGTATTGTTATTATTGGAAATAAGTTGTAAAAGGATAAGTGTTTTCACACTTATTAACTAGCGATCATGAAGAGGATGATCAAGAAATTGATGAACCTATAAGTTATATAGATCATATTCGAAAGTCTACAAGGACTAGGAGTGCTCCTGATCGTATGTGTTTATACATTGACGTTGAGGAACATGAGTTAGGGGATCATGGTGAACCTACTAACTATAAAGCTGCATTAGCAGATCCTAAATCTGAAAAATGGCTTGATGCTATGAATGTGGAGATGCAATCCATGAAAGACAATGATGTCTGGATCTTAGCTGACCTTCATCCTAACGCTAGAACCGTTAGCGGCAAGTGGTTATACAAGAAGAAGACCGACATGGATGGTAATGTACACACCTTTAAAGCTCGATATGTAGCGAGGGGCTTCACTGAAACCTTCGGGGTTGATTATGAAGAAACCTTCTCTCCTGTTGCAGATATCAAAGCTATTAGGATTCTCTTGGCCATAGCCGCGTTCTATGACTATGAGATTTGGCAAATGGATGTTAAAACCGCTTTCCTCAATGGACATCTTTACGAAGAGGTCTATATGAAGCAACCTGAAGGTTTTGTCAATCCTAAATATCCAAACCGAGTATGCAAGCTTCAAAGATCCATTTATGGACTTAAGCAAGCATCAAGGCAACGGAAGAATAGATTTGATGATGAAATCAAGAACTTTGGTTTCACTCAGAATCCCGATGAGCCATGTGTATATATCAAAGCTAGTGGGAGTAATGTAGTGTTCCTAATCATGTATGTCGATGACATATTAATCATGGGAAAAGACATTCCAACGTTGCAAAGTGTAAAATCTTACCTTGGAAAGTGTTTTGCTATGAAAGATCTAGAAGATGCTGCATATATTCTTGGAATCAAGATCTATCGAGATAGATCAAGGCGGTTAATTGGTTTATGTCAAAGTGCTTACATAGATAAAATTTTGAAGAAGTATAACATGGATAATTCCAAAGGTGGCTTTATTCCCATGCAAACTGATACAAAATTATCTAAAACTCAAAGAGCATCTACCTCTGCTGAGGTGAAACGCATGCAGAGAGTTCCTTATGCTTCGGCAGTAGGATCAATCATCTATGATGTTAGATGCACTAGACCAGACGTTGCGTTCTCTCAGAACATGACGAGCCGTTTTCAGCAGAATCCTGGTGAGGATCATTGGACTGCTGTTAAGAACATTCTGAGGTATCTTAGGCATACCAAAGACATGTTTCTGGTTTATGAAGGAAATATGAAACGAGAGCTTAGGGTTTCTTGCTACACTGGCGTTGGATATCTGACAGACGTTGATGACATGAAGTCTCAGACTGGATATGTTTTCATATTGAATGGAGGTGCTATAAGCTGGAAAAGCTCTAAGCAGACCATTCATGCTATCTCATCTACAGAGGCTGAGTATATAGCCGCTTCGGAGGCTACTAAAGAAGCAGTTTGGATTAGGAAGTTTATTTCTGGGCTTGGTGTTTTTCCCACAAATAATGAACCTATGTAGATGTATTGTGACAATACCGGAGCCATTACTATAGCTAATGATCCAGGAATCACTAAAGGTGCGAAACATTATTGTGCTAAAGTTCACTACCTCCGAGAAGTGATTGAACTGGGTGATATTACACTGGAGAAAGTTCACACATATGACAATTTAGCTGACCCCTTTACTAAGGCTTTAGACCTTAAAAAGCATTCAATGCTTTCGCATAATATTAGATTTCTTCCAGCTAATAGTCTCATGTAATCTATGTTATTTTAGTATTTGGATAATTTGGAATTGTAAGACAATTATTATTTTTGATGAATAAAGATATTTGATGTTTGTTATCATTTATATAATTATTGTTTTTCTATATTTGTATGTTTAAATCCTTGAATATTTGATTATTCTAAACATGTCCATTGTCGGTTAGCAATATGAGAATATTGACTACATTAAGACAAATATGAGTGTTGGCTATATTCTTGGAATATAATGGACGGTTCCCACCAAACTCATATGTTATTCATAAGGGATGCATGTTGGACACCCCAAACTTTCAAATTTTACTTTTAGATCCTTTTTTGAGATGCAAACAAGTTGTGCTTGTGTGAATATCGCTTCTTGATTATATGTTAAACGCTAGCTTGCAAGAGTTAGTTATAAAGGCTATAGTTAGAAGTGTTGTGAAGCAGCATCCACAGACATTTGCAGTCAATATAGAATTTGTTCCTCCACTTGATATAGTGCAGTGAAGTACCACTGGATCCTCTCCAGAATTAATTGGATAATTGTATGGTCGTACCCAAAATGTGATCAAGATGATTCTTGTTACATTTGGACAATCTGAATTAATTTGATCATGAGAAAATAAGTTAAACTATATGGAATGAGTTAGGATCCATATCCATGGTTTAACGGTACTAGAAACAAAGGGATGATTGCCAGCAAGCTTTTATAATCATATACCATCGAATACTTTTGAGATATTTTGCTTGAAACTATTAACTCAACATTTCCGGTTATAATAAAGTGTTGCTAGATGCTTTATTATAAACGTACTATGTCTTAAACTCTCACAAGTGGGAGCTGTCGGAATATGCGATCGTTTAGCCATCGGAAATGAGTGAGCCTATCGGGGGCACACACTTAAACACGAAGAGTACGTTTATTATATATTTAATATATGTAACTCGTTTATATTTATTAAATATATAATATGTTTCACGATATATATTTAATGGTTTTAGTTTGACCGTTAGACGTTGTAAACTAATTAATATCCGTTAAATAAAATTAAAATAATGAAAAGTATTATTATTAGTTTTTATACATATACTCGGTGGTCATTAGATATGTCTGAGATATTTAGTCTAACACATGTATATGGTATAAAAAATAAGATGATTCTTTCGTGTAAACAATATTATTTTGAGTGAATGTTTCATTGGTTTTTGTCCATCTTTGTCGGCAAGAAATGTAAGATAATATGGAAATGAGACAAGAGAATACATGACTTGTTTTGTGTCTTGCTTTGCTACACAACATCAAACAGAAGCATATATATATATACACATTGAAGTGTATTGTGTCATAGAGAAAATAAAAGGCTCATTTCCTCTCAAATAAAATACATACAATACAGAAGACGCTTATTTCATTCTTTGCTTTTGTGAAACTATTCGGACATAATATCATTTGATATCCGAATCGGTTTGAAGCAATATCAATAACACTTGTTGTTAGGTATCGTGAAGCAACTACTAGTATCATAACGTGCTCATTTGACGTGTGTGTGAGCAATCAATAGAGATGGTTATTTAATCATAAATACTTAGTCTAATCTTATTATTATTAATTAATAATGATATCACATTTTATTATTAATTAATAATATTACATGATTGTTGTAATTAAACTTTACCTTAAAATGATATAAATTAATTAAGATAAGTTTTAATTAATTTAAATGTACATGAATAATAAAGTAATTAATTATTTTATCATAAGTTTTATTTAAATAAAATGTACATACATAAATCATTGTTTTTATTTAAATAAAGTTATAACCTAAGTCATGAAAATTAATTAATTTAATTTTACATGTTTTTAAATTAAACTAAATACATGTTTCATAAAAATTTAGCCAAACACCCCCTTACCAAACACCACAGTCGGCGGCCAAAGGCCTTAGCCTTGCTGCCGATTCCCACTGTTCGGCCAAGGTTCACCCCGGTTGGACCGGGTTCCCTCTGTCGTGCCAAAAGTACCCATCGAGAGCCTGGTTCCCACTGTTTTACCAAGTTTCCCCATGCTGGGGGGTCTTGGTTTACTGCTGACCGAAAACAAACACCACCGAACCCATTGGGGTTTCGGCTGGTGGACAGAAAAAGCCACCAAGAGTTAGTCGATTCTTGGTTTGTGTGCAGCCGAACCAAAAAAACACCAAACCAATACCCGAATCTTATTTATTCTTAATTGATTTCATGTTTTATCCATTTGTTTTTAAAGATCTAGGTTCATAACATAAATAGTTAAAAAGAATAAATATTCGAGGATACCAATTGCGTGTGATTAAAAAGGATTGAAACACGAACACGATACCGTTGTAAAATCAAAGATCAAGAGGCAATAAATCGTCCTTGTGGGTGTTCTTGATGCCGCGGCTAAAGAGAAGCAAGGAGGAGGAGTTTTAGGGTTTTGATAATTTACAGTGTTTTGTTTTTATGAAAAAACCCCTGGAGTCCTTATTTGGTTAATACATGGATTTCAATTTGGGTTGGGCCAAGACCTTTTCTTCCCTTGTTTCTGGATGCCACATACACCACCACACATACAAATTTACTTTATTTTCTGTGACTAAAATATTTATCGTGTGTGCTCGTATTTTATGTTCGTGTTTTATGTCTTGTATGATTTAAGTATTTTACGTAAATACTTATCGTGCATTAATATTCATGTTATCATACATAATACTTATAACACTTAATTAATATACGTAACGTTCGTTTTAAATATTCGTGATTCATGTCGTATATTAATTAAGTAAAAAGTTTTAATTTGACCTTAAATTCATGCATTTAATGATCTTAAAGAATTTAAATTACAACTATAATAATATAAAATCAGTCACCTCAAACTTGAGTCCTAGAGGGGTATTTACAAGGTTGTAAATAGCGTGAAGCGTGGAGTAGCGTTATTGCCAAGCTACAAGCTACAGAAGCTATAGCGAAGCTATGACGTTTTTCGAAGTGTGATATATAGCGACACAAAATATTTGTAAATTAGTATTTGTATAACGAGTTTATAAAATGGAGCAATATTTTAATTTTAGTTGAAAACATAACCGGCTATTAGTTACTCAAGTATTTATCTCCATAGCAAAATGACTAAGCCCATGTCAACTAAATAGCCAAAAATTAGTAAACGAGCAAATTTCTTGTAAATCAGCAAAAAGATTCGAAAAAAGCTCCACGTTACGCGCTATAGCGCGCTATATCACGCTTTATGGCGCTTTTTATCACGCTACGCCTTAAGACGCCGCCTTAGTCTGTTTCGTAACGTGGAGGCCACGCTTCACGCTATAGCCCGCTATAAGGCGCGCTATTTAGAACCCTGGGTATTTATACTGCTCAAATCCCCTAAAAACCGGAAGGCCCAATGGGCTTTGGTCGGGGCCCCGTTGGTTCGAATGGAGACAACTTTCTTGAATTTGGGGGAGCTTGTCGGTTGACTTATCTTTGACCCATACTTTATACTTTGGGCCGGTGATGGGCGTAATGAATCGGTTATGGGTTCCAGATTCGGGTTTTAGATCTGAGTCCGGTTCGGACTCATTCACGAAGATTGTTACTTATACATGTTTTTAAAGCTGCTTCGCAAGCATTAACATGATGCTCTCGCGGCAACGTGCGGATAACTAAAACTTGTTTTATACATTTTGAATCTGAAACTCGTATAGTAATTAAATAAACAATTTAATCAATTCTGTGAGAATACTTTATTATAAGGGAAAAAGACATATATGGTCATTTTGAGCATTTAAAAACCTTATCATGGTCAACTTTTCAACTAGGGACAAATATGGTCATGTTGAGCACTTCACAAACTGCACAACTGCACAACTCCACTACTTTATTGCCATGTGTCTGACTGACACAATATTTATTATATTATTAAAATATTGAAATTACAAATATACCCTTAATCTTTTTATCTCTTTCTCTTCTTTCATCTCCTTGCTTTCATCTGCACTTTTCTATTCTTCCATACGGTTTTTTCAACTCCGTATTTTTTTTATCTCACTCTCGATTCCAACGAACTACGCCCATTGCAATCACCAGTGAATCTCATTGTTCAGGTATGTTTTATATTAAATTGTTTTTATTTGCCAAATTTTAATACTATTTGAATTGGGGGTCTTTATTTGCCAAATCTTCTAATCATTGATTTTATTTATATTCGATTTATTATTTGATAATAGTTTTTAATAATCATTCTAATATTAGTTTCACAAGCAGGGAGTGGTTCCACCTATGAAGTGGGCTGGGAGGCACTTTAACCTCAATCAGGTCAAATCAAAACTTAGCTAAAAGAGGAATGAGTTGGATGTCACGTAAGGTCGTTTTTTCAGTTATACATTCTGCAAAATTGTTTTAATTTAAAAATATAAATATGTAATAATATTGTTTCTGAAATTTATAACTAACAAGCATGATAGCCCGCGCGTTGCAGCGAGGCTTCAGTTTTTTTTGTTTTTGTTGGATTTTGATTGGTGGGTTGTTTGGATTAGCTTATTTGATGGACTTATTGGGTTATTCAAATTAAAAGAAAACAATAAGCTCATTTTTTATGGCAATATTATGCTTTAGCTTATGGCCTTGTAGCACAAGCTAAATTTGATCAATTCATAAGCCATGCAAAATGAGCTTATTGACTTTTTATTTTATTTTGTGTTTTTGAGTTTTTGTTGGATTTTGAATTATTGGCTTATTGGCTTATTCAAAATTAAAAGAAGCCAATAAGCTCAGCTTTTATGGCTTATACACTATTTTACTTTAGCTTATGGCCTTGTAGGACACAAGCTCAATTTGATCAGCTCATAAGCCATGCAATGATGCAAAATGAGCTTATTGGTTTTTTTGTTATTTTAAATAAGCTAATAAGCTCATCAAGTAAGGTAATCCAAACACCCTAGTGTTTGTTTAGGCTTATTTTGGGCTTACGGGCTTATTTGGTTTCGGTTTATATTTCATTAGCCGACTTTTTCTTGCTTATTTTGAAATTATGTAAGTTTATTAGTATGCCATAATAAACAGATATAAGCCCATAAGTTTCAAAGTAAGTCTGAAAAAGCTAGCTTATGAAATGTAAGCCGAAATCACTTAAGCTCGTAAGCACAAAAACAACCTTAAACGAGGGGTTCTGAGCTTATTATGTAATTCTGGTGATATTTCAAAAGCCCATTTCTTTTCTGGATTGTTTTGCATCTTTGAATCATAATAAACTCATAAAAAAGCCGAGAAAATAAGTTGGTATCATATAAGCCAAGTCAAATTCGCATAAAGTTTGTATCAAATTCGCATAAAGTTTGTATCAAATTCGCATAAAGTTTGTATCAAATTCGCATAAAGTTCGTATGTGTTATTTGAATTTTAAAATTTTGATGAATTTAAGCTTATAGTTATTAATCATTATTTGCTTTTAATAATTACAGGTGGTGTGAAATAAGGCAGGTCTCACTTGGATTCATGGCACGATACAGATTTATTCCTACCTAACATATCAGTGGCGAAGGTATTTTGCCACTGATATGTAATACTGCCATTTTAGTTTATTGAATGTAATTCTGTACGTTCAATGTACGTGAATAGCTAATCTGGATACTGTATTTTTTGTCGCAGGTTTCATCTTATTGCAAGTACGACTACAATCTGTTCGTGAATCGTGACATTGTGAGGTCGTTTAGCAAATCGCCTGTAGACGACCATTTGTAGAAAAATTTCAGTGTGACAGGTTGGAACACAAGACAAATAGCTACTTTCTGTTGATTATGAGTATGGATTTTCAATAAACCTTTTTAGTATGTTAATTATGTGTAGAAGTATGTTAATTATTACTGAAAATAATGTGAACACTTATTGTTGTTGTATGAGTAAAAAGTCTGAATAATCGATTAACAGTTTAACCTGTTTGACCCGTAAGAGACCAGACTAATTTTTTTACTTAAATATGTTTAGTTTCAGGTCGTGGTGACTGAAGTCCTTGGTGGAGGAAAGTTTTATATTCAGGCTGTTGCAGATGCAAAAGTGGCTTCAATCAAGCAACAATTTGCTTCCCGTAAGCCTCAAATAAGAAACATTGCATATAGCTACTAAATTAGAAGTTAGCAACATTGAATAAATTTATTACTTGCTTCCCGTAAGTCCAAGTTCACAGGCCTGAAAAGCCGAAAAAATAAAAAAAATGAAGATACTTTGATGTATACTTCCAACTGTCAACAATTTCATACTCATCTTTTCTGTTTAGCTAAAGTTCCTATTATTACAAGAACCAGGCCTGGCCAGGATCGATCCTAATATAAAAAAAAACGTGGTCCACACTGGTAACAACGAACATTACTAAAGATTTCAAAAAGGATCAATATGGGCCCAGGGTCCTAACAAAGCATGCCAATTGCAGTTGTATCGAAGTGCATTCCTGTTGAGAAGAATACATCTATTAGTAAACAACATGATGGTTATGAGCCTCTTCCTTATGGACCGGAACAAGTTCGAACAAACGTCGAGAGTAAATCCAGTTTTATTTCTCTTTTCTTTTAATCTACTGACAGGTTTCAAGTGATCCTGTGAGTAATCCACACTTCTGGACTTTATGCTGAATGGAATGATTAAATTTCATGGTAAATGCTTTACCATAGTTCTCCTTAATCTCCGTTACATTATGGTGTTTAAGTGTAGAGTTCCGAGTCACCTTTTAATTGTATCTTTACAAAAAACAAGTAAAAGATAACAAAGGGCACTTATCTTATTATAATAACCATTTTATGACCCATAATCCCTTTAATTTTCCATATTAGCAAAAAAAAATAATTATCAGACACAATAATACGACATTGTATCAAAATAACACCAGACATATAGAAACGAGTTGTACTTTGGTTTTGCAGAGTGCGGGACGTTTGATGCGTGCTCTGTTTGAGATCGTATTAAAACAAGGTGGGTACAGTTAGCTGAGAAAGCTTTGAACTTGTGCAAAATGATTAATAAGGGGATCTGGAGCGTCCAAAATCCTCTACGCCAGTTTCATGGGATTAAGAACGACATATTGATGAAACTAGAGAAGAAAGATATGGCATGGGAACGGTATTATGATCTCTCGTCACAGGAGTTAGAAGAGATTGTTCGTGCCCCCAAGATGGAAAGGAATCTTCATATAAATGAATAGACCTATCATGAGTGCATAATAAGTAGGCCCTTTTCAGCCGTGGTTGCTCTTTCTCTACACAGGGCTTTCTTTAACCATAGGACCGGGAAGATACAGACTGGAAAAGGGCTGATGATCTGCTCAAGACTTCAAGAAGAGTAGAAGTGGAAATGATAAGTTGAGCATGGCGGTGGAGCAGTTGAGCAGTGGCGGTGGAGCAGTTGAGCAGTAGCGGTGGAGCAGTTGAGCAGTAGCGGTGGAGCAGTTGAGCAGTGGTGGTGGAGCAGTTGCGACGTGGTGGTGGAGCAGTTGCGACGTGGTGGTGGAGCAGTTGAGCATGGCGGTGGAGCAGTTGAGCATGGTGGTCAAGCTGCGACAGCTTCTTCTTTGCGAGCAGCAAGTTGAGTAGTGGCGGTGGAGTAGTGGAGCAGTTGAGCAGTAGCGGTGAAGCAGTTGAGCATTGGCTTATTGACCACAGGGAGGAATCTGAAGGCAAGCTCAAGGGGCTAGTCTAATCTTTTATTCGATAATTGATATTTGTTGGATAGTGTTGAAGTTGTAGGAGAGCAACATATCTATGTCATATGAACAAGACATGTTGATTGTAACGCCATTTATCCCGCTAAATATACAAAGAAGCAACTCCATTATGTTTCATACAAATTAGTGTTGTTTTGTTTGTTGATCATTTGGCTTGTCTTTTTTTCTTCTTTTTAGTTTCTATTCATCTTTTAAAAGAGCAAGACAGTTGCAATGTTCCGCGAACATATTAGTTCAGCAATTAGTAGTCTTGACAATTATTTATGATCTGTAGCATTTATACTTTTTCAATGCACAAGATGGTGTTCCATATGGGGTGACTACTGATCAGAGGAATGAATTTACAGCTGCTCGTGGAGATCGCTGCATTAAAAGCATGGTTAAGGCTTGATAATTTTTTTGCAGGTTTGTTGGATCAAAATCTCGCAAGCCTCCTTTCTGCAAGCTTGATGATTATTATGTTTGGATAATTACTTGGACAAATGATTTACTGTTCGGAAACAACGCGACAGATGTATGAATATTCCTATGGATCTCTCGATTCTCAACAACTGTTAAACTAGTTTGTTTGAAGATGCAATTACAACAAGTTACCAACTTATTAACAATACATTTTGGATCATTAAAAACCGAGGCGGTTTGTGAATTAAAAGCCTTTGAAATGGTAGCGGTACTTGGACCAATATGTTTCCTTAATTTAGCCAACCCTAGGTTGTGGTTTTACTGTCAGCCGAAAAATGAATGTAGATTTTCGTCACTCATGACCTCATTCTGGTTAATTTAACCAGTGACCTATTTAAGTTAAGACATAGCCGAAGTCAGTAACAAATTGATGGGTCAGAATCAACACCTGTGATCAAACATAATATGAAACATCAATCACGCAATCTAGCAAGTACAAGCAAAGGTCTCAGGCCAACAAGATACACGATTCACCATTCAAGTTTTATTAGAACCTAGTCAAGATAGGCACTATACATAAGCCGATCAACCACAAGGTGTCGGCGAGCAACAAGACATCTCTGTTCCTATGTCATAAAAGTATGATCCAGTAGTCGAAAGATTTATTACACATAAAACATAGAAATCTCGTTGTCAGTGAGCATCAAGTAAGCTTCATTTAGGAGTGGTCCTCGACCATGTTGTTCAGATGGAACTTCTCATCATTGTCCTTGTGCAAGTTAGCCTTGTATTTCACTTCCTTGTCATTCCATTTGAGCTTCACCAGGATACCATATTTTGCAGACCCTTCCACAGTCTGTCACATTGTTAAATACCAAGTATCGTCTAGTTAGTACAGATACATTCACTCGAAAGACCAAAGACCAACATCAATTTCTCTCAAGGTGACAAATGGACACGTTGGGTAATGGATCAAGACGTGTCAAAAAGATAATTTCTGTATCTATTTCAAATCGACTCTGCATCGATTATGATTTGAAGATTAACTATTTTATAGAACAATAAGAGATATGTTGGTCTTTATAGACATATCAAATGAACCATCATGCTTGGTTTTTAGTCAGTTTAACACGTTTCCAACTTTGTACATTTGACCCATCTGTCCTGTTAGTGATGATGCAACTATGCATTTGCCCAAAAATGTTGCCGCATAAAACAGAAAGTTAATACCTCAGCTTTAGCATGAACAACTTCTTGCAGTTCATAAGGATACAACGAGTTAGACCTCTGTTGTAGTGTCTTGACGATATGCTTTGCAGCATCCTGAACCACAGGATCATGAACAGGGACAGACTGGTATCCTGATCCCTCACCATCTGGTTTCAAAACACAATATTGTCAGGAAAGACTATGAATGATAGATCTTATGCTGTCAAGAAACCAAAACTTGGTTAACGTTAATCTATTCAAGTCCCTACATCAAATTCTGGCTCTTAAGTAGCTATTATACTATACTTCTTAAGAGTAACTAAGAAGTAAGAATGTTGGTATGCTCCTCAATCATCTTCCAAACCACTAAGTGAACACATTCTTGGGTAGGTTCAACCCCGTATACTCAAGCTGTCGTTAAAATGTATTGACTATAGAGTAAATCTTTTAAGAGTACAGAAATTTCCATTACCATCACTACGTGGTTCTTGTCATAGTTTTCCTAGGGGCAGATGAACAAGCTAAAGCCACTAACTTGTGGCAATTAATAAGAATATAAGATTGCACTGAAAATTTCAACAGAATTAGAAGCTACCTTTTTGAACATCATGGTCAGGATGTGGAATATGGTTGAATTCCTGCAGTTCCTTAAAGTTTTCCCATGGCTTAACCCAGACCTTGGCCAAGTATGTTTTCTTGCCTTCAGCGTCATCAACCTCCAATGTAAGATGATGCAGAGTGCCGGCAACAACTTGCTCTTGTGCCTTGACCACCCTGGCTAACTTCAGCATCTTATTCTGAAAAGAGTTATTTTTTACGCATTCCTATTAGTTCTCTTTTAATTCCTTTAAATCAAGGGGTAATACATAAACACTAATTCATATTTTGCTTATAATTTGATTTATTTTTTACCTAGAAAGACCCCATCTGATAACCAGTTCAGAAGTTGGTGTTAAATTATGATACGTCATTCGGAAAAACCAGCCGTTGGCGGTAGTAGTTTAGCTTAAGGTGTTTGCTTATAAAAGTGTTTGGTAACGTAAATACAGCTATAAGCCTATAATCATTGAAGGTATATTTGACGGCAAAAGTTTGAGTGTGTTTTGAAGCAATTAGCCATTTAGCGTTTTGCACACGATGCTTGTTTGGAAGCAAGCAACTAGCATTTTTAAGCCTAAGCACTATTGTCATCAAACACAGCACCTCCACGTCAGCGTCATATCACCATTCAACACAGCCAAACCCACCACCAAACAGGTTCTATGGTCATAAAAAAATGTAAGAAAATATCTCACTTTACACAAACATACCCCATAGTATACCAAAAAAATAGCACCTATGTTACAAAAAATAGCACCTGTAAGTATAAATCCAAGATACAGAACCAATACATGATTTGTTACTATTAAATTATATTATAAGATATAATAAACCATACCGATAAGGCGGCATTCAATTCTGGCTGCTTGTACTCCAGATTCTGATGTGGCAGGCTATCGTTTTCCTCAAAATCCATGTCAACATGAGGTTGCGCCATCTGTACATTGTGAATCGAGTTATCTACTAAACTCCTAGTCAGATTAACTATACCACCAGGGTCCTTGGATATCTCTTTAATGACAGATGCAATGATTACTAAGCGCGTTTGTATAATCTTCCGCCGTCCCATGGCGGCTTTTCTGTGTCACTAAGCCACCTTGACGCCCCCTCATCAAGGTACTGGTTCTCGGGTCTTCGTCTTGTGTGTGAAATGCGGAATAAAAATCCTCTGTTCTCTCATTCATTATAGGTCTGCGTAGTGGTGGTCGAATATGACTGGTTTCAGGTTCAGTCACTAAAGCAGTATCGTTTTGGGGTGTCGTCTTCTTCCCCTTATATGTACGTTTCCGCTTCATTGTTATGTGCCTAAAAACATAAAACAAACTAAGTTGATCACTACACAGACAAGAACAAACTAGTGTAACAAAATAACCATCAAATCCGCAGTTTCTTTTACAGACTAAACTTTTCTTTTGCAGAACCTATTTGCTCTTCAAAATAGCCAGAGTAACGTGAAAAACAAAAGTAATGATCCCACAAAATGTCAAAATATTCAAAAAACGATATTCCGCCAAAGGGGTGTTTGTTTATAGCCTAGTTGGCTTATTAAACTTATGAAAAGCTCAAAATTTTGGGCTTATAACGTTCAATAGGCGGCCAAATAAGCTTAAACAGACACCCGCTAAAAGCATGTCAGTACAAAAAGTGATCCGACTAGTTTCATCTTTTCACACAAACCAACCATCACGTCACGTTAAGCAAGAAACACATATATAAACATCAAAACAGTACGCTAATTCACAGTTTTAATCTTTATGGTCTTGAGTATCTAAACAACAAAATCTTATTATAATCCACAAAATTTGGATCTTTATTTTACTAGTATATATTTAAGTTTAAAAACACATGTTTCCTGTACTTTGAAACTTACTATTGTTCTTGAGCATTTAACGATAAAAAGTCGTATTTTTCTCAATAAAGTTTGAATCTTTGAGTCTTAAGATTATGCAGATAATTAAAATAAGTACCTTGTATAGCATTCTAAAGAAGCTTGATAACAGTTTCTTCTGAAAAAAAATCAAGAAATACCCAAATCAAGAAATACCCAATTCATAATTTGGAAAGCTTTTTTTTGCCCAATTCATAATTTTAAAAACCATATCAAAAACCAGAAAAAAATCAAGAAATACCCAAATCATATTGAAAACCCTAAAATTATTACCCAATATCATATAAATTCATTAAAATATAATAGAAAATAAATTTCACAAATCGAATGTAATGATTACCTAAGACCCGATTGATTTCTTGACCCCGTCGGAATCGTAGCTACACCGCCTACTAACTCCACCGCAGCGACTTTGCATTAAACCCGATTGATTATCAATTGGTGTTTGTTGGTGTGGGATTTTGATGTTATGATCTGGAGTGGTATTCAAAACCAGAAGAAAGAACAAAGAAGAAAGAAGAAAGATAAAGAGAAAGAGAAGGGCATTTTAGTAATTTACTATTTTGATAATATTGTGTCAGTGGACACGTGGCGGTAATTGGATGGAGTTGTGCAGTTGTGCACTTGTGTATGACTAAATTTGTCCTCATCAAAAAACTTGACCATGGTTTTACTTTGGAGAGGTGATTTTGACCAAATTGGTTTTTTTCCCTTATTATAAAACAAGCATTTTTAACACCGATGTACACAAAAGTTTTTGTATAAGATTTTAAGCAATTAATTTTCTTAATGTATAATTATATATGAGATTTTAACTAGGTAAATTGAATATAAAAAAAATAATATTAATTGTTAGGTTGGGTTGGGTTAGCTTAGATTGTTGATAAATGTTAAAATAAAAATTAAGATCTGTTGTATATATTGATCGTATATGTGGAAGAATAAAAAAAATACTCCCTTTGTTCCTAAATAAATGTTTACTGTTGACTTTCAAAGTCAACTGTTTTAAACTTTGACATTAAATTATTTTATTTATGTTATATAATACTTGATACAAATCATACGAATACGAATGGATTGAGTTTTAAATATATTTTTATTAGTATAACTTTCATCAAGTATTATATTACACAAACAAAATAATTTAATGTCAAAATTTAAAAAAAAAATGACTCCGAAAGTTAAAAGTAGACATATAAATTTTGTTAAAAGATTGGGTTGTGATATTTTGTTGACAAACATAGTCTTAAGTAAACATCTTGAGAGTGACTAATAAACGGGTTCGAAAACAATTGGGGCATGTAACATACATGATTAGGCCGCGTGAAACTGAGTCAAAGACTCTTCGTCCCCGAATAACCTAAACAGTAGAATATCATGCCGTTTGTTTTAGATTAATGTCACGTCCCGTTAATAGTTATTGAAGACTTGAAGTTGGCAAATTAAAATTTTAAAACTGTACTGCTCAATAGGATTTGGAGTAGCACTTTGGGTGACTAAGTATAGTCAAAGACACCAACCACTAGTCAACGTAAAACCATGATTACCAACTCAATACCAACTTTTCGGGACTATGTTTATCGGTGACTCTCAACCAACCGGTTGGGGGTACAAAATATTATATATGACATATTAAATTTGGAGAAGTACAAAAACAACTCAACTCATCTGCCGATCGGGTCGTTTCATGACTCTCAAATCTTACAACCAACCTGGCCACATGTCACAATACTGATGGCCACCCATATTTTCATTTATTTAAAATAAATGTTGCTTGTAATAATCCAAAACAGGAAAGAGATGAATATAGATTCAATTGATTAAAAAAATTGAAATGGAGAAAAACATTCAAAAATCTCAGATTTCTATTTTAATGTTTAAAAGAGTGATCTTAGAAAACAAGTATTAGTGAAATTCACCATCAATTTTTACTCTCAAAATGAAATTAAAACAACCCACCTTTGACTTTACAAGAGATCTTGAAGAAAAAGGATGTGTTCTTCCTGGGGTTGTACCAAAAAATCAGTTCTTGTTCACTTTTATTAAAATGGAAGAGTTTTAGTTGTGATTGTTGATAAAAAAATATGTTTGTGGCTGGTAAGAAAAAGGGGGTGTGGCTGTGTTTATAGACAAATTAGGGCAAGTGTGATTATCTTAATTGGGCTAGATGCGTATGATATAGATTTGCTTTGGGCTAAATATATGTTTTTCCTGAATTAAGTTTAGTGGCCTCTAATACATAGAAATTTTCATTTTATTTTCTTTTTTAATAAAGATTAAACGAAGCTGGTAGTTGACTTAAATTTTCTTATATATGAAATTTTAAATTATTAAAATATAAAAAAAATATTATTATATGTTAGGTTGGGTTGTTGATAAATAATAGAAAAGTTAAGATAGGTTGTTTGTATTGGTTGTATAAATAGATGAGTAAGAAAATAATATTTTAATAAGAGGTTGGGTTGTGATAGGTTGTGAATAAACATAGTCTAAACCCACAATAGTTACACGTCGTTTCAAGGACCACATTGTTTATAGATGTAATCTAAATATGTATTACGAGTAATAAATAATTACTCAATAGGCAATTAGAAGTAATCTCAACAATGATTAAATTTGGAGTTTGTGAATAATGAATTGGTCTTTACTCATCTTTTGTGTGTCGTATATGCTATACCAAGTCAAAAATTTGTTAGCTTTATTGTGTTTGTTCATTCAATTATACAACTTTTTGAACATACGATAAAACCTAACATTCAAAAGAAACCAAACCTATATCAAACTAATCTAAAACCAAAACTCATAGGAGCAACAAGTCATCGAGCGGTGACAGCGGCCAGCAAATCGCAGCAGATCTAATAGATCTAACAGATCTAACCAGAGGCAACAACAAGTCATGAAATGGAAGCTATTATTGTGAGAGTTAAGAGAGAAAAACATTAACTAAAGAAAGAGAATATATACAAAGAGGGGTTTAAAAGATTTAAGTGGCCAGCCGAAGCCGGCCACCGGAGAAATAGAATTAGATCGAAGCAAGTTTAGAGAGAGGGACAAGGTGTATTTTAGAGAGAAGGTGGAAGTGATGATATTGTAAGCCAGTCGTTTGGAACAGGGTTGTGTTTACGAAAAGCTTAAATTGGTGATTCGCCTCACTCTTTTATTGTGTTACTATCCCGTGTCACAACGCTTATGGTATATGTCTTGGTTTGGCTTCAACTTGTTGCTTCGTGTATTTTTTTGGCAAATCGGTTTGGATTTTTCTCTTTATGTTCGATGTAAACTGTCGTGTTCAATTTAGCTTCGTTTATGGGAAGCAGGACCGTCTCATTGATTTCGGAGGCCATGTGCAATGTAGCAATGTAGGCCTTTGAAAGCGCAATCCTAAAGGGTTCACAGAATCGTCTAATGATTGTTGTGTAATACAAAACTTTATAAAAGTTCTTGATTTTTTAATATACTTCCAGGCTTAAAAATTTATGTTATATAAATATTATTTAATCGACTAATTTTTATTAATTTTAAAATTATTTTTAATTGCTTTTATGCACAAATTAGTGTTTTTAATCTGTTTTTTATAACATTCTTACAATATAAATTTGTTGAAACTTAACTTGTTTTTAATTGTTTTTTCTTTCAATTGTGTTATATAATTTGTTAAGTATTATATTTGTCAGATAATACTGCATTTAATAAGCATTTAATAAAAAAAGGTAATTACCAAACTCTTAGAGCTGTTAATTGTATCATTTTACACACAAAGAAATCAAGATTAAAACGAAAGATAATACCACAGAAATGGACATTAAAAATATATTACAAATACATAAAATTCGAAAGCTAGTTAAGGTGAAGGGTTACACACTTTTTTTTTTTTTTGAGGAAACTTCATTTTGATATTAAGTAACATTATAATCATTAAAAGTTTAATTACATAGCTGTAGAAGGCAAGCGAGCAACAAGATGCGCCGCAAGCCCTTTTTAAACTGTAAAGCTAATTCTAGTAAAAATCACATTTGTGGATTTAGGTGTCATAACGTTGCTATTCATAACGCGTTGAACTCTCTTCAGAAGCTCCACCGTTTCAGGTGCAAGAAAACCGAAGGTATCAAACGCAAAAGGAATAAACACGTGTTGATTTTCAATGCATGCTTTTTCGTGTTTTGTCACTTTGCATGAGGCGGCTTTCAAAGCAGCCTGACCCGCTATAAAACCCCGGCTATTCATCCCCAGAAGAGGAGAAACCCCAGTCAGATCCACACACGCATGTTTTCCTCCAACCCATCCAAAAACCAGAATGTCCACCGGTCTGAGTGTGGATCTTCCATCTACCGGGTCAGTTAAGAAGTTCACAGGTGCTTCTTTCTTGGCGGAGATACCAGCACGCCTACATATGTCAAAAAGAACGTCTCTAACCATATCGTGTCGATACTTGAAGTCCGGGAGCTCTTTACAATGAACCGCATGTTCCCCAAAAGAATCCAAACTGCCTTGCGACAAACGGGGCACATTGTATCAGCCGGAAATAATGGGATCATGAGGCGATACTTAAGAATAGAATGGTATTCTACTGGTTACATATGTTGACCAAGCCCGTCTATAGGGATAGCTAGTAGGAAATCTGGAGCATGTGACACGCGTAAACACTCAAAAACCGCTTTCTGCCTCAAAGTCATGTCAAAGTGGACCTTCATATCCTTGATCATTTCACTAAAAAGGGTAGTTGCCAATGAAAGGGGGCGGTATCCTTATTAGTGAAACAACTAAAATCAAAGCTTAGAATCTTATCACGTAGACAAGCTAAAACAGAAGCATAATCATCATCCATACTACATACGCCACTGTCACGTAAAATGTTATCTTGTAACACCTAAAATTGGGTTCGAGACCAAAAAAAAAATCTTGTAAAGCGATATCTATAAATCAAAGCCATTACCGCTCGAAAAGTCTATATTTAAATATTGTATCAAGCCCAGTATTTATTATTTGGGCTCGTTCAATAAAAACAAATTGGAGCTGACTTTTTACTTTTCAATAAAGTACATTAACTCATTTTTCAAGCTATATAAACTAAAGGGGTTAAAAGTGAAATTTATCATATAAAAAGAATATTTTTGGATTGTGCTGTGCCATCTTCTCCGATGAACAACCCTCACCATACTTATTTTGTTAACAACAAAATTTCGAGCTTTTGTTACACTACAATTACTAAATCATAAGTTTTGAACAGTTTTATGCGCATTTCTTTATAGAAGATTGTTTTAATTAGATAGAAACATCCAAAAGCGAGTTTATACTAATATTAAGATTTAGAAATCGAAGGTCCTTAGAAAATTGGGGCCCTGTGCCATTGCACCTGCTGCACTTGCACCTGCTGCACATGTCAATATCCGGGCCTGATGAGAAGTGATAATGATATTTATCCTTAAAAAAAAGATTGATCTACAGTACTTATGAGCAAATAATGTTGACTGATCGTATTAAAGCTAGTCATAATTAAAAAGATTTTCCTTGAATTTTTCTTTTAGATTTCACATTAAAAACCTTTATAAATAGGCTTTTGTCATGCATCTTACGTTAATATTCTTGTTCCCTTAACAGCCATGGGGCGCAACCCTATCAATTTTTTTAAACGGCAACTCAACTTGTATTAAAAAACTAGCAAGGCGCTAGGAACATTACAAAAAAATTAAATATAGGTTTTTAAACCAAATCTCTTTGGAGATTAAACTAGAACAACGGTTGGCGCATCAACTAAAAGAAAAGGACACTACATCATCAAACATCTGAGTTTGTCTTGGAGGAGTGGAATCAAATAGAACCTTATTGTGAAACGACCAAATAAGCCACCATGTAGTGAAGAAAACACCCTCCAAAAGAGATTTTATCTTGCTCGGGAATCAGATAGAGAGGAACCATGCGTCCCACTCTATGAAAGTAGAAGGATCCGACAAGGAGATGTTCCACCAATGACAAATTTTATACAGAAGATCCTTAGCTAGAGAACACCCGAAAAATAGATAAGCCGCATCTTCTGATCTTCAGTTACGCACCAGACAAGTAATGGAAGAGGTTACGATACCTCTTAAGCTAATGTTAAGTCTAGTAGGAAGACGATCGTAACGAGCCTGCCACACTAGAACATTAAACTTTATAGGGACTCCTTTTACCCAGCGAGTCGCTTTGTGCGAGTCTGGAAGAACCAAGTCATCGATAACTGAGCGAACATCTTTAACACGAAAAATACCTTCTCCATTCTAATCACATACCCAACGATCTGAGGAGGAGGAAAACGTACATGTATCGATGATGGAAACGAGCTCGTCCCATTGATGCTTTTCAACTCCATCACGAATCTGTCTACGGAAAGAAGAACACAACGAAGGCGCGATCAATTTATCGCGAACCAGAATATCCTTGGCCTCCTCTAACGCGAACAGTATAGGAAAAAGGGTACTAACAGCAGAATCCAAGGTCCAATGATCGAGCCAAAACCTGGTCTTGGCACCAAGGGCGGAGCCATGTAGAAGAAAGGGGGGGGGGGGCAACTGCCCTCAACGGATTCTTAAATAATCCCATCACTTAGTGTTAATTTCGGATATTAATAGAGGTGCCCTCAGTTGAAAATTGGAAATGCCCTCGATGCCAAAAGAGATGTCGGAGAGAAAGGAAAAGATGACCAGTTTTTAAGTAGGAGAGATGATGCATAGGGAGAGTAAAGATGAACAGATATTTTATACACGTGTTAAGTTAGTATAAATCTTGAGATCCGTGAAGAGTTACTAATACTCAAGTGTTTATAACTTTAAATATAACTCATAATATATCTATGAAAAGCAAATGGTCCAATGTAGCCCAAACACAATATTGTCTTTATTATTTTAATGTTAATATTTTTTTAAACTTTGACCGAATTACGTTTTTTGTTGGCAACATTTGTTTAGTTTGTTTAGTAAATGCCGATGTTTTTTAACCACTCCGCGGGTTCAATTGGTTGAATCGGTTTTAATCAAAAAAAGGGATCAAATTGACGCGGGTCTTCTATTTTTAAACATGGTGTGACCTGTCGGATTTAAAGCGACTCGGTAGTTCAACCGGTTGAACCGATGACCCGGTGATTCGACCAGGTCGATTCAAAACCCGGTTTTCAAAATATTGGTAAACACTAGTGTTTTGCTCTAGCTTATTCTCAAACTTAATGTTAGTTTGGTTTTCCCTCAACGCTGCTTGATCGTAAAAATATTGGTAAATTTTTTTGCCACTGCTTAGCACCATCTCCACACGGATTTTACAATAAGACAAAAAGCTAAACCCTTTAGAGTTTAAGACGTGTACCTCTCTAAGAATGGAGTTCCAACAGGATGAATGGTTCAATTTGTAATCCTCTAGATATACACCATACAGTGCTCGAATGACGTGATACCATAACGAATTGTCTTGGGATTTAAAACGCCAAACCCATTTGAGAATTAAGGCCCGGTTTAAGGCAAAAAAAACTAGAAACACCAAGGCCCCCTATTTTTTATCTGCCAAAACCTGTTCCCAAGCTATCCAATGAATTTTCCTTTCTGATTGATTAACTCCTATAAAAAACTTACTCCGAATCTTTTCGAGGTCACGAAGAATCTGAAGGGGAACCTTATAAATAGACATGGATCAAAGGAGTAGCACCGAGGACGTGTTTCAATAAGGTTAATCTACCACTAACCGATATAGTTTTCGCTTTCCATCTAGAGAGCTGTGCCCGAACTTTATGAATAAAACCACTCCAAGCTACATGTCTGGTCATGGAACTGTCGACGTCAACACCTAGATATTTGAAAGGAATTGATAACACTCCGCAACCAATAGAAGAACACCTTGACGAATAGCTTCTTCAGGAACTTCTATACCCGTTAACTGACTTTTGTGAATGTTGAACTTTAAGCCAGAAGCAAGGTGGAAACACTTGATAATTTTTATCAAGTTGTCTAAATTAAACTCTGGCCACTCTCCTAAAAACATCACATCATCAGCATAAAATAGATGTGAGAGATTCAAATACTCGTCTAGTTTTATGCCTGAGAAGATACCACCATTAACTGCCCGAGATACTGACAAATGCAGAGACTCCATAACCAAAATGAACAAAAACGGAGCCAATGGATCCCCTAGTTTTAAGCCACAAAAAAATAGGAAACTCACGTGTATGACTGCCATTGATAAGAATAGACGCCAGAAAAAATACCTGTGATCCAAGAACACCATCTAGGTCCGAATCCAAAAGCATGAAGAACCTCTAAAAGAAAATCCCATCTTACTGAATCATACGCCTTAGCGAACTCAACTTTAAAAACTAAAGATTGTTTCTTCTTCCGTTTACACCAAGCAATGATTTCGTTAAGGATGAAAGGGCCATCAAGAATTTGGCGATTTTTGATGAAAGCTGATTGAGTATGAGATACCAGATGTGAAATGACACCTCCAAGACGATTTGCAAGCACCTTAGTGATGACTTTGTAGACGCTCCCAATTAAACTGATAGGTCTAAAATCTGAGACAAATTTGGCATCTGGCACTTTGGGGATTAATTCAATAAATGAAGAGTTACATCCCCTTGGAAGGGTACCTACAACAAAAAAATGATGCACTGCAGCACAAAAATCAAGTCTAAGGTGATCCCAATTTTTTTTTTATAAACTCGAATGTAAGCCCATCAGTGTCGGGTGATTTATTATCACCACAGTCCCAAACCGCAATCTTGATCTCCTCAATAGAAACTATTATATCCATGTGTTCCTTCTGATCACAAGTAATGTATTATCAAACTCCATATTGAGGTTAAAAAGGGCAGTAGGAGGCTGTTTAAACCGAGAAGCAAAATAGGAGATGAAAGCCTCTTTAACAACATCTGGTCCAGCAAACCACGTCCCATTATGGAAAATTCCTCGAATAGCTAGTTGCGCACGTTTTTTATTGATCACTCCATGAAAAAATTTAGTGTTTTCGTTCCCGTCACACGCCCATTTAATTTTAGACTTTTGGGCAGCCTCCTTCAATTCTGCTTGTTTAAGAGTGTGTAAATTCCGTAAAATCTCTAGCCTTTTAAGAAGAATCCCATCATTTCGTACGACCTTGTCCAGACTAGTATCAATAGCAACTAACTGTTCTTGTAAGGAAGCTTTCACCGCGTTCTTGTTCGAATTATAATGAGAAGTCCAAGCACCGATATGTTTTTTCAAATCTTGAACCTTTTTTTTGAACCGGGTGAGTTTATTAGAATCTGAGTGTAAACAAGATTGCCATGACTGAATAACCATTGTATCAAACCCATTGTATGAAAACCAAGAATGATAAATACGGAAGGGAGTCGGGCCATAATCAGAAGATACCTCTTTGAGCATTATCGGTCTATGATCAGAAAGATAACGGTCCATGCAAACAGTAGATAGCGAAGGGAACACCAGAAGCATACCAACAGAAATGAGGAACCTGTCTAACTTGCTCATTTTGGAAGCGGATGGAAGGGACCAAGTAAAATCATAGCCCTCCATCTTAACATCAAGAAGGAAACATGACGAAATAAAATAACTAAAATCCCGCGCACAAAGTTCATTAAAAACAGAGCCATACCTTTCATCTTTACTATGAACCGCATTAAAGTCCCCCATTACGATAGACTCACCATCCCACCGATTGATCAGACTAGAAAAGTATTCCCACAACAAACGTTTAAGACAAGGAGATTGAGGCGCGTAAATAACGATAATAAGGAGCTTAGTACTTGTAGGTATCCACGGTTGTACAAGGCGATGAAATGATCTGACACGGTAGCACCAATCTTATGGAAGATCGATTGTTCCCAAACACATAAAATACCTCCTGAGTTCTCCAAAGAATCAATAGTAACATACTGAAAATTGGAATTTCCCCATAGAAATTTAACTTCCATTTACGATATATTCTCCATTTTGGTCTCCTGAATTGCTAAAAAATTTATTTTGTACCTGAAGTTTAACTCCTTGATCCACTCTCTTTTGGTCTTGTGGTCGAGACCTTAAACATTAAGGGAGAGAATCTTCATAAGAAAACATCATCAGCTCCTTTTGCACTAATGATATGTTCAAAATCCTTCGCACATCCTTCCATCATGTAACCCATTGCTTGTCCAACCTTAATTATATCGTCTAACATGTCTAACATTGAAGCCCCTTTATGAACCTTCCGAGTTGAAATGTCAGATGAGAATTATTTGATAGGCTCACTAGCAGTAGACTCTACTTCCTTAGGATCAGTAACTCGAACAACATCTTCTTGATGAACAAAATTCTCCTCCCTCACTCCTGCATCCATATCTTGGTCGGGTGTAAAACCCGGTGGATAAGGTTTAGACGAAGACGAATTTGAATCAACAACATTAACAGGATGATTTCTAATATGTTCATAGATTCCAAATGGAACGTCAGACATTAAAGTCTCTATGGGATCATTAATATTAGGATGAACATCAGAATGTTTGTTACTATGATCTTGTTGTTGCATAATTCCCGACACTGAACCGTTTTCAAAATCTATTTATGCGATTGCCTCATCATCATTTGCATTAATACCTCCCAACGAATTACCATCCTGAGATTCCTCATCAGAAGCATACAACTTTTTATTGTTATTGGTGAAGCTCGGTGACCACGTGAACAGCTCTTTGGCACGCACTTCGTATGTTTTTCCTTTGAAGCAAATCTTGAAGGAGTCTAAGATATTGTTCTCTAACGAGGTCTTGATACATAGACGTTTCCAAGAAAAAATTGAATCTATATCTTCCTCTATATCCAAAATCTGCCCCCATTTGTTAACAATTCTTGAAAAAGTAGCATGAGACCAGGCACCCATTGGGACCCCTTCCACATTAAGCCATACTATGCGTTCGTTACTTACAAAATCAGCTACTGCCAGTTCTATTACATGAAACCAAGACTTCACTCCTGGATGAGATAGAAAATTGGATCAAGCCTCTTCATTGTACAATTCAATCATAACTCATAACCCTCCCAAGTATGAAATATTTTTGACCTCGAATCCTTCCTTAGCAAGAATCATTTTCAAACGATTAATGGAACTAAAGTCTTTGAGTTTACCATTGACATGTCTCGAAAGATCTACGTTAATAACACACGAATCATCAATCAAAACTACTGGATCCTCAAGCACAGAGAATCTATTAGCTGAGGTGGAGTTGTTGACTGCCTTTGCATAATTGTGAGCCTGAGGAGCAGTATATGAAGGGGTACTTTTAGGGACAGGTTTCGAGTGTTCATCGTTATGAGCGTTGGCCCCTTTGTAGGTGTTACCCTTGGAGTAAGCCTGTGGTTTCTGAGATATTTCATAATGCACCTGGTTCGCAAACATATGATATCGCCCAATCCAAATGGTGCGAAGATTATTCACTAGACGCTCTAGGTTACCAACTTTGATAAAACAGACAAATGCAAAACGCTTCCCCTCCTTAGACAATTTTGGGGGAATATAAATATCTACCACCGTACCGTATACGCCACAGGAATCCCACAGATCCCGAGATGTGAATAGTGGGGTGAAATTAGTCACAAACACTGACTTTGTGACAACCGGGAATTTTCCAGGCTTTAATTAATAATAAATTATATTATTTATTAATAGAAATTCGTTTCGAGCGATATCAAAGTTATTTGATTCGAAAACGGGAGTCAATTTTACATATTGTAAAAGACTATGTAAAAATTGAGAACTGACGCGATACAAATTAAATTTATATTTAATTATTCAGAAATATTAGTAAAAAGGTTTAATAAATTATCTGATACTTTAATTTTAGTTTTAATACCGTACGTTGAAAACGAGAGCATTCTAGTCGAATTTTATTTTTCCTTGAACGCCACTAATCGAGTTAACCGATAAATAATAACTATTTTTAAATAAAAATGTATACGAATATGAAAATGGGTCGAGTAAATACTCTACTTTATTGTAAAAATCATTTTAAAATCAATGGCGGAAATTTCTTAAAACGAATCAAATTTTGTAAAACACGAACGAACCCTGAACCATGTATTAGCATAAGTTATAATAAAAATTACATTCTTAGTCCCTGTATTATCAGAAACCTTTCATTTGTTTTTACAAAAACTTAACTAGGATATATATATATTGAAATTAGGGTTTCACCACACTTTTAACCTAGCCACCAAAATAGAAAAACACACACATCAAAACCCTAATAGCCTTCTCTCCCTCTCTCTATGTTTTCCGGCGCCTACACATTTTCCGGCCGCCAGAAATATTTTCTGGACCACCACCACCCTTCAGCCAGCCGCCGTAGATGACAACCACCCTCACTATCACCACCATCCCCTTCGTACCATCATGGAAACAAGCCACCAGCCTTTATCGTTCACCATCATCCACCATAACCACAACTTCCAATAAAACCTCTACTGCCTCCATGCTCGATCTAGCAACCGCCACCACCTTCCACATGATCTATCAACCACCATTATAACCACCATCAGCCGCCGCTGTTACATCATCTCCTCCACCACCTAGGATCCATCTCCATCACCATCACGATGCCATTACTGGTCTTGTTCACCATCGTGGCATACCAGCTGTCTCTTTTTGACCAGCAGAAGACGCCACCATTGGGGTGCGTTCGGGTTGCAACCACCACCGACAGTCACCCACTATTGTGGTGTGTTTGTTTCGGGTTTAAATGCAGCCAAAAGGATGTTTGTTATATTGTTATAGATCGGTAAGGAGGTGATTGTTTCGGAAGAAAGACCAGGTGAGGGTGTTTAGGTCAGCCTAAGGTGTTTGTCTACAGCAGCAACACCATGAGGGTGTGTAAGTTTACAGCAACACCACAGATGTGAGGCTTTCCAGATTCACGATCCACTACAGTCGTAAATCTTGTCCACCGCCACCGTCGGCGTTGGCCGTCGTCCGAGACACCAGCCACCATCACGTGAAGGTTTCTGTCGCTGTGATTGTCACCATCGTCACAACCACTTCCCGAGGTGTTTGCAGCGGGTGTTATTCATCAGAAAGAAGGTGATTAGATCTGTCTGTAATAAACAGAAAGTTGGTGTTTGGATCTGCAGTTAGCGGCAGGGGCGTAGGGGGCGTTTGGGTCTGCTGAAAGGACTGTACGGGTGCGTTTGGTTTGCTGCGTACGAGCAGCAGGAATCGTTTGGGATTGCAGCAGGGGTTACGAGAATCTTTGGGGTTGTTGCTAAGTAGTAAGGGTGCGTTTGGGCTTGCAGAACGTTTAAAGGGCGTTTGGGTTGCTATTTATTAGTTCGGGTGTGTTTGGACGAGGGTCGTCAAGAGTTTAAAGCGTCGGGCGCGAATCGGGCTCATGGTTCGTTGTGGTTTAGTTCGGCTATTAACTTATCTAATTTCTTAATTACTATAACGGATTAAACGGGGGTATACATATATAAGTATATATTTATGGTTAAGTAAATATGTCAAAAACTATTATTATCACGAGAACTATATAAATGATCATACATTTAATTAATGTGTTTAAATAACCCACATCGGGCGTTTGGCTTTGCGATTTACAACACATAGGTTGTGTTAGGTCGAAACTTAATTTTGGTACTTAATCGGCCTAAGTTGGATATATATATACATTAAAACGCGATTGGTGTAACGTAGGTTTATTTGAAGATAGAAAATATTGAGAATTGATATATATGGAAAAGTTGTATAAACGAATAGGTCATGTCGAAATTGCTATAAAACTTTATACTTTATATTTTGTTCGCTAAAAACTACTATTATATTTGTAACCGATAAAATAAATAAATACTATTATATTTATAAACCGATAAAACAAATAAGTACTACTATAATTGTAGAGCAATAAAATAAATAAATACTTTTATATGCGTAAGCGATAAAAATAAATGGATTCTATTATATTGATAAACCGATGAAAGTTATATTTTTACTTAAAACTGGCAATTATTACTTAAGTGGTGATTTCCTTAAAATGTGTCGAACTATGTTGTCTAATTATTTTTATCACGATCGTTATACTGTAAATACAAAATAAATATATACTTTGATTTATTTTGTAAGATGGTTGTCTCTATTATATAATTCAAAGTAAGAATTATATCATCGTCTGGTTATACGTAATGAGTACGGAATACATTACATATTTTGTGTGTGCTTAATTTATTAATTTTATTTAACCAACCACCGAACTATTATAATTTAGAACTTAACTATTTTATCAACGGGTCACGTTGATGTACATGTGTATCGAGAACTCAACTATACATTTTCTTAAGTTATTGGATTTAGCCGATTAGTTAAACCACAACACCATGACCGAGCCGTATCGATTTCCGTTTCTACTGAGCGTATTGTTAGCATCACTATTATTCGCGCTACTTCGTCGAGGTGAGTTCGTACCCCACCTTTTCTTGCTTTAAATTGAGTTATAAATGTTTTATAATTGCTCTTTGGGGGAGGTACATGCTTGGTCATAAATTACTTATAAACTTGTTTGGTTGTCTATAACTGTTTATAAATTACTTGATTGTCATAAGCTAATGTTAAGCTTACTTGGTTGGTCATAAACTATCTTTAAACTGGTTTAATTGTTACATGCTGAGTGGTCAACTCCTCTAATTGTTATACATATGAATGCTGATACTAAAATTTCTATTGTGATTTTCATAGCCCAAAACTTTAACTGCTTTTTATTGGTTCTCGGGTAGAGACAATGGTTGCAAGAATGAACACAAGTGCATATCTCTTTTATGTATTGGTCTAAGTCCCACTTTAACCCAATTACTTTGGCCCATTATCATGAACCGTTAATTTCAGACCGGATGACCGGTCGAAAGCGCGAATGTTATGGATAGATCTATCGGGGTTGACGCCCCTGTCCGGCTTGGTCCAACAGAGGACAAGCGGGCACAGTTTCATTTGAGTATGTGGACGGATGTCGTGGGTTAGGCATCCGTAGGGGCTGCATTATATGATTATACTACCGGTGTTGTTAACGCTTCGGTGTCATGAGCTTAGACAATAATAAATGCCTTATTTTATTTAGTGACTTTGTATTTGTTATATTGTCACCAAGTGGTTGGAAAATCTTGTGGTTCATTAAACAATTTTATTCTATTGGAAAACTTTATTATTTATCAGTGAGCTTTGCTTTTATCAGAGTACGCTAACTATTATCTGTGAACTCTGTTTTATCTATAAACTCTATTTATTTCATGTGAATACTGTTTTATTAGAAAACACAATTTATTTTCCGCGAACTTTGTCTTATCAGAAACTCTACTTATTTTAGTGAACTTTGTTATATCAGTAAACTCTCGGCTTTTATAAATAAACTCTGTCTTTATCAATACACTTTGAAATTATCAAAGAAAGTTTATTTAACAGAAACTGTGATTTTTAAACTCTTATATTTTACTGCAAGGCGCAGTGGTCGGTAAAACTCTAATTTTTCATAAACGTTTTAAAACAAACTTATGAACTCACCAACTTTATGTTGACATTTTAAGAATGTATTTCAGGTACTTGACTATGTGGATTATTTGGAGTCTACTTTGTGGTTTTTGGCATGTAGAGGTCGTTCTCGGATCAAGCTCTCGATTACTCATGAAGTCACAAGTCCCCAAAGCAAGTCTTCCGCTGCAGTGAATTTGGGGGTGTGACAGATTGGTATCAGAGCCTTAGTTATAGAGAACTAGGTTGCATTAGTAACTCTAGACTATAACCGGCTCTCAGTTTTATTTAGTAGTAACACTCATCACAACATACTTATTCCGCTGCTATATGAGTATTTGCAATACATGTTTTCTATTGCTTGGTTGCCTGACATGATTACTTGTTTACACGAGTTCGATTGCTTGATTAGTTCAGTGAGATATATAATATATTTTTATATATGAAAGCTAGAATATTTAATAGGCATTGTGAGTCACACAATGGTCCCGCAGATCTTTTTATAATCAAACCTAGAGATGCGATTTTTAATTGATGATTGATTGTGAGTAATCCCCAGGTTCGAGCTAATTCATTCAAAAAGGTTGAGAGGTGTAACAATACTTAACTATGCCTCAGTGGGCCTCATGTTTGATTGAGTGCGAGATGGAATTAAGTATGAGACGTTACACAACCTATGATTTTTGATGGATTACCTCGAGGGTGGGTAAGACTCGTAGTCTTACGTAATAATATGGAATGTGTTGTATGCTCAGAGTCGAGCTGAGTCATCGAAAGGTTGAGATGTGTAATAATTCATAACAAAACCCGGGGCCATTCTTTGTGAGTGAGTTTCGAGGTTGGGTTATGATAAGTTATTACTCAGCTTGGTGTTTGATGAGTCTTCCTCGAGGATGGGAAGGATTTATGTGAGTGGATAATTGCTTATTTAGAACCGGGTACTATATAATTATCCTAAATATAACCGTGAGTTTCTTTACTTGATATACGTCTACGATCGCTTTAGCGCCTATCGACACTTATGTAATTCGATTTGATACTTTCGAAAAGTCTACTTATGAAAGACGATTTGTTATATATTCATGCTCTTTGCGTTGGTAATTTTGGATAATATCGTTTAGAGAGTAACGATTTTAAATTGGGTATTTTGTAGGTGACACTTAAGTAGGATGGTTTATGAGGTCTTTATTGAAATGGATTGGGACGCCTTTGCATTTGAATAAAGAAATCATAAATCACCGAACCGTAAGTTTATAATGACACATTTGCATAGATTAGGACGCTTTTGTATGCAAATGTGAGATTATAAATGAGTGGGCTTAAGGATATCCGACGTGACCCTAAATACTTGTGGTATTGATTTAGTATTCCAGTCTGGAATGTATTTCTTTTAACTCAGGATTCGTCCATACGAATATATCGTATTTCGTCTTGTTATCTTATTATTACGATATTTTGACGAGTGATTTTTAAACTTCGTCTGACTCGCGAATTGTTACGAGAATCTCTTCTGAATATATATTGATCGACGTGAACCTAACGGGCTGGTGGTGGTGAACCATTGTAGACTTTTAAGAGCGATCGAGTTTTCTAGACTCTTCGCCTCGAATTGTTTCCTCTTATCGTTATAATGATGACCGCTTTGTCAGATTGACATTTAGAACCGCTAAGATATATTCCTCTTCTACCTATTGCTTACCTAATTAACTATTGGTGGAAACACGATTTTAGAAGTTCGGACAGAATGATATGTGAGCAGATATAAGTATATTCGATAGAACATTGGGTAGAACATCAAATCCTTTTCTCTACACTTTTATCACAGTAACAACGATTGAGTTCGAGGACGAACTCCAAATAACACGGAGGTGCTGTGACAACCGGGAATTTTCCAGGCTTTAATTAATAATAAATTATATTATTTATTAATAGAAATTCGTTTCGAGCGATATCAAAGTTATTTGATTCGAAAACGGGAGTCAATTTTACATATTGTAAAAGACTATGTAAAAATTGAGAACTGACGCGATACAAATTAAATTTATATTTAATTATTCAGAAATATTAGTAAAAAGGTTTAATAAATTATCTGATACTTTAATTTTAGTTTTAATACCGTACGTTGAAAACGAGAGCATTCTAGTCGAATTTTATTTTTCCTTGAACGCCACTAATCGAGTTAACCGATAAATAATAACTATTTTTAAATAAAAATGTATACGAATATGAAAATGGGTCGAGTAAATACTCTACTTTATTGTAAAAATCATTTTAAAATCAATGGCGGAAATTTCTTAAAACGAATCAAATTTTGTAAAACACGAACGAACCCTGAACCATGTATTAGCATAAGTTATAATAAAAATTACATTCTTAGTCCCTGTATTATCAGAAACCTTTCATTTGTTTTTACAAAAACTTAACTATGATATATATATATTGAAATTAGGGTTTCACCACACTTTTAACCTAGCCACCAAAATAGAAAAACACACACATCAAAACCCTAATAGCCTTCTCTCCCTCTCTCTATGTTTTCCGGCGCCTACACATTTTCCGGCCGCCAGAAATATTTTCTGGACCACCACCACCCTTCAGCCAGCCGCCGTAGATGACAACCACCCTCACTATCACCACCATCCCCTTCGTACCATCATGGAAACAAGCCACCAGCCTTTATCGTTCACCATCATCCACCATGACCACAACTTCCATTAAAACCTCTACTGCCTCCATGCTCGATCTAGCAACCGCCACCACCTTCCACATGATCTATCAACCACCATTATAACCACCATCAGCCGCCGCTGTTACATCATCTCCTCCACCACCTAGGATCCATCTCCATCACCATCACGATGCCATTACTGGTCTTGTTCACCATCGTGGCATACCAGCTGTCTCCTTTTGACCAGCAGAAGACGCCACCATTGGGGTGCGTTCGGGTTGCAACCACCACCGACAGTCACCCACTATTGTGGTGTGTTTGTTTCGGGTTTAAATGCAGCCAAAAGGGTGTTTGTTATATTGTTATAGATCGGTAAGGAGGTGATTGTTTCGGAAGAAAGACCAGGTGAGGGTGTTTAGGTCAGCCTAAGGTGTTTGTCTACAGCAGCAACACCATGAGGGTGTGTAAGTTTACAGCAGCACCACAAATGTGAGGCTTTCCAGATTCACGATCCACTACAGTCGTAAATCTTGTCCACCGCCACCGTCGGCGTTGGCCGTCGTCCGAGACACCAGCCACCATCACGTGAAGGTTTCTGTCGCTGTGATTGTCACCATCGTCACAACCACTTCCCGAGGTGTTTGCAGCGGGTGTTATTCATCAGAAAGAAGGTGATTAGATCTGTCTGTAATAAACAGAAAGTTGGTGTTTGGATCTGCAGTTAGCGGCAGGGGCGTAGGGGGCGTTTGGGTCTGCTGAAAGGACTGTACGGGTGCGTTTGGTTTGCTGCGTACGAGCAGCAGGAATCGTTTGGGATTGCAGCAGGGGTTACGAGAATCTTTGGGGTTGTTGCTAAGTAGTAAGGGTGCGTTTGGGCTTGCAGAACGTTTAAAGGGCGTTTGGGTTGCTATTTATTAGTTCGGGTGTGTTTGGACGAGGGTCGTCAAGAGTTTAAAGCGTCGGGCGCGAATCGGGCTCATGGTTCGTTGTGGTTTAGTTCGGCTATTAACTTATCTAATTTCTTAATTACTATAACGGATTAAACGGGGGTATACATATATAAGTATATATTTATGGTTAAGTAAATATGTCAAAAACTATTATTATCACGAGAACTATATAAATGATCATACATTTAATTAATGTGTTTAAATAACCCACATCGGGCGTTTGGCTTTGCGATTTACAACACATAGGTTGTGTTAGGTCGAAACTTAATTTTGGTACTTAATCGGCCTAAGTTGGATATATATATACATTAAAACGCGATTGGTGTAACGTAGGTTTATTTGAAGATAGAAAATATTGAGAATTGATATATATGGAAAAGTTGTATAAACGAATAGGTCATGTCGAAATTGCTATAAAACTTTATACTTTATATTTTGTTCGCTAAAAACTACTATTATATTTGTAACCGATAAAATAAATAAATACTATTATATTTATAAACCGATAAAACAAATAAGTACTACTATAATTGTAGAGCAATAAAATAAATAAATACTTTTATATGCGTAAGCGATAAAAATAAATGGATTCTATTATATTGATAAACCGATGAAAGTTATATTTTTACTTAAAACTGGCAATTATTACTTAAGTGGTGATTTCCTTAAAATGTGTCGAACTATGTTGTCTAATTATTTTTATCACGATCGTTATACTGTAAATACAAAATAAATATATACTTTGATTTATTTTGTAAGATGGTTGTCTCTATTATATAATTCAAAGTAAGAATTATATCATCGTCTGGTTATACGTAATGAGTACGGAATACATTACATATTTTGTGTGTGCTTAATTTATTAATTTTATTTAACCAACCACCGAACTATTATAATTTAGAACTTAACTATTTTATCAACGGGTCACGTTGATGTACATGTGTATCGAGAACTCAACTATACATTTTCTTAAGTTATTGGATTTAGCCGATTAGTTAAACCACAACACCATGACCGAGCCGTATCGATTTCCGTTTCTACTGAGCGTATTGTTAGCATCACTATTATTCGCGCTACTTCGTCGAGGTGAGTTCATACCCCACCTTTTCTTGCTTTAAATTGAGTTATAAATGTTTTATAATTGCTCTTTGGGGGAGGTACATGCTTGGTCATAAATTACTTATAAACTTGTTTGGTTGTCTATAACTGTTTATAAATTACTTGATTGTCATAAGCTAATGTTAAGCTTACTTGGTTGGTCATAAACTATCTTTAAACTGGTTTAATTGTTACATGCTGAGTGGTCAACTCCTCTAATTGTTATACATATGAATGCTGATACTAAAATTTCTATTGTGATTTTCATAGCCCAAAACTTTAACTGCTTTTTATTGGTTCTCGGGTAGAGACAATGGTTGCAAGAATGAACACAAGTGCATATCTCTTTTATGTATTGGTCTAAGTCCCACTTTAACCCAATTACTTTGGCCCATTATCATGAACCGTTAATTTCAGACCGGATGACCGGTCGAAAGCGCGAATGTTATGGATAGATCTATCGGGGTTGACGCCCCTGTCCGGCTTGGTCCAACAGAGGACAAGCGGGCACAGTTTCATTTGAGTATGTGGACGGATGTCGTGGGTTAGGCATCCGTAGGGGCTGCATTATATGATTATACTACCGGTGTTGTTAACGCTTCGGTGTCATGAGCTTAGACAATAATAAATGCCTTATTTTATTTAGTGACTTTGTATTTGTTATATTGTCACCAAGTGGTTGGAAAATCTTGTGGTTCATTAAACAATTTTATTCTATTGGAAAACTTTATTATTTATCAGTGAGCTTTGCTTTTATCAGAGTACGCTAACTATTATCTGTGAACTCTGTTTTATCTATAAACTCTATTTATTTCATGTGAATACTGTTTTATTAGAAAACACAATTTATTTTCCGCGAACTTTGTCTTATCAGAAACTCTACTTATTTTAGTGAACTTTGTTATATCAGTAAACTCTCGGCTTTTATAAATAAACTCTGTCTTTATCAATACACTTTGAAATTATCAAAGAAAGTTTATTTAACAGAAACTGTGATTTTTAAACTCTTATATTTTACTGCAAGGCGCAGTGGTCGGTAAAACTCTAATTTTTCATAAACGTTTTAAAACAAACTTATGAACTCACCAACTTTATGTTGACATTTTAAGCATGTATTTCAGGTACTTGACTATGTGGATTATTTGGAGTCTACTTTGTGGTTTTTGGCATGTAGAGGTCGTTCTCAGATCAAGCTCTCGATTACTCATGAAGTCACAAGTCCCCAAAGCAAGTCTTTCGCTGCAGTAAATTTGGGGGTGTGACAGACTTGGACAACCTGATCACACTATCTTCCTTATAACCATGGCGATTCTTCTCATCATACCTCTGATTACGAGCAAAGGCCATCATAAAAGATGAGCCGAGTGAAACCCTAATAGAAAAAAAATTAACAAGGAAACCCTAATAATAAGAACAACAAAAAACCCTAGAATGACAATTCAACCGAATAAAGTAGAATTAAACAACATAACAGACGAAATCATCTTACGGTTCCTAACCGATCATACTTAAGGTAGGGATCAACCGAGGTCAAAAGCCTAACCAGTCACAGCATTAGGGCGAACAAGATGAATCGTTATGGATGTCTTTATAATCGACGTTATTCAAAGAATTGAACAATCAGGATCCAATGTGTAATTAGGGTTAAAATTCTCTAATAAAGAAAACTCAAGATCCAAAACAGCGTAAAGTCGCTCGCTCTTAGGAGATTACCGAATGGAATCGATCCTAAGACAGCAAAGGCTTTGTCACAATTGGATTACAATAGTAATACAAGATTAAAGAATTGAAAGATGAGATCTGCCGCCATAATTAGGGTTTTGAAAGATTAAAGACTTGCTTTAAGTCATTCGCTTGATAAAAGGGTTTTTTTTGGGATGTCAGGCTTTTTATGTCAATCTTATCAATTTGTTGCACATTATGTTATCTTTCGATTTCAAGGTTTAGTTTCACTTCAAAATCTCATGAAACCTATATGAGTATTATACTATTAGCTTAGTTTCACTTCAACAGTTCAACATCTCACGAAACCTATACGAGTATTTGACATTTTTCTTAACGACAACACTATCACACAATATACATCAATGTTTTGAAACCCGGGTTTCAAATCGACCCGGTCGAATCATCGGGTCCAGGTCAACCCGGGTTAATCTGGTTTTCTAAAAAAATATACTCTTTTTATATCTTTAATAATTAACAAAAATTATATATAAAGACTATAAAAATTCTCGTATATTAAAGATATAAATTGTTTGCCAACCAATATAATACATAAAAATAAAATTTCATCGCAAATATATAAAATTCACATATTTTTTCCAGAAAACTCAAAAAAATCGAAACCCGGCCGGGTTTCGAGAACCAAGTTGACCCGAGTCACCTCAAATCCAGTGGGTCGAACCGAGTTTCGAAAATGTGAAACCCGGATGAATATGTTTTCGATCGGAATCGAGTCAACCGGTTGACCCCAGTTTCGAAACATTGATATACATCACAACTATAACTCATGTATACAATATTTGAACTCAAAACCATTTGATTCAAAAAAATGTTGACACAAAAAAATTTCAACTTAACCTAACTTTCAGTCTCTTAACAAAACTAAAAACCAACATCTTAATTCAATAAAATAAACATAATCAGATTGACCATTTCATAAACACAAATATGTGAATGTTATCAAGAAAAAAATATGTATCTATCAATCTATGATGGAATCATTGCATCCCACATCGGCCAAAAATGCAGACAAAATTATGTTTAAAAAGAGGGTGGACAAAGGATCCAACACGACCTTACTTGAACAGGATCTGTTCTATAGGCTCGTACCTCTGTATTCTTGATTCCTCAAGAGACAGAAACCCATGTCTGGTTGATGCATCGAGACCATGTCGCCAGAGCGTGATTAACCATGCCTTATGGTTTCGACCATGGCTCGGTAGAGGATCGTTGTCAGCCCATCTCATGGGTCTTGGCATGGCTACATGGTTGTCTGACAGACAACAAATTTTTTTAATTTTTTTTTGGCATCTCGATCCGGATCTGAATTATGTGATTGATTTCTTCTTAATAGCAAAACAACTTTCTACTAATCTACAATTTAAGTCTACTCAACAAATTGAATGATTTTCGCACCATTTACTAGAAATAGCCTACCCTTCTTTGGCTCAAATCTCATCTTATATGTCAACTAAGCTGACATTCAAGTCAACTTTGGCCTGTTCATTATTCTAATAAAGGAGCTTTCTTTGACATGTACACTAAACGCGTCACCACTAATTCAAGTCTAAGTACTTTATAAGCGGTTTATGAACCCCGTGTCCAAAGAATGAAAGCAGTGCAAGCATATATAGTTATAGTTGTCCATCACTCTAGTTCCAAGTTTATTAGCTGCAGTAGTGAGCACGTTCATTGTGTACCTGTTGACCCAATTAATGATTAGTTGTTGAAGTCAAGTTTTTTATCTATGGCTTCGGTTAGTAGGGTTCTACTAGTACATTTATAAGAACTCATAATCGTATCTTCAGATTTAAATTTGGGAAGCATTAATTAAGGTTTTGGCGTTGGTTGATGGGACAAGTTGATCCAACTTTCATCCAGAACTAAGGTGCTTTTAAAGCAATATTGTGTGCATTCATGTCTTAACAGTCGCAGATCTGTATGTTCGCCAACCATCAATCCTGTCTCGGTTACCACTAATTATTGTGCTACCCCTTCCTGTATTTATAAGCGCAGACCCTCAAACAACTTAGTTATCACATATTGGTACTTCAGTTGCCACCCTAATCTAATTAAAAGCATAAACTTCTATAGCCTTGTATTTCAAGTGACCCTCGCAAGGTACATGTATCAGTTTGTACATTTCAAAAAGACTCCATATCTTCTATAACAAGCAAAAAACATCAGTGTTCCCTTGGCGTTGCGCTACTGCCTAGGCTTTGCGCACCCCTCCAATTGCTAGTTCTAAGTTTATTTGCTGCATTAGTGAGCGTGTGTGAATCTGACTGTTTATTACCTAATAAATGACAGCTTGTTGGAGTTCTTTTTAATTGAACTTGCTGCATCTTGTTTCCCGAGAGCACAGTGTGTACAAAATGTCAGATTTTTTAAAATCTATCACATAGAAGAAAAAAAAAGATTACAACTATTACAAGTACAAGTTGACATTTATTATCATATACAAACTTCAATTAACACACCGGTACCTTCTCTTCTTCATCGTGGTTTGCCGTGTTAGCTTCGTATTTCTTGCCTTTGATCTCCCTGTTACCCTTTGTATCTCCTATCTCTAAACCCTGAAATCAGTCACCTCTGGGTCTATCTGGCATACCCTCTCTTCCATCCGCAACCACCTCGTTTCCAAACACCGGTAGTTCACCGCTTTCTTGGGTGCACAAGCGCCAGGAGGATCAGCCTAGGTTCTAATGCCCGCAAGCTTATCACATGCAGATCGATATTCGGGCCACTGGTGGTTAATGCATTCTCCTTCTTATTCATTGTCTGAGGTGAGGAAAATGCGAGAGCAAACTGTAGTGGAAGCCTTGAGGAAGGCTTCTTGAATGGATTCTGGTGGAAGTGAACCATCTTTGAGGCCTGTATCTTTGAGACGTGGTGCCTGGATCGCATGATGAGAAAAAATAATCAACATAGGGAAAAAATGGTGAGCATATTGAGATATCCCACATCGGTTGGGAGAGTAAAGTTAAAGGGATAGGAAGGCGTTTAAAAACGGAAAGAAGCAAGTGAAATAATCACTTACCTGGATGGGTCAATGAGTGATCAAGGAGGCTCATGGCCTAGGTTGGTGAGCTCCATTGCACTTTGGAGGGGTGCCACCCTAAGATCGGCCTAAGTTGTCGAGTCTACATCGTAATTTATTGCTGTGGGGGCCGGCGTTCGCGCGGCCCCTGCCCAATTCTTCATTTTAAAACTTTTTATTCTGTTTTAGTGCTTTAGCTGCAAAACTTTACAATCCACCAGATGTCATCAAAGAACTTGGAACTACCAAAGGCAATTGATAGTTTGTTAAAGAATTTATTTGGTGATGTTTTGTATTTCTTTTCCATGGTTTATTATCGGTGGTTGGCTAGTTGCATGAGGGCAGGATATCTGCTGCAAGTTCAGTTAAACGTTTATTTCCTGTTCTGAAATGTCCAAAATCGCAAAGGTTGATAAATGTTTTCGCCTATATGTGAAATGTCCAAAATGTCTTTACACACACTTTCGTTTGGTCTGATTGTATAACCTCGGAATCCAAAGCAAATTAAATTTTCAACCATCATATATATTTATTGTGTAAAAAAAGGAACAAGAAAAATGCAGTTTAACATCTCAACTACGAAACTAGTAGTATATTGCTGCATTGTAGTTACCATCTCTAGTTTACTTGAACAAGTAGAGTTACACACTTCAACGGCTTTCGAACATAATACTTGTTTTGAAATGGACCCAACAGTATTGCTTTCGGCTTTGAATGTGTTACACGAAAAGTGAACCAGATACTTAATACAGTCCGTTAACCTGTAATTTAACCAAGTAGTTTGGGAGGGTTTTACTCGTTTATCAACTCTGCTAGCCGCTCCACACAGTGTAGTACCAACAGCTTAAGAAAAATGGTATCAAAAATCTTTCTTTGCTGGAATTAACCATCACTCTATGCTCTACACTCTCGTACCTGTCGTTGCTCCGTACCTATTACAACAACCATATAACAAGTATTATTAGAGGATTTTAATGGCAATGCTACACCTGAATCATGTCCCTAGCATTGATAATGAAGGTATTTTTGGTCCCTAGAAACCCATGTCTGGTTGATGCATCGAGAAAGAGGTTGTGCAGATAACTACTCGGATTGCAACCAATGCTACGGAAACTTTTAGAAGCTGATATGGATTTATGTGGACTTGATTGTCTTTGCTAATTAGAAGATCGTTTAAGTGTGGCACAATTCGTGAGCTCATACTTGATTTGCATTCATCAATAATATAGTTTGTTAAAGAATTTATTCGACGATGTTTTGTAGTATTTCTTTTCCATGGTCCATTATTGGTGGTTGGCTAGTTGCATGAGGGCAGGATACTATATCTATTGCAAGTCCAGTTAAACGTTTAGCTCCAGACCATGTATTTACTATACATGTATAAACACCTTAAAACGGGTTTACGTTGCAACACGTCATATTTAGCATAAGGAAAAACGCGTTATATGGTAATCAAAACTGATAATGAATTCCATGAACTTAGAAGTAAATAACTGTATGTGTGTTACAAAACTGATTAACCTAGTTGGAATCAGTGATAGCACATACAAGAAGAAAATTGTTGATTGCAAAAAAAGGGGCGTTCCGAGAATCGAACTCGGGACCTCTTGCACCCAAAGCAAGAATCATACCACTAGACCAAACGCCCGCTTGATGTAATTTATATTTACTATTTTATATAATTATTGCAATAATAAGCAATGTTCGCATAAGCTAAAGCTTATACTGTATATAAAAAAATTTCAAAAGTCTTTTGCCATAAGTTCTCACTTCGGTTTCAACGTCTTTCTCTGATAATAATATCATTATTTATCTTTTCTTTAAGCAGTCTAAAATAAGGGCCTAAAATAATTATCATTCCTATATTAAAAGTAATTGTTTATAATTTATAGTTGTTTAGTTTATATACAAGTTATAAAAAGTCAACCTTAAGTGATTATAAAAAAAGTAAACTAGTGTTTTATTTGCTTTTGCAATAATCAAGACACTAATGTATGTCTGTTTTTTAGCCATGCTTTAATTTTGTGAGAAATCATTAAACATACGACCGAGAGTAAATTACATGAAAGAAGATTCTTAGAGCAAACGGTGTCACGACGGAGGGGGCTCGTCGCTCTGACGTGGCACCCTCGCCGGTGCTCGCCGTGACACCACCCCACCCTCACCGCTCTCCCTCGGTCAATCTTCAACGGAAGGAAAAGAGAAAAATTTGGGCCCCACCTATTTTTAAACCGTTGCCTAACGGTAACATTTAAAAAAAATAAAAAAAAAATTAAATTTATTTATTTTCCTATATATACATACATTACAGTTCTAATTTAAATAATGTTATTTTAATTTTTTATTTTCTATGTTGAAATTTTAATTTTAGTAATAAATTTTCCAACGACTATGTTTAATTTTAGAATAATTGAATGAATGATACATGTACAAAGCTTTATTTATTTTTGTGAAAGTCCTTTATGCTTTTCACGAGGCTGACAATCAAGACGGAAGGGATTCGAATAACTTACAGCCGACTGTATTTGGTGGAAGGTTTTCGGCGTAGGTATGTCTTATTATTTGTTTAGAATTGTGTCAAGGTTTTATGATAATCTAATTTCTTAAGAAAAAGTCGGTCATGTTTAGCTCAAGCTCTATACAAACCTCGGATTCCTTCATGTTTAAGAATCTTTTTGCATGTATTAATCTGCACTTGCACCACGTTCCAGTATGGGAAATAATTCCTCTAACACCTCATTCAGTCATCAAAACTTGCTTTGATACGTTTGTTGAACAACAACACTAAATTACAACAGTGACAGTTGCACCATCTATGACTGTTACATAAGTGTGCATACTAGAAAATCATAGATAAGATAGTAAGATGATATTTAGAATTTTTTACTCCCTTATATTAGCCAAGCTCTTTAACAGCATATTTGACAGCTGCCACAACTTCTGCTACTACACATGAATGTGTATTTGCACCTTTTAAATACCATAGATTAGATACCTTTTGTTAGGTCATACGTCAAAAACAAAGAATACTGATAAAGATTTTGTTATGTGATAAGTGTTGGTTTAGAGGAAATAAGTATTATTTTTTTTGCATTGGATCAAAAAAATGTGGTCAACTTCTTATTTGAATACAATCAACAATAGGTTATTATGAACTTGAGCTGCTTATTTGATACATAGAAAGGTGCATCATTTGGTAACACTAATAAGAAAGTTTTTTTTTATGGATTAAGAGCTTATGTACTTCTATTATGTTTATCATGAATCTGGTCCTATTTTTTCTTTTTAACAACACTGTATCAAGCATTTTATATAACTTATCTTTCAAAAAAATCCTTGAAGCTAGCCGCTCATTGAGCGGGCCTTGAAGGTAGGCTATCTTTGAAACACTCCATATTTTGTTCTTCGTAAGATAATGGCATTACCACCTACACTTTCATTTGTGATAGCCGACTATAGTTTCATAAAAAATTATGTAATATTTGCAGTTGTACTTAAAAGTTTGTTTTTCGACCAAATAAATTTGTTGTCTTAATGTTGCAGGCTATACGGAGTGGTGCACACAGTTCTTTTTTCATAAATCTCATTCCAAGGTAATGAATGCATTTATTATATATGTTTGACCCATTTAAGATACACATGTAATTACTAACCGAATGAACCCACTCATAAACACATGAGAGATATCTGCCTTTATTTTTAAGAGAATTAAAGATTAATGGGTCAGACGAATAATTCTCTTACACTAACATATGTATATATTGACATGGTCAGAAAAGTAAATTTACCAGATTGAGATTCAATTTAGGAGTCTGGCGCCTTAAGAAGAATCAAGAATGATGACGCCATTGACAACCTCATTAGCATTTGCTGCTTTAAATCTATGTAGTTTGGCTGCAGCACTAGATAACAGAGATTGGCTTTGCAATATGTATAGTTGTCTTCATAGGTTAAAACGGTTACTTTTGATACCGGTCAAGACAGATTAAATTCTGTTAGTCAAATTTTTCTTTTTCTTTTTTGTTATAAATAGTTAGTGTCTCAAATACTATAAGAATATGTGTTTGGTTCAACTCTTTAACCCAATCTAACACCAGGTTACAATGGAACAACATGTCATGTATCACAATAGGCAAGTTGAAATGTAATATCTAATCAAAACTATTGGTTTGCAGCAACAAGGGATCGATTGTGTTTACGGAAAATCATTCACGCATTATCTTCGAAAAATATATATTTGAAGCTCGCCGCCCAACGGGCGGGCCTTGTAGCTAGTTGTTTATAATTTATAGTTGTCTAGTTTATATACAAGTTATAAAAAGTCAACCTTAAGTGATTATAAAAAAAGTAAACTAGTGTTTTATTTGCTTTTGCAATAATCAAGACACTAATGTATGTCTGTTTTTTAGCCATGCTTTAATTTTGTGAGAAATCATTAAACATACGACCGAGAGTAAATTACATGAAAGAAGATTCTTAGAGCAAACGGTGTCACGACGGAGGGGGCTCGTCGCTCTGACGTGGCACCCTCGCCGGTGCTCGCCGTGACACCACCCCACCCTCACCGCTCCCCCTCGGTCAATCTTCAACGGAAGGAAAAGAGAAAAATTTGGGCCCCACCTATTTTTAAACCGTTGCCTAACGGTAACATTTAAAAAAAATAAAAAAAAAATTAAATTTATTTATTTTCCTATATATACATACATTACAGTTCTAATTTAAATAATGTTATTTTAATTTTTTATTTTCTATGTTGAAATTTTAATTTTAGTAATAAATTTTCCAACGACTATGTTTAAATTTGAATTTTCCAACGGCTATATTTAACATGGGTTCCAACGGCTATATTTTCACTATAAATACTACTTCCATTTAGTTTTTTTTCTCACACAAAACCACACTCTAAAACATGTCTCAAGGAAACACTTCTGCAAACAAGAAACAAAACAAACGAAAAGCTACTCGAAGTAACCCATCGCCAGAAACCGGAAAAGGTACCAGAGACAATCCCTCTACGACCTTACCCTCCACAACCTTACCCTCCACAACCGTACCCAAACACGGTGGGTGAATCATCCGTTCCTACTATTCATCAACCATAGAGCCCTGTTGAAGAATACCAGGTATCTGTTGAGTTTCGTCTTACTGAAGAACAAGAATATCAACTGCTTAATGATAAAGAAGCATTACGTGAAGCATTAGCAGAAGAAGAACGGGAGAAACAAGAGTTGGCGAAGCAGATCAAGTGGGAGAAGACACGCGAATTCATCAAGAGATCGTGGGGTATTTCATCGGAATCTGATTCGGATCCCGAAACCGATTAAATTCTGTCGAACCGTACCGTATTGTATGGTATCGTTTTTAATTTTATTCCGTATTTGTAATTTTTATTTCCGTATTTGTAATGTTTTATTTAAGTGAAATAAATTTTAGCTTGTGTGAAAAATGAAAAAAGAAATAAAATGGTGAGTGGTGAGACCCGAGAGAAGAGGAGAGAGACTAGTTGTGAGTGAGAGGGTGTTTAGTTGGTTTTTTGTTTTGGTTAGTTGAGATGATGTGGCGCTGATGTGGCACAAGTGAAGAGGGGGTTGCTTGTCGTGACAGCTTTTGCTCTTATGGTTGGTGTAGAAGTTCACTCGTCGTCTCCTGGGACGGACCCATATAGATGCCAGGCTCGTTTTAAGTTAACGGAATTCAAAAAATTCTTAAGAATGTTGTTTTTTTAGTATGGCAACCTTCAATTTTTTTGGTATTATCTTATTTTCTTACTATAAAATTTTAGTTGATCTAACATTTCTTTTGTATAACATCTTATCAAAAAACTTGGATTCGTTCCTAGTTGTCTCTAAGATTTCTTTTTGCACGAATAGTTCTCAAGAGACGGCTAACATAATGTTATTTTCAAATTGATGAAATGTTAATTTTTTTTACAAGTATGGACTAGGAATACCGTTTGTGTTTTTGACAAAACCGACGACATTGAGTGAAAACTGATCATGTTTCTACTTCTGAAATGTTAATTTCTGCTATGGCCTTTTTAATCTTACAATTTGTGCTATAACCTTTTTAATTTCAAGTACAATACTTTTTCAGGATGTTGCTACTTCATATAAAAGTGGCAAGCTAAATCGAAAGCCTTAAACCACGGAAACCTTAGTTGGTGTTTACTCATGAACACGGGAACAAAAATTGGGTTATAAGATCCACCGAAGTGGAAAGCCTTAACCGGATGCGTAACAGGTGAACATGCTGATTGGGGTTACCCTTTGCCTGTGCGAAAGGTTAAACGGAAAGGTGGGTATACATTGGTCTTGGATAAACCAACGACTTCATTGCTCAAGATAAACCAGTGACTCCATACCCGTTTCTTGACTTAACTATAAAGAATACACTCCACTCTGGTAAAGGTCAAATACTCAAATGGGTCAAAATGCTAAAATTTGTGACTTTCTTTAGATAGAGGATAAAGAGGGATGGTGGGTCAACATGACGGAAACTGTTTTGACCCGCTATAAATTATCCATATTGACCCAAACTTGTCTCGACCCGTTGACATAACTGCTAATCCTGCCACCTATGTGTGTCCCCAGGGCCCCTTTATTATGGTTGTGAATCTGATCCTATTTCAGGTTAATATAATGTGGTTTCATTATCTGTGTATCTAAAACGCTACGCAGGTACTTGCTCGTGGCATTATTGCATATCCCATGCTACAACCTCTTTTTTTCTGGTTGTAAAACTTAAGTACTATTAGTTGGCGCGATGGTTTCCTCAATCATATCAATCTTTAAGATGATTTTTACCTGAAATGGACATCTTCTAAAGTGTGACCATGGAATGTTACGCCTGGCACATGTACAGCAAGAGCGGTTCTATAATTTATTACTGTTTTATACTTGTATTTAGAGGTGGCAATTTTTGCCCATTTTGCTAATTATGGTTAATTTTAAACCCTTTTTCCAAAAGTAGGGGGCCACTTTTTGCCCGTTCAATATTATTGATGGGCTCAATGAGCACATGTAAAACATTAGATGGGCTCAATGGGCATATGTAAAACACTAGATTGGACATTCAACGGACCTTTATATTTAATGTTTTTTTTCTAAGCTTTAAACGAGTATTGTTTTTATTTTTTTTTACGGTTTTATATGTTCTTTTTGCCCGTTTTACCATGCGTTCGTTTAGCCTACCCGTTTGGCCCGCGCCCGTTTAACTTGTCCGCCCGTTTAGCCGCCACCCTTTTAGCCCGCCACCCTTTTAGCCCATCGCCTATTTAGCCCCCACCCATACCCGCCCGACCCGTCCATTTTGCCACCTCTAATTCAAAAAAGGTGAGAATATTGAGATATACCACATCGGTTGGGAGAGTAAAGTTAAAGGGATGAGAAGGTGTATAAAATGGGAAAGAATCAAGAGGAATAATCACTTACCTGCTGGATGGGGTGAATGAGTGATCAAGAAGGCTCATGGCGTAGGTTGGTGGCCTCCATTGCACTTTGGAGGGGTGCCACCCTAAGATCGGCCCAAGTGGTCGAGTCTACCATCGTAATCTGTTGCTGTGGGGGCCAGCGTTCGCGGCCCCTGTCCAATTCTTCAGTTTAAGTCTTTTTATTCTGTTTGGTTATTAAAATTGTTGTGTTAACCAGTTTGAACTGTAACTTTTTTCTTATTCCTATGTTGTAATAAAATGTTATGTTCTTAAACTTTATTGTTTTGATTGGAACTACGGAACTACGTTCCGATTAATTGTATAAAGTTGTGTATAACAGATATATTCAATTTCATTAGAGGGGAGATGTTTTTTACTCCATGTGAAAAGGACATGAAAGATGGATATGTTCTAACTATCCGGCAAAACGCCAATTTATTTCATAGTTATGCTTCCATTGACACTTAAATATCGACAACTGATTACAACTATAATGAAATTAAATAAACTACCCGAAATTACTGAACCTGGAAACCATGCTCATCTTGAACAGATTACAAGCACAAAAATCAGAATAGAAAAACCATACTAAAATCTAAAGCTTTTTGTACATATTAAGCTCGGGTTATATTACTTGCAGCAGGTACATCAACGATAGTATGGTCATCACCACAAAGCTTTACATTGCATTTGCCTTTTATCTTAGACGTAATCTTAGCAAACACTTCCACCCTTTGGGTTTGCACATGCGATCCAAAGTGCAAGACTAAGCATTATTCCTACAGAAACAAGAACTAAACCCGTGTGATGAAGATAGTGTCACAGTGGTTGGAAGTGATGGTTGTGAGCGTTTCCCGCGCAAAATTGCAGTCTTGGAAGCTGAGTAATGGGGGCATGTAATGCTGGAGGGCGTACCTTATGTTTACCGATCCTGGTACATCTCCGGAGTTAATCTTGGAGTGCTTGTGCATAATCCGGATTCAGCGACTGTACATGTGTAGTTCTGCCATACCTACAGTTGAAATAGGAGATGAAGAGTTTATGAATTTTCACTTCAAAGGTCAAACTAATTAAGTAGTTCTCGTCTTTCAGGTTCTTATGGTTTGTTGGCAAGAATCAAGAATATGAATACGCGTAAACTTACATGAATATGATATGGTAGAAAGATTTAGGTCAGTTCATAGCATATTTCATGTTAGTCATAATGATGAAATGAGTCTATTTGACCTAAAAAGTCAATGAACCAGAGAGACATTTAAGATGAAAATATTTGACAGACATAATCGACTTGTTAATACTAGTAACATGTAGTATGAGAATCATTAAGATGCTGCGTTGGCAGTAAATAAAGGCCTAAGCAATGGAACGCAGCAAGCATGAGGAAAGCAAAGAAAAAATGATATTATGTTGGCAGTTTTAGAGTGTCGGTGAGTGTTTGATGAATAAGGAGTGCAATAGTTGTATGATGTTTCATCCCACATCACTTGAAAGTATAAAAGAAAAGCAGTTTATAAGGAGCACAAGCAAACAAACAGACACGACCTTACTTGAACAGGATCTGTTCTATAGGCTCGTATCTCTGTATTCTTGATTCCTCAAGAGACAGAAACCCATGTCTGGTTGATGCATCAAGACCACATAGCCAGAGCGTGATTAACCGAGCCTCATGGTTTCGACCATGGCTCAGTAGAGGATCGTTGTCACCCCATCTGATGGGTCTTGGCATGGCTACATGGTTGTCTGACAGACAACAAACCCTTTTTTTATGGTTTATCATTTGTTTTTTATTATGGCTTTGAGCCTTTGACTATTGTTGCTCGTTGGCTAGCTGCTAGTGATCATGATTTATTGTCATACCAGAGTGTTTTAGTTTTTAATCAACTTAATTACAATCAGATACAAGTGAACGTGAAAAACATGTACAATTATAACTTGGTGGAAACCGGAAATGAGGAGCATCGAGTGTTTATCCCACATGTTGAGTAGTGAACGTTGAGACGGAAAATGGATGTATATAATAACCAAGCTGCATCAGTTCCGTGTGCTTGTTTTACTAATTGGCATACCCCAATTTTTGGAGAGCTTAAGGAAGGACTCCAACCAATATCCCAGTTCAAAATTAAAAACTTGTATAGTTAAATAAGCAATCATTATACTAGTAAACCCAAAACAAAACAAATAAAAGGTTAGAATACCTCCATTCGCCCATTGTTATTTGGGTTCATAATATACCACCTATGTTTTGCCATTTAAATCATCATTGTGGTTGTTAAAAATACAGAAATCTTCCCTTGTTGAGATTATTTGTATAAATGGTCACCAATTGCCCTTTTCTTCTGCTTTCAAGGGATTCTGTATCCTATCTGGTTCTCAGACCTTTATTGATTCTGTAACTTTAAACTGTGGACGTTTGTTGTATAGATTGGAGTTTGTCATGGCTCTTGATTTTTGAAGAAGCAAGCGTCAAGTAGTAAAGACCCTTTGTATCCTACATCGGCTAGGTGAAGTAAATAGATAAGTAGGAGTTGACTATAAAAACAAAGGCGTGTGTAAGGAATAAGCATACCTTTCTCGGCCTTTTGGCTAAGATCAAGTGTAGTATCTGTTCTTTTCAGTTTAATATCTGATATGTGAGCCATTGGCTCACTCGATATTAATCTTATTTTTTATGGTGGAAGAGCCCACCACAGTAGCTTGCTGCTGGGGTTCTTCACGTGTCGCCTTGTATTCTGTTTTTGCTGGATAATTCCAAGCACCGAGTTTGGGATATTTTTATACTTTGTGCCTCTATAGTTACAAGTAATTTCCACTAATCTTGGTTTTAACCCGTCACCTTGGTTGTTTTTATACACCGCGGAAATCTCAGTTCTGGTTTGGTCCACTTTTTTGCCAATAAACTCTGCAACAATTACACATTTAAAGATGAAAAAAGACCAATACAAATTGGATGAAGCGTCAGATGATTATTTTTGTGGTATCTTTTTATACTTATACTTAAACAGTTAGACCCAATAGTGTTTTTATGTGTATTAGTTATGCACGACAACATTTTGTTCAAGTAAGAGTACTCTATTATCGAGTCAAGTAAATGAACATACAGGAAATGTAACAACCCGTAAAACATTAATGTGAGAAGAGAAAAGTGAAACTCTTAGCTAAACCTTCGAAGGTATCGACTAGTCTTGTATTGCTTTAGGCTCTGGATGTGTTACACGAAAAGTGAAGTAGATAACTGAATGTGTTACAGTCAGTTAACCCGTAATATAACCAACTACTTTGGCAGCCTGACAAATTAAACATTATGCGTATCAAGAATGCATTACTGAAACAGACTGTGTAGCAAAAGTCAGGCATTATCGAGTTTAATTACAAAAACAGGCCACAATTTCGGATATCCAACCTTGGTAGTCAATTTGAAGTCACATGTCTTCCACGACCCACTTCTCATATACAGATCACATTCGCAAATCCCTCTTAATGTAGCCAACATCAACCCAATATCCAAATCAGCAACGTCAACAGTCAAGACATCAGGTGTATTGGTAACCTTTATACCTTTCTCCTTACAATACTCCAAGTCAATTTTATCCAACCCCACATTAAAACTCAACACAATCTCCAGACCCGGTAATGAGTCAATGAGTTCTCGGTGAGCACCAATGGTCTTGTTTCCGACAACTGCTTTGATGGAAGTTGTGTGCTGTTTAAGGAATGTGGGTCTGTCTGTGTTGGGTTTAAAGTGGGTGTTGGTGTTGGGTTTTATCCCACATCGCTTGAGCAGTGGAAGTTGAGAGTGAGGAAGGTTATTTATAAAGAACAAGCTGCATATCGAGATAGTCACCCAGCCAAGCAATGAGCACAAAACTAACTATTTTTTTGCCTTTTAGTCTTTTACTAAAGAATACCGTGTGCTCGTTGTCTAATTTGGCATATGCCTATTTTTGGAGAGCTTTATCCTAAAAAGAACAACTCGAACCAATAAGCATAAAGAACAATGCCTTGAGCTTCGATTATGGAAATGTAGTCGAGTAGTGGTCAGAGGTGCCACACATAAGGTGAATCGAGAGTAAGCAGAAAGGATTTTGACAAGAGGCTTATAAGAGTCATTACAATTAAATAGACTAAAGAATAACAACCAAGGCTCGTCGCTGCTACAGATGGAAGACAATCCATATGGTGAAATCAAATAAAAGTAGAAAAGGGTTGAGAGGAAAAAGTTGGTATTTGTAACCTATCCCACATCGGCCAGAGGATGTAAACGGAGGAGCAAGTGAGGTGTATAAAATGAGGGGTTGGGTATGGTTGAAAGCATCTTTGCGCTTGGGGCAATGACTCAGCTAATGAGGTAATAACCGAGGTGCGTCACGTCTATGGTAAGTTTTGCTGCCTTTGTGGACTTTTTACCAAAAAGAAATTTGTCTACTAGTTAATCTTTAACCCCCATCAAGTCAACACTCATGACCCAACTAGTGCCTTTGGCGCCTACAAAGAAGTGGTAGAAGTGATAGTTGTAAAGGTTTCCCGAACAAAATTGCTGTCTTGGAAGCCGAGTAATGGCGATGTGTAGTGCTGGAGGGCGTAGCTTATGTTTACTGCTCAGGGTAGTCACTGGTACATCTTCGGTCAGTTCATAGCATATTTCATGTTGATCATAATGATGAAAATGAGTATTTGACCTAAAAAGACAATGTACCAGAGAGGCATTTGACCTTTAAGGTCAAACTTGCTAATTTCCAGCTTCATGATTCTTAAGTTGTTGGACACTTTATAACATGTAAGTATCATAATATGCGTAAACTCGCATGAATATAAATCTTCCAAAAGCATTTTTACACGTACCAATTCTTTATATTATATTACGGCGTCATTTCATCTATGTCCCTCCAAAGCTAGATATGTGAATGCTAACTCTGATCCATGTTGTAATACTTGGTTGATGAGTGCATTTATGCTGTCAAACGTATACTGTAACTCTATATGATCTCTGGATACCGTGTGCTATTCTTTCGCCTTTTACTAAAGAATACCGTGTGCTTGTTGTATAAATTGGCATACGCCTATTTTTGGAGAGCTTCTTCGTAAAAGGAAGAACTCCAACCAATATTCAGTTAAAAAAACTATAAGTCTGAAACAAACAAACTTTACATAGTTTTGCAAAGAAAAGTAGAAAAGTAAAAAACTATAAGGCCACCCACAAAGCACTCATATAACTCACTGTAGAGTGAATAAAACAGTAATAAATTATGGACCCCCACCCCCAACACACACACACCTCGTCTCCAAACACCGGTAATTCACCGCCTTAATTTGGTGCACAGGCGCCTGGAGGACCAGCCTCGGTTGTGATACCCACAAGCTTATCACCTGAAGATCCATTTCCGGGCCACGGGCGTTAACGCATTTTCCTTCTGACTTGTCGTCTGAGGTGTGGATAATACTAAAGTGGAATGCACTGGCAGCCTTGAGGAAGGCTTCCTGAATGAAGTATGGTGGTAGTGCTCAGTCTTTGAGGCCTGCATATTCGAGACGTGGTGCCTGGATTGTATCCAACAAGCTACTAAATTTTGCATCCCCTGTTGCTTCCATTTGTGAATTTCAGAAAGTTCCTTTTGGTCTGCGGTAATGTAATCGGGATTTTCCAAATCTTTTTGACTTCTTTCAAAGGGGAAAGAAGACCTTCCTTAGAAGTTTGAAACCCTGTCATGTGACAACAAGGTTTCATCTAATGGTCTTACGATAGATGACTGAAACATGGATCTATCCTCCACTAAAACACACAATGGAGGCAGCTGAGCATGTGATTCAAGCACTTGATAGGCGTAGCTGGAGATTGCATTCTCGATGGGCTCACAACTAATTCCAGCCTGTTCAGGTTGGAAATGACGTGAATTTTGCTGTCACATGCCTTGAAGCTCAAATAGATGGAGAATGATGTTGTACGTTGTTAAGCATCGCTTCGTCGCTTAAAAAGGAATCCACCAGAGAATGAATATATTTATGATTTCTAACGGACTCCCACTTTTTTTATTGGCGAGACATCAGGTGTTGTAATAGAATGTTATGTTCTTAAACTTTATTGTTTTGTTGGAACTATGTGACTACGTTCTGATTAATTGTATAAAGTTGTGTATAACAGATATATTCAATTTCATTAAAGGGGAGAAGTTGTTTTTTACATGTGAAAAGGACATGAAAGATGGATATGTCTAACTATCCGGCAAAACGGCAATTTATTTCATAGTTATGCTTCCATAGACACTTAAATATCGACAAACGCAGATACCCGACAAGAAAGATTTAGACCAGAAACCCAAACGATAAGCCTAGCCAAAATATTTACAGCCATTCAGAATCATCAATCCACAACTAAGTTTGGGGTTACATAATATAAGGCTATAAGCTACTCAAGACTATCTTGATACATAGACTTCTGGCTTCTGATTACATCTGATCAATGAGACCGAGACAATCAGTTAAAGATAAACATGGAAATATCTCTTTATCTCACAGCCAAATTTTGGCTCATAGATGATAGACCACTGGTACCATTACAACAGCAAATATAAAAGTCCATTAATTGTAAGCATATATAATTCTCAAGTCAATGATATATTTGTTTTTGAGATCAACATTTTTGAATTACTGTTTCGGGTAGCCAAGAATTTTTGTATTTGGCAGAGATTGAACACTTTTAGTGAGGTACCCTTCATTATAGAGAAGCTTGGCTATGCATATCCATGGACCGACCCCATCATCTCCACCCCGTAGGACTACGAGATTACCCCAAGGGCGCCTTCGGCATCCGGGGGTCACGGACCGACCATAGAACCCTGTTCAATAAGTGGAACGCATATATGTATCCTCAGCTAACACGAACAAAGAATGCTAGTTATCTGCTTCTGAATGGGATTTCTCAAGATTGGAAAAGAACATTCAAGTTTGCAACTCACCAATGTAACTAGCAAATCTTGTTAAACTTCTGCATGTCAAACGCTCATGATTTGATAGCTAATTAGTATTCTATAAATAATCCAGTGACCAAAGCAGCAGTGTGTTTGAAGCCAATAAACTAACCTCTTTTATCAGAATATGTATTACGAATATGGTACTATATGAGAAGTTAATATTAGTTGGATCATATGTTGTCCTCGTTATAAGACATGAATGCACACATTGATATGCCAAGATTGGTTGGGTCAAGTTGTTGCCTTATCTGGCTTGCCCGTTCCAAGTTGAGAGTTGGACCATGGTGTTTGAGAGAAGGCTCGCGCTTCCTGGTTCCTAGAGTAGAGGGCAATGCGTTAGGCTGGTTTCGCAGAGCTGTGAATACTTCTCGCAACTGACTTGAACATTTTACTTCAAAAATTCTTCTGGTTTAACACCCATGTACAGTAGTGGCAAACTGGGTGGTTTGGTAATGGGTTGACACGAGTTTGGATCAAAACTGTAACCTTTGGTACGAATAAAACGAGCTTGGTTGGCCTACCAAAACATGTTTGAGCATATGATGGCAAAGATATTAGTGATACACTGAACCCAACTTTTCTCATTATAACGATTTAAATGTGGTACAAATCTGACTATTTGACCTGAATTGCTCCACTTTCACATAAATGTGTTGATTGTGCCATCTACTAATGTGGAATACATCAGTAACCAAGTCTCGATGTATTCTATTGATATGGTGAAAACTGAAAAGTACTAACCTTGAACCAACCTGCACCAAAATGGCCCATTTCAACATCAAACAGGCAAATACGGCCCATTCAACCACGAGATGTTTAAAACTAACCCTACACCATTCATCAGGCCACCTCTAATATATGGTAGCATTAAGTTATTGATATGGTGAAAAGTGAAAACATGATAGTGTGTAGATCCATATTCACACTTGGGACATCTAGCTTGGGCTGATGCTTTTGTCATCACTGCTGATCGATGTAGCATGCTAAAGTGACGCTTGCAGTATTGATAGGCGTGGCTGGAGATTGCATTGTCGATGGGATCACAACTAATTGTATGCCAGGTCCAGTTTGACGCGAATTTTGTTGTCACGTGCCTTGAAGCTCAAATAGACGGAGAATGATGTTCTTCGTTGTTAAGCATCACTTAGTCGCTTAAGAGTTTTCCACAAAAGAATGAATATAATCAACATAGAGGGAAAAAAAAGGTGAGAATATTGAGATATCCCACATCGGTTGGGAGAGTAAAGTTAAAGGAATGGGAAGGTGTATAAAAACGGAAAGAAGCAATAGTAAAAATCACTTACCTGGATGGGGTCTATGAGTGATCAAGAAGGCTCATGGCCTAGGTTGGTGACCTCCATTGCACTTTGGAGGGGTGCCAACCTAAGATCGGCCCAAGTGGTCGAGTCTACATCGTAATTTGTTGCTGTGGGGGCCTGTGTTCGCGCGGCCCCTGCCCAATTCTTCAGTTCTAAGTCTTATCATTATGTTTGGTTATTGATTATTGAAGTGTTTGGTTGCAAAACTTCACAACTCTTCAGTTTGAATCTTTTTTTTCTGTTTGGTCATTAAGTAAAACTTCAGAATCCTTATAGAACCTGGAACTAACCAAAGGCAATTGTTGTGTTAACAAGTTTGAACATGTTTGCAGGCCAAGAACGGAAATTAACCAAAGGCAACCATGGAGTGAACTGTATCTTCTTTGTGGTCTGTACATAAATTTGTTGTTGTGGGGGCCTACGTTCGCGCGGCCCCTGCCCAATGTTTTCTGTTTAAGTCTTTTTTATTCTGTTTGGTTATTAAAGTGTTTGGCTGCAAAACTTCACAATCCACCAGATGTCTTTAAAAGAACTTGAAACTAACCAAAGGCAATTGTTGTGGTAACACTTTGTTTGAACACGTTTGTAGGCCAAGAGGGGAAATTAACTGAGGCAACCGTGTCTTCTTTGTGGTCTGTACGTATGAGGACTGCATTCTTCATGAGTGCAGCTTCTATAACCTGGCGTTTTCAGTGACATCTGATACTGCCTATCAAATTGAGTATACCTCTTAAAGACACACTATCTTCCACCATCGCAAATCCAACATTCTCACTCCCACCAGCACTTACAAATCATAATGTCAAATATGTGAATGTTATCAAAAAAAAATATGTATCTATCAATCTATGATGGAATCAATGCATCCTACATCGGCCAAAAATGCAAACAAAATGATGTTTAAAAAGAAGGTGGACAAAGGATCCAACATGACCTTACTTGAACAGGATCAAGTCTAAGTACTTTATAAGCGGTTTATGAACCCCGTGTCCAAAGAATGAAAGCAGTGCAAGCATATATAGTTATAGTTGTCCATCACTCTAGTTCCAAGTTTATTAGCCTGCAGTAGTGAGCACGTTCATTGTGTACCTGTTGACCCAATTAATGATTAGTTGTTGAAGTCAAGTTTTTTATCTATGGCTTCCGTTCGCAGTAGGGTTCTACTAGTACATTTATAAGAACTCATAACGTATCTTCAGATTTAGATTTGGGAAGCATTAATTAAGGTTTTGGCGTTGGTTGATGGGACAAGTTGATCCAACTTTCGTCCAGAACAAAGGTGCTTTTAAAGCAAGTGTCCATTCATGTCTTATAACAAGGACGACATATGATCCCACAAATATCAACTTCAGTTCTCATATACTTGATGTATAACATATTCTGACAAAGAGGCTTCTTAAAATATGAAATCATGTTTATGTATAAACTATAATCAAATCGTGAGTGATCTCATTTTTATCCGTTTGATTTTCTCTAATTTGTTTATGTCGAGAGGGAAAATGTTAGCACTCACCAATGTCAAACATTACAGATTCAAGAACCTTGTTTAAGTCCATGTTGAGAGTAATAATTGTAAGTGACATACCTATCTCATTGTTTAGAAGCTTTGTCAAAACTATGGAGGCACCATTAGCATAATCTTTAAATCAAGGGTTACGAGTAGCTGTAAAATCGAATGAATGGGTCCACCAGCTTGGTTCTCTCAAATGGACTCACACTTTTTTTTTTTTTGTCGACACATCTGCTGTTTAATAGCATGCGACTAATACTAGTTTATTGCAGACTGTTACCATTTCAAATGCAATGCCAAACTCAACTTAGAACTCGAACCAAACCATAAAATTTTACGTCAAACACCTGGTAATTCTGAGTTACCACTAATTATAGTGCTGTATGTATGTATGTACGCCAACCATCAATCCTATCTCGGTTACCACTAATTATAGTGCTACCCCTTCCTATATTTACTAGTCGATTCAGCTAAACCTTAGAAGGTATTGACTAGTCGAGTATTGCTTTAGGCTCTGAATGTGTTACACGAAAAGGGAAGTAGATAACTGATAATCCGTTAACCCGTAATTTAACCAACTACTTTGGCAACCATACAAATTAAACATTATGCATATCAAGTATGCATTACTGAAACAGCCAAAAGTCAGGCATTATCGAGTTTAATTACAAAAACAGACCACAATTTTGGATATCTCAACTACCAAACTTGTATGTTACTACTTCTAATAAAAGTACAAGCTAAATCGAAAGCCTTAAACCACGCAAAAAAAATTGGGTTATAAGATCCACCAAATTGGAAAGCCTTAACCGGTTGTGTAACAGGTAAGCTCGAGGTAAGCTCGAAAGCTGTTCCCGTCCCTGTCAGGGGGAGATGCCAACCGTCTCTACTCCTTACGAACACATCAACTAATGTTTCATACGTGTCTTATAAAAATGTCTTTGTTTTACTTTTCATCCGATGTGGGATGATAATTTTTATCATTGTTTTGTTGCTACTAGCTAGGACTTTTTTTTGTCCCAAAACTTAATCCAATAACATTTATCATATCCTAATCATGTGTCATGACTCATGTGTGTCGTATCTAGGACTTTTTGTAGCTAGGAACTTCTTGATCGTAGCTTTTCTCATGATCGATTTATGAGCATAGTTAAGGATTGTTGTAAGCTTATACACAAACACTGTTTATCACTGGATTCTTGAACCTAAATAGCGATCACATCTCGAATTGATACTTTATCACTTAAACTACGGACACTTTATAATAGCTTCACATACTGACATGATTTGTGAGCATAACATCACGAACTTTATAATAGCTTCACAACATTGATACTTTATCACCTGCAGATCGATATTCGGGACACTGGTCATTAATGCATTCTCCTTCTTATTCATTGCCTGAGGTGCGGAAAATGCGAGAGCAAACTGCAGTGGCAGCCTTGAGGAAGGCTTCTTGAATGGAGTCTGGTGGAAGTGCACAATCTTTGAGGCCTGTATCTTTGAGACATGGTGCCTGGACGGCATGATGAGAAAAAATAATCAGCATAGGGAAAAAAGGGTGAGCATATTGAGATATCCCACATCGGTTGGGAGAGTAAAGTTAAAGGGATAGGAAGGCGTTTAAAAACGGAAAGAAGCAAGAGAAATAATCACTTACCTGGATGGGGTCAATGAGTGATCAAGAAGGCTTATGGCCTAGGTTGGTGACCTCCATTGCACTTTGGAGGGGTGCCACCCTAAGATCGGCCCAAGTGGTCGAGTCTGCATTGTAATTTGTTGCTGTGGGGGCCTGCGTTCGTGCGACCCCTGCCCAATTTTTCAGTTGAAGTCTTTTTATTTTGTTTTGTCTGTATGGTGCTGGTAATTAAAGTTCTTTGGCTGCAAAACTTCACAATCTACCAGATGTCTTTACATAACTTGGAACTAACCAAAGGCAATCGTTAGTTTGTTTGAGCATGTTTTTAGGCCAAGAGGGGAAACTAACCAAAGGCAACGATGGAGTGAATTGTATCTTCTTTGTGGTCTACTAAGCCACAAGTGGTTTGATTGGCGTCGGGGTTTCTACCCACAAAAGATTAGATTAGTAAAACACGTCTTTATCTTACAGTTCATGGGCCGAAATAAGATCCAGCTATAGGTTCCTTTCTTTCTAAATATCTAAAAGAATTTCTTTATAGTAAGTTTCTTTAAACAATGTGAGGGACACTACTATATATACTTTAAGATATCAAATCGAGACCATAGTTAATGTTTAACCACCATCAAGTCAATACTCATGACCCAACTAGTGCCATAGTCGCTATAGTTAATGTTCATTGCATATCTTTACTTTATGTCTTTATGTTATCTCATCAGCTGTGCTGGTCTTGGGTCTTGACTCTTAACTATAAAAAAATTTGATTTGCCTTCGTTCATGAATACAAACAAATTTGTTGTGGTCAATGATCTGTACATGACCCCTAATTTGGTTCTATAAATTCACGATCTTACTCAAATGAGCGGCTCACGATCAAACTTATAAGTTCAACTCACGATGTGACTCGATTAGACACAAAATATTGAGTCTGGCCTGTTCCATGATGTGATTCGAATTACAAAATTATGGGAGCACCAGACTACCAATATCATGTGCTGTCACGCTAGAGCTTGGTCTTAAGATCAAACCTAAGTCGAGGTTAACAGGTGAACTGTGGACGATCAATAATATTCGATAGATAGATTTTATTTGGTTACTTATATTTGTTTTTTTACTTTTTTTAGAGGTGAAGTAGCATACATTAAAACAACTGATTACAACTATAATGAAATTAAATAAACTACCCGAAATTACTGAACCTGGAAACCATGCTCATCTTGAACAGATTACAAGCACAAAAATCCGAATAGAAAAACCATACTAAAATCTAAAGCTTTTTGTACATATTAAGCTCGGGTTATATTATTTGCAGCAGGTACATCAACGATAGTATGGTCATCACGACAAAGCTTTACATTGCATTTGCCTTTTATCTTAGACGTAATCTTAGCAAACACTTCCACCCTTTGGGTTTGCATATGCGATCCAAAGTGCAAGACTAAGCATTATTCCTACAGAAACAAGAACTAAACCCGCGTAGATGAAGATGGTGTCACAGTGGTTGGAAGTGATGGTTGTGAGCGTTTCCCGCGCAAAATTGCAGCCTTGGAAGCTGAGTAATGGGGCATGTAGTGCTGGAGGGCGTAACTTATGTTTACTGCTCCTGTTAGTTACTGGTACATCTCCGGAGTTAATCTTTGAGTGCTTGTGCATAATCCGGATTCAGCGACTGTACATGTGTAGTTCTGCCATACCTACAGTTGAAATAGGAGATGAAGAGTTTATGAATTTTCACTTCAAAGGTCAAACTAAGTAGTTCTCGTCTTTCAGGTTCTTACGGTTTGTTGTCAAGAATCAATAATATGAATACGCGTAAACTTACATGAATATGATATGATAGAAAGATTTAGGTCAGTTCATAGCATATTTCATGTTGGTCATAATGATGAAATGAGTCTATTTGACCTAAAAAGTCAATGAACCAGAGAGAGATTTAAGCTGAAAAAGCTGAAAATACTTGACAGACATAATCGACTTGTTAATACTAGTAACATGTAGAAACATGAAAATTCCAACTTGTCACATACCCAATTCAACGTCTCTATCGTTTCCGTACTCGACCACAAATCCATGATGGGAATCAAGAGCAAATCCTCCAACATCAGCAAAGAATTCTGGACAAATTTTTGAAAGAACACTTAGAAACTTAAAGGCGTCTTTGTCTTTTTAGTTATAGCTATATGTTCTTAGATTGTACCCTTTGAAATATGTCGTACAAAGTCCTCCATTAGCTTGCCAAGCATGGTTTCCAAACCAAAATCATCAAGAACAGCACCAAATTTGTTCATTGTATTTGGTCGCATGATTCTGAATTTTGTTTCTTGGACCCACTTCTCAAAATTTTCTACCTAACCAAATCAGAACCTGATAAGAATCATAGAAACTAAACTACATGATGATGCCAGGACGGAATAACTAGAGATAATGAATACCTCGCTTAGCAACATTTCACAGAAACGTGGCTGCAGCATATCAAATGTGACGAGACCTGGTGCAGGGTGAGACATTATGTCTCTAATACTTTGATCTCTGTCGGTATTACTTGGACTGAATGCCTTGAGAAAGGATGGGACGAAAAACATTGAAGCATTCATTGTGTAAAGTTCCCTATACAGAGGCTGAAAACAAAAAATATATAAACGCATATCATAATATGAGGGCTAAAAAAATAATGTTTCAAAAGATCCAGAAAAAAATGTAACCTAATGAATGTCGGGTGTTAACCACTTGACCTTACATATGTAAAAAGTCCATTCAGTTCGTTTCAGATAGAAAAAAGTAAATCACATGGAATTAAACTTCAAGTATTTACAAGTTTTTTATTGAGCAAAACTAAATTACTTCAGATGTACAACATAAATTTCATGTAGTTTTAGAAGTTATATGACATAATCTTTACAACAAAATTTGAAATATATGAGAAACATTGTAGATGTTACCAACAGGACGCATGTAAGTTTAGCATAATATGTTTCTAGAAAATAGATACCAGTGTTATTTGTGAATGTCCTTTAAACAAAACTGTTGCGATAATCTTAGGAGTAATCATTTTTTATGAGTTCAGACATTGATTAAGAATGTTTGTCGGGTCCATACAGACATACAGTAGTACAGTACCTTCATTGACATAATATAAACTCTAAAAATGTGTAATTTAATTTAATAAAAACAGAATCAAAGTATTCATGGTTTCAGTATAGTTTCCAAGTTCTCACATAAGGCGATACTAGATGCACAGTACGGCACAAACAGGCAAGAAAAACAAAACTAATAGAGCACGTGTCATGTATGATGCAGCAAACTATGCTAACAGTAAACAGAATGAACCGGAAACAAGAGCTTCCAGTAGAACTTGAAATTACCTGATAATTAGATATAATTTTCTGACGATACTCCTTGTGCTTCTGCTCCTGTGGGAGGTGAGATGTAGACGGTCACACCCCTACCCCTACCCGGGGTGAAGGGACTAGTGTGCGTGTGTGTGCGCAAGCAAATAGACTTAACGTGTGGTGTGTGTGAGGATGGAAACAACCAGTTACTTGAAAGAAAACATATAAAGCAAAAACATACAAGCCTGCATAGACATAAACAGATACCGACATAGAATCTGTTGTTATAGGTTGATACGCAAAATTAACGCCTTTGAATGTTTACAAACGAAAAAAATCAATCCTGTGAATTAAGAACTGTTATTAATCCACTATTTAGTATTTAGTATAAACTTTCATTTTAATTAAAAAAAAAACCCTACATCTATTTATTAAACATAAGAAAACCGAAAATAAAACTGAAATTGATCATCAGAATTCACAAATTAATATTTTGCTCTGCTTTCAGCAAAGGTAGAAGCTAATTAATACAGCTCTGAAATACATTAGATATAATCATAAAGAATGATTCACTTCTATTTTCTAATGGTTTCTGAAATCTACAAAAAAAAATGTTTGTTTTGGAACACAGCAGGGCTCATTGTCAGATGGATACATTACGTACCAGAAGTCATTACTTTTATGCTATCAACATAAAATCGTAGGAAAATCAAAACCACAGGGAGAAGCACAAGAAACAAAATAACAATACAAAACCAATTCCATATAAGAATAGAAAGAGAGCTATGCTCATAATAGGTTTTCCTACACTTTCCTACAATGTCCAATCTCTGCACTAAAAGAGACAAAGGAATATAGTGCGTTAAATATGGACATTTTGGACATTATAGGCAAAGACATTACCAAACATTGTTATCGAGACATCTGCTGTTGTAACAGCATGTTCTTAAACTTTATTTTTCTTTATTGGAACTACGTTCTGATTAATTATATAGAATTGTGTACTATCAAACTTGTAACTTTAATTCGCACTATGGAAAATCAACACGGCGAATAATAGATGTATTCAATTTCATATTATGTATACACAATCGACTAAATAATTAAATGTTAATGAAATGAAGAAAAAAACATAATCTGTCATCTGTAACATGTCCCACTGCACAACAGTCTGTTGCGAAAGTCGGGCAATTCAGTATTGCAGTAGCCAAAGGGATTCGCTTAATTTCTTATCACCTTCCTCTTCTTCTCAACCGGCTGATCAAAAAACTTCTTAGCCACAGACATTAGCTGTTCACATCTCTCAATAGGAACCCCGTGATTGATCACTTGGAAAAAACCCAGTTTTTGCACGCATCATGAACCTCATCCACAAGTCCTTGTATTGCTGTAGCCACAGACATTAGCTGTTCACATCTGTTACCAATGACATTGCCCAACCTTGGCGCACCCCTCCAATTAATAGTTCTAAATTTATTAGCTTCTGTAGAGAGCCTGTTAGTGTGTATCTAAAGAGTTCTCTCACATTCCCAACCTTGGCCATATAAGCGTTTTTATGTGCAAAATTACCGCATGTTTACACGTGAAGGTACAAGATTGTTGGCTGTCAATTTTCAGATTTCACTTTATCATTGCGAAGGAAATCATAAAAGCTTAACCGACATAAGTGGACATCTACATGAGCCTAGTACATTTATAATAACTCCTTATCTTTTCTTTGGGATTTAGATTCTGGAACCAATAAGCTTTTAGCTTTAGAGTTCTATTTGCTAATCAACAAATCACAAATCACAAGTTGACAGGACAAGTTGATCCAACTTTCATCTAGTACTAAGATAATTTAAAAGCTATCAATGTGTGCATTCATGTCTTGTAACTAGGACGGCATATGATCCAACTAATTTTAACTTCTCATATAGTACTAGGTCCGTAATATATATGGTATGGATAGCATATTCTGATAAAAGAGGTTAGTTTTCTTGGCTTCAAACAAACTGCTGCTTTGGTCATTAGATTATTTATAGAATACTAATTAGCTATCAAATCATGAGCGTTTGACCTACAGAAGTAGCCGTTATAAGCGACTAGGATACAATGGTTTAACAAGTTTTGCTGGTTACACTGTTGAGCTGCAAACGTGAATGTCCTTTTCCAATCTTGATAAATCCCCCATTCAGAAGCAGATAACGAGTACTCTTTGTTCATTTTAGCTGAGGATACATATCCGGCTTCATCGGAATACTCTTGTTACAATTTTTATCTCTGATTACTTCAGATAACTAGTACTCAGTTATATACAAGCACAGCTTAGAATTTTTCTTAGAAATATTTTGACTGAAGATTGGTTGGAGTTCTTCCTTTAAGGAAGAAGCTCTCCAAAAATAGGCGTATGCCTATTTATACAACGAGCACACGGTATTCTTTAGTAAAAGGCGAAAGAATAGTTCGCTTTGTGCTCATTGCTTGGCTACGTGACTATCTTCATATGCAGCTTGTTCTTTATATACAACCTTCCTCACTCTCAACTTCCGCTACCCAAGCGATGTGGGATAAAACCCAGCACCCCAAAACTGACCATGCATAGCATCTGTCAAAACAGAACTCCAAAAGTCCAAAACACATCGTTTAACCATAAACCTCCGATACCAGTTAGATACTAGCTACCAAAACCAAGAACCTTAATCAATCAATCATGAAAGACATAAATGTACTTCTAACATACCCAATACCTGGAACAACAGCTCGAAAAGAACACACGACTTCCATCAAGCAGTTGTCGAAAACACGACCATTGTGTCGAGTTTTATGGGGGAAGAACCCCCCACAGTAGCTTGCTGCTGGGGTTCTCCACGTGTCACCTTGGCGTTGCACTACTGCCTAGGCTTGGCGCACCCCTCCAGTTACTAGTTCTAAGTTTATTTGCTGCACTAGTGAGCCTGTGTGCTGTGTATCACACCGTTTATGACCCAATAAATGACTTGTTGAAGTCCTTTTTAATCTAACTGGCTGCATCTTGTTTCCCAAGAACACTGAATACAGATCTTAAAAATCTATCATATAGAAACAAAAAAGAGACATTACAACTACTGCAAGCATAAGTTGACATTTATTATCATATACAAACTTCAGTCAACACTGGTACCTTCTCTTTTTCATCGTTGTTTGATTTCGTGTTAGCTTCGGATTTCTTGCCTCTGGTCTCCCCGTTACACTTTTTATCTCCAATCTCAACCCTGAAATCTGCAACACGTGAATTTTCAGCCTCGTCAGGCACGTCTGTACGAGACTTTTTTTTTTTTTTTTTTTTTTTTTTTTGGTAACCGTGATTTCCGACACATTGGCCGACTAATCCACGTTGAGCCCACGGGGTTTGACTTTTCTAGTCTGCGATATTTATTTATGGGTAAGTATCAACTCAAGGACCAAAGAGATTATATTAGCAGTGTATACACAGTTTATAAAGTATACTTCATATGTGACCAAAGAGCATTAGCAACTATTGTATTTATCACATGGACAATTAGTTTGACTAAAAATAGTTGGAGTTTATCCTAATAAAAGGGAGTCCTTCCAGAAATTCTCGATGGCTAAGGCAGTACCGAAGCCAAGGAGGGGGTTTGGAAATAGTTTTCAACTAGCAATTGACGCGCCTCGGTTATTACCTCATAAGCTGCGTCATTGCCCCAAGCGCAAAAATACTATCAGCATCCCCCTACCCCTTCTTTTATACACCTCATCTACTCCTCACTTTATATCCTCCCCATCGACCCTCTCCATTCTCTTTACATATTTCTTTACCTAAACTATTTCTCAATGTTCATTTGACGTCAGTTTAACCAAATTCCAGGAAGTGAACCATAAGTTTTTTTGGTTCAATAAATATGAAACCCGATCAATCGAATTTGCTCACAATTTAAATGGCCAAACTAGATTACAACTTACTTGTAACGGTTTATACCCCTGTCTATTCAGTTTAGACTCAATAACACACTTGAGTTTCAAATGTGTAACAGGAGGTTTATGACTAGTAAGTAATAAATCTAGCGGGAAATGCAGAATATATTTTGTACACTGATTTTTGCCATAAAATGTATAGATGGGGTGAACTATGGTCTACATATGCAGGAATTTTTTGTGTGACCATGGTTTCCGACTCATTGGCCAACTAATCCATGGGTTGTAATCAATCCCCAAACTGTCACTCGGGATGTCAGGATTGCAAGCAACCTACACTAAGTGAGCAATTGAACTGTGAATATTGGGTCGGAGTTGTTAATCTTGAAGGCTATTCAAAGTGCGAGACTTAAGAGGAAAGAAAGCCAACACAATTTCTAATAACACCTACAAATGATGTTAAAGTATCTTCAGCGAAGGTCCATAGACATGGTCTCTCTATGGCTGTATATTTTAACTTGAAGTTTAACCTGAAGCTCTTTGATTGAAGTTCATAGACAAGGTATAAGGTCACATAGTGACAGTCGAGATCGACTTGATAAAGTTTGCAAGTGAATGCCTTGGAGATGCTCTTATACAATGTCACAAAACCAGTTTAGAGCAAAAGACTAGAACACTGAGTTAACAAAAGTACAAAACCATTAACCAATCAACCTTCCCAGCTTTGGCTAAGCAAAGCTAAGTATAGAAAACATTAGTTTAAAAAATATTGCACTTTTAGCTGAACTTAAAGAATTAGAAATTAAAAGACTTAAAGTTAAAACAGTTTTAGTAGATTTTATAAAAAGTTTTTAAATGTTAAAAAAAAAAAAAGATAAAAAAAAGAGACTAGGGATCAGATGGTTTAAAAAAGGAGGTGCCCAATTGTCGTAAGGCTTTAGGCGAACACCCCATCTCGCATATTTAAATGCAAGCATTGACCACTCATCATTTCCCGTCAAAACGTGCCTGAAGGATCATATACTTTAACCCCCAATCTTGCTCTTTATTTATAGCCTCCCCTACCCTTTCACTTTACTTCCACCTTCGATGTGGGATAATCCAACCATAAATTTTGCATTACCAAATTGCTCCATTGTAGTCACCATCTCTAGCTACAGAGACTTCAATGGCATTTCAAACTTTATAGTTAATTTGAAATGGACCTAACGGTATCGCTTTCGGCTCTGAATGTGTTACACGAAAAGTGAACTAGATACTTGATATAGCCAGTTAACCTGTAAAGTTACCTAGTTTGGCATCTAGAGAAATGTACACATTACGCGTAACAAGTATACATTACTGAAACAGGCTGTGATTAGCAAAAGTCGGACGTTATCGAGTATAATTACTAAAACAGGCCACAATTTCGGATATTTCTTCCACGACCCCCACTTCTCACATACCGATCACAGTCGCAAATATCACTCAACGTAGCCAACATCAACCCAAAAGCTAAATCAGCCAGGTCATCAGTCAAGACACCAGGTGTATTAGTAACCGTAATACCTTTAATCAACTTTATTCAAGCCAACAGTAAAACTCGACACAATCTCCAGACGGGGTAACGAGTCGATGAGTTCTCGGTCAGCACCAATGGTTGTGTTTCTGACAATGGCTCGAATGGAAGTGGAGTGTTGTTTAAGGAATGCGGGTCTGTCTGGGATGGTCCAAAGGCGAAAGAGGGTGTAACGGTTTTGGAGGTGTTGTTCCAGGTATTGGGTTAGACGCACATTCATGCCTTTCATAATTGATTGATTGATTGATTGATTAAGGTTGTTGGTTTTGGTGGCTAGTAAGTAACTGATGTACGAGGTTTAAGGTTGGACAATGTGTTTTGGAGTTCTGTTTTGACAGTTTATATTGGCAGTGCATGTTGAGAATGAGGAAAGTTGTATATAAAGACTAAGCTACACTCGGAGAAAGTGACGAGGCCAAGCATTGTTCACAAAGCGAACTATTTTTTCGCCTTTTACTAAAGAAAACCGTGTGCTCGTTTTATAAATGGGTGTTCCCTTATTTTTAGAGAGATAACTCCGACCAATGTTCAGTTAACAATTTAGCTGAGCTTGTTGAGTTATTTGTATTGTAATCCGCTTCAGAATGGGATTTTTCATGGTTGGAAAATAACATTCAAGTTTGCAACTCACCAATTTAACCTCCATTTTACCTCTTTAATTGTCCTTCGACTAACGCCTGTTCAGGATTTAAATACTTATGGAAGTCGCAAGTGTCTTAAATCGACTTTCATAGTTGAATCTGATATTTGAAGTCATAAGTTTCGCAAACATATCATGTGTTATTACTCCTTTTTTGCAAGCAAGGACGAGATGGCATTTAACCGATTATATCATTTTTCCTTTCTTGATGTATAGTTTTTTCCATATAATCTTTGGTAGATGGCTAAAGCCATTACATGAGAAGTGACTCATGTTAAAGACTCGCGCGCGGTGTTTAAAGCTATATACGCTGATTATTTTTAAATGAGAATACTTGAGAGTTGAGAATAACGGCCGAATTTACTTAGCCTGACAACAGAAACCAAGCTGACAAACCGGGTGTTTAATGCACATTATAAGAGCTCATGACTCATGAGTCATGTCAATTGAGGACAGAAAATAAAGAGCATACAAATCCTAAACAAGCGTTTCAGAAACTTTAGAACCCAGAACTGTACCAAAACATGCTTTTAGTTCTATTATCTAACAAACTTCCAAGTTTTAACGAACAGCATTTCATCTAAAATAACAATTTTAGATCCTTACAGTGGACTTAGGTCCGAAGGGTAGAAATGTGGTTCAATTGGCTGACGCGAGTTGGATCCTATGATTTAAGAAACCTGAATGTACAACAATGGTGAAAACAAACCAGGTTCATGATCTAATAATCAAGAAGCAGCAGCATCTCCTTCCCCTACAAGCACCCCCTGATGCATCAAAGAGGCAAACTATTAGTTCCTATAACCGCAATCTGGGTTGTGTTTTATCTCAAATGGGTCAAATAAGGGACTGGGTCAAATGGTTGAAATATCAACAGGGACTAGTAGCCTATGGATAACCTCCTTTAGACATCGTTTCTTATTCGAAGTGTAATAATGTTGTTTTGTGTAAATGATATATAAAATTATTACGGATGAACCCAGGCGATTTTGACACAGGAAAAAATGAACAGTTTTAAAACCAGACGAACCGCCCATCTTGCACTTAGTTTACAAGAGTAATACCTGTTTCCATGCAGCCATTGTATGCACAAGCCTTGCATCCTTCTCCTTTTGGCACTCTCCGCAAAAGTTTACGAAATCCTTTTTATGTTTTTTCAGCTCTCGAAAAACAGAGCTGTAAGAAAAAAGGTTTCGGGTTCAGCAAATAAAGATGGGTTTAGAATAGACAGCCTCACAACTTAAATATAAAGCTCAAAAACAGATGAATTACGTACCTTCTACACCACAGCAGCAAGTTAATTCTATTTCCAGAAGTAGTGGCTCTGGCACCATGTCGATGCCGACCACGATGAACAATTGCACGTCCAACAGAATGCGAATAATCAAAAATTTCCTGTAAATACATGAAAAGTAAGTCTTGTAACCATTCTTCAGTTATATCCCTATTTATATTACACTCGAACTACCAACTGAAAAATAAATGAATGATGAAGCTAGTATTTATCTAAAAAATGGTAGCATATAGTGCAATAAAAAGATATGAACATACATCAGGATATGTTTGACCATTCACATGTTTCTCACATCGCACACCTCTGAAAAACAAGTCCCCACCAGTGAACTGCTTGCCCAAGCATACATTTAAGGTTACTTCCGAGTCATCCACATGGAAACCTGGGTATAAACATATATAAATAAGAAAAAATGTTCACAGTTTAACATGAAGAAACATGAAAATTCCAACTTGTCACATACCCAATTCAACGTCCCTATCATTTCCGTACTCGACCACAAATCCATGATGGGAATCAAGAGCAAATCCTCCAACATCAGCAAAGAATTCTGGACAAATTTTTGAAAGAATACTTAGAAACTTAAAGGCGTCTTTGTCTTTTTAGTTATAGCTATATGTTCTTAGATTGTACCCTTTGAAATATGTCGTACAAAGTCTTCCATTAGCTTGCCAAGCATGGTTTCCAAACCAAAATCATCAAGAACAGCACCAAATTTGTTCATTGTATTTGGTCGCATGATTCTGAATTTTGTTTCTTGGACCCACTTCTCAAAATTTTCTACCTAACCAAATCAAAACCTGATAAGAATCATAGAAACTAATCTACATGATGATGCCAGGACGGAATAACTAGAGATAATGAATACCTCGCTTAGCAACATTTCACAGAAACGTGGCTGCAGCATATCAAATGTGACGAGACCTGGTGCAGGGTGAGACATTATGTCTCTAATACTTTGATCTCTGTCGGTATTACTCGGACTGAATGCCTTGAGGAAGGATGGGACGAAAAACATTGAAGCATTCATTGTGTAAAGTTCCCTATACAGAGGCTAAAAACAAAAAAAACAAAATAAATAAAAAATATTTAAAGACATATTATGAGATGAGGGCACAAAAAATATTGTTTCAAAAGATCAGAAAAAAAATGTAACCTAATGAATGTCGGGTGTTGACCACTTGACCTTACATATGTAAAAAGTCCATTCAGTTCGTTTCAGTATAAAAAATGTAAATCACATGGAATTAAACTTTAAATATTTACAAGTTTTTGATTCAGCAAAACTAAATTACTTCAGAGGTACAACAGAAATTTCATGTATTTTTAGAAGTTATGTGATAATCTTACAACAAAATTTGAAATATATGAGAAACGTGTAGATATTACCAACAGGACGCATGTAAGTTTAGCATAATATGTTTCTAGAAAATAGATACCAGTGTTATTTGTGAATGTCCTTTAAACAAAACTGTTGCGATAATCTTGGAGAAATCATTTTTACAATGGTGACTTCAGAGTTCAGACAATGATTAAGAATGTTTGTGGGGTCCATACAGACATACAGTACCTTCATTGACATAATATAAAGTCTAAAAATGTGTAATTTAATTTAATAAAAACAGAATCAAAGTATTCATGGTTTCAGTACTGACCAGATTCAACGAACACCAAATAGTTTCCAAGTTCCACATAAGGCGATACTAGATGCACAGTATGACACAAAACTAATAGAGCACGTGTCATGTATGATCCAGCAAACTATGCTAACAGTAAACTGAAATTACCTGATAATTAGATATAATTTTCTGACGATATTCCTTGTGCTTCTGCTCCTGTGAATATGATGAGAATAAGATAATTAACAGCTATGAAACACATTACTTAAAACTTATATACCTAGAATAAACAAATCACGATAAGAAGAATAAACTATGCGCTTTAATGGTGTGCCACAATGTCATATGCCTAGTCATACATACTGTTGTTATAGGGTCACAACAACAATACACAACCCCCCGAAGCGAGGTATGGGGAGGTGAGATGTAGACGGTCACACCCCTACCCCTACCCCTACCCGGGGTGAAGGGACTAGTGTGCGTGTGTGTGCGCAAGCAAATAGACTTAACTTGTGGTGTGTGTGAGGATGGAAACAACCAGTTACTTGAAAGAAAACATATTAAGCAAAAACATACAAGCCTGCATAGACATAAACAGATACCGACATAGAATCTGTTGTTATAGGTTGATACGCAAAATTAACGCCTTTAAATGTTTACAAACGAAAAAAATCAATCCCGTGAAGAACTGTTATAATCCACTATTAAGTATTAGTATAAACTTTCATTTTAATTAAAAAAAAAACCTACATCTATTTATTAAACATAAGAAAACCGAAAATAGAACTTTCATTTTAATTCACAAATTAATATTTTGCTCTGCTTTCAGCAAAGGTAGAAGCTAATTATTAATACAGCTCTGAAATACTGTAGATATAATCATCAAGAATGATTCACTTCTATTTTCTAATGGCTTCTGAAATCTAAAAAAAATGTTTGTTTTGGAACACAGCAGGGCTCATCGTCAGATGGATATATTACGTACCAGTAGTCATTACTTTTATGCTATCAACATAAAATCGTAGGAAAATCAAAACCACAGGGCGAAGCACAAGAACAAAATAACAATACAAAACCAATTCTATGTAAGAATAGAAAGAGAACTATGCTCATAATAGGTTTTCCTACACTTTCCTACAAACGTTACAATCAAATATATCTGAGAATCCAAAGTTCCAAACAGTTCAATTTATGTGTAATGTACTAACTAGTACACAATTCGATTATAGAACAAATCACTATTTCTGTATTTCAAAAACTCATATTTCTACCCCGCAATCTATCATCACTTATGCATATTCAAACCTTAAGCAAAACAATGAATCAACAAATGATTCATAAACAAATTTCAAGCCACAAAAATAGCATCCGATTCAAAACCCCAAAAAGTATTCATGATTTGCACATACACAATTCAATAACACCAAAGCATGATCCTCTGTCCATCAATTCATCATCGTACATCAAAAAACCACAATTAAAAGTTACACAAACAATGCAACAACAAAATGATTCACAAAGAACCTCATGTACATTAACAAAACTTAGAAATTTCATGAAGGATACGGTAAACGCAAACAATTCACTGTCAAAACAATCAAATCACAACAGCGTTATCAGCACAAAATCCACAATTCAAATGCTAGACACACAATCAATACACCAAATATTGCATTTGACTTGAGAAAATCCTATTTCAATCAAATGTAAAAACACTGAACACGCACAATTCAATCAAAAGACAATCAAATCCATCATCATATATCTGGAATTCATAATTCTAACGTTAAGCAAGCAACGCAACAACAATCCATTCACACACGAACAAACACATATAACTTAACAAATTCACGAGCAATACACATTAGCTAAACGTACACAATTCAAACAAAAAACATTTAGACATCCCCAAAAATCAACCTACCTTTCCATCAACCCATCATCATCAAACACTAAACAAACAATCGATTTACAAACCAAACACATATAAATTACAGACTCCTAGCTAGTTCACGTGCGAAAACACTAAAAACACATAATTAAATCCAATAACAATCCATCATGATACATCCAAAATCCACAATTCTAACATAACGTAAACAATGCCACAACAATCTATTCACAAACAAACGCGTATAAGTTAACAAAAACCTAACTACTTCACTCACGAAACAATCAAATGCACAATTGAAACGCTACACAAACAATCTATTCACCAAACAAATGCATATAACTTACAAAATCCTAGCTCGTTCACGCGTGAAAACGCTAAACATACACAATTCAACCAAAAAGCAATCCATTATTCCAACGATCATCCTACATCCAAAATCCACAATTCTAAAGTCATGCTACTTCGTGCAGCAGAACCAGTCAATCATCACCTACATTCAATCTACCTTCCATCAATCGGTCATGAACACGACATCCATAATCTAAACGTTAGACAAAAATGCAACAACAACCACTTCATAAACAAACACACAAACACTAATATCATGAAGAAAAAAACGCTAGTTCAATCCTAAAATGATCAAACATCACCTAAATTCATTCTACCTTCCATCAACGCATCATCAACACGAAATCCAAAATCTAAACGTTATAGTAACAACGTAGCAACAGCAATCTATTCACAACCTAACTACTTCACGCATAATACATTCAACAAAAAAATGTAACACAATTCAAAACATACTCACTCGCATATACATTCACCATCGATCAAATATCACCACAACCCTAAACGCACACAATTCACTAACAAGCCAATCAATCTACAATTCACACAATGCAGCAACATTTAATGATATACAACAGAATTCAATCTACAAAGATCGCCTAAATTCAATCTACTTCCACCAATCCATCATCATCAACGCGAAATCCACAATCTAAACATTAACATAACAACGCAGCAACAATCGTTTTTTAAACAAACTCCCAAACGCTAATTCGTGCAAAAAACGCTTATTCAATCCTAAAATGATCAAACATCACCTAAGTTCAATCTACCTTCCATCAACGAAAAATACACTCTCTATACATTACGCATACAAAGCAACAACAACAATCTATTCACAACCTAACTACTTCATGCATGATACATTTAACATAAAAATGTTACATAATTCAAAACACACTCACTCACATACGTCCACCATAGATCAAATATCGCCTCAACCCCGAACGCACGCAATTCACTCAAATATCGCCTCAACCCTGAACGCACACAATTCACTCACAAAACAATCAATCTACAATTCAAACAATGCACCAACATCTAATGACATACAACAGAATTCAATCTACCACTCCTCGCACACAATTCAATCCTAAGACAATCAAAGATCGCCTAAATTCGATCTACCATCCATCAATTCTAACTTACAACTTCACGGCTACACGCGCAATACAAGTCAACAAAAAAAACGTGTGAACAGAACTCAAAAAACACTCACTCGCTTATGTTAGCATTGATCAAATATCACCTCAACCCTAGACAAGCACACAATTCATCATCCTCAACGCCAAATCCACAATCTAAACATTACAGTAACATTGCAATAAAATCTAACCGCAACCTAACTAACTACTTCACGGCTACACGCGCAATACGATTCAGTAAAAGAAACATAACAGAATTCTAAAAAACCGTCACTCGCATCCTAAACTCTCACAATTCGTACCAAAAACGCTTGTTCAATCCTAAAATGATCAAACATCGCCTAAATTCAATCTACCTTCCATCAATTCATCATCATCAATGCAAAACCTAATCACAACCTAACTAACTACTTCACGGCTCCACACGCAATACAATTTAACAAAAGAAACATAACAGAACTCAAAAAACACTCACTCGCGTCCTAAACGCACATAATTCACAATTCAAACAATGCAGCAACATATAATGAGAAACAGCAAAACCCAAAAAAAGAAAAAAACTCACTCGCGTACGCTCGCCATCGGTCGAATACCGCTTCAAAATATCCTTCATGTACTTATACTTAATATCACGCGACACATTCAACAAATTGGGCGGCAAATACCGCTCAAGGGAACTAAACAGCAACGGCGTAAACTCCATACCAAGATCCTCATAGTTATCAGCTCTGTGGTCTTGGTTAGGGTTCAATCGAAGCCTATAGCTAGCGTTTGAAGGAGCCAATCCGGTTGTGACACCTGTAATGGGTCCCGTAGGGTTGCCGTTAGGGTTGGGGTTAGGGTTAGGGTTTGGTGGTGGTGGTGATGGTGTTGATGATGATGGTGAGTCGTTTAGGTTTTCATTAGCCATTGAAATAAAAAAAGGATTTTTTTTTTAAGGTTTCGAATTAATAAAAGATTTTATTTATGATGTGATGTTTTTTTGTTTTTGTTTGATTTTTATATAGTTTTGAAAACCGAATCAGAATCAGAATCGGATAAGGTGAGGTAATTTGTGATCGGTTTGGTTAAGGTAAGTGTGGCGGCGGATGTTTGTTTTGTTGATTGGGCGATTTAGGGTTTGTGATAGGATCGGAGGTTTTATCGAGTGATTGTCACGTGATCGGGGCGTGATAGCGTCAATGTAGTTGATTTTATTGTGTTTTGGATTGGTATGGTAACTAAATGTTGATTGTGAATTGGGCTTTTGAAACTGGCGTGTATATCGTATATAATAAAAGGTTATTAAAGTGTATTGTATAATTTGTGAAGAACTATTATATTTTATATTTTCTATAAGAAGAAGAATACCTTATATAACCGATCGTGTAAATGTTGCAACAATTAAATAAAAGTAAAATAAGCTAACAATAAGTTTAAAACTTTCATCAACTTGATGACGTATAGTCCCCAGCCGGGTCATGAACCCGGCCCACGGGTACTACCCGTATCCGGCCCATCACAGATGGGTGGGATAATGTCATTCAGGCTTATGGGCTTGGATGAACAGTGACCGCACACATGTGTGCGGCCCACGGCCCGGTGCGGCCGACATGGGGTTAGACATAATCATATTCTGTCTAGGAATAGGTTTACCCCAAAAGGGGGGATATTCACTACTATAATTAGAAGATAACAATCATTCTAATTCTGATAATTATCCTTTCCTTGGGGCCGAAGTATCAGTGGCAGCCCACTAGGGTTCCACTGCCTATAAAAGGAACCCCCAAGGGTTCCACAAAGGTATTACGCTCTATACTCTCAACTCACATAAAATCCTAACCGATTACTTACTCTCACGCTGGAGTCTAATCGTGGGAAACATTCCCACGGTAAGCCTAACGTGTGTTGTTTAGTGTGCAGGATCCCAACCAAACGATTCACTTGGTGCAGGAGCCGGAGCCCAGCCAACCCGAATTAAGCCTAATTCGGGTCTAGCAAGGATCACCCAACTTTTGCATCAACAAGTTGGCGCCATCCGTGGGACCCATTACACTAAGCTAGAACAAAACCTCATTCTGAATTTCCAATGACGAAGGGGCATTAGCAAGCCAATCCCAGGAATACGAATCCTGGAAATCGGAAGTCCCAAGGGGAAGGGATACTCATCCCCAATCAATCACCTAGCCGCCTTGCAGGCGGACCTGGTAACCGCGTCGGCTTTCAGCCCTTGGGGGTGACGAGCACGATCTCCATGACACCCCACCTACGTCAACCCTGGACAACCCTGACCCAGGGAGTGCGCCCAACCCTCCTAACAAGGAGCCGCGCAGACCATCGGTGGAGGAGGAAGTAGAGATCCTACCACTCAGCGAGGAGGATCTTACTTGAGTTCTCACGTAGAACTTCGATAGGATCGTCCCGGGGATTGCGTCAAGGTTGAATCTGGGGAGGAACCTCCAATCCAGACTCAACTTTGGTGACACCGGACCAATCACCTCTTCCCAAAATCAGAGGAAAATGAGAGCTCGGCCTCAGGAGCAGAGCATCTTTGAGGAAACCCCTCAACCCAGGAATGTGTTTGAGCGCATAGGAGATCGCCTCATACAGGAACTAATGCAGTCTCGAGAAGGAGGAGATAAGTCTGATGGTTCACCCGAACGGCCAGATCGAGAGTTGGCCAGAACTGCTCGTCGCACGAGCGTGTGGGACAGGATGAACACTGGGAAAAAGGCTCCTGGTTCATCCCAAAAAAGTGGTCCCTATCCAAAGATGGGGCACCACCGCCGTCTCCAGACCCGTCAGGAGAGGACTCAGATGACCATCCGCCTAAGCGTCGCCGACCTAGGCGCACCCCTCCACCACCACCAAACAATGATGAGTATTATGGTGGCCCTTATTATCGAGATACAGAAGCGGAGGATCTTTCGCGCCCATGGTGTGAACCATGGGATGACCCTAGGCTCACCCGGCCATGGGCGGATCCCAGGGAAGACCCGTTCACCCTCCGCATACGGAACTATTCTAAGGACACTAAAAGTCGCATGCCGGCGTGTGTCAAGACCTATGATGGGACTGGTGATCCGGATGATCACCTTAAAATATTTGATATGCAGGCTAAAATTGAGCGATGGCCCATGCCTATATGGTGCCAAATGTTCAATTCAACTTTGATCGGAAATGCCCGCGACTGGTTCGAGGGACTCCCTCCACGGAGCATTGATAGTTTCACGGAACTACGCACTGCGTTCAAGAACAATTATACTCAGAGGAAGAAGTATAATAGGGATCTGGTCTCATTGGCAACTGTCAAACAACGGCCGGGGGAGTCCATAGAAGCCTTCACTGAACGCTTCAATGATGAGTGCACGCGCACAAAAACAATGCCGGAGCTCCTGAAAATCTCTGACTACATGCACGCCATAACAGACAGGGAGTTGATCAGGCGCCTCAATGACAAGCGTCCAAAGAGATATGATGACCTCATGGAAAGGGTCAGAAATTTCATAGAAGGAGAAACAGCTGTCGCCGCGGCCTACCCATCCAGAGGAAATGGGTACCGGTCAAATGACCAGTCTCGGAGACAGTCGGGCGGTCAAGGCAATAAGAACAATAGCAAGGGCTCAGACTATAAGAGCCAGAGCAAAGGAGGACGGCCGGATGATAAGTTCACCCCCTTAAAGATGTCCTACCGGGAGATCTTGCTGACGGAAAGGGCAAACTTTCCAAGGCCTCCCCCAATGACAACTCCGCCGGAACGTCGGCAAGGAAATCGCTTCTGCGAGTTCCATAATGACAAAGGCCACGGTACGGAGGAGTGTATCCAGCTCAAGAAGCATATTGAGTCACTGATCAAATCAGGTAAATTCAAGCACCTAGTTAAGGATTGGAAGGATGGAAAAGACAACAAGAAGTACGATAAGAAGGATCCCCAAAAGGACAAACCTTCGACCATATACATGATCCAATCCAGACAACGCCGCACGAGGCAGAAAGTTGGCCACAAATTTTCAGGCGGCAGGGAAATCTCGTTCCCTCCCATCATAGCAAGCGATGTGACCGATGCGCCTCTCACTATTGAGATAAACATTGGAACACACAATGTTCGTCGCATGTATGTGGATGGAGGGTCGTCAGCAGAGGTACTGTATGAACATTGTTTTGTGCAGTTATGCCCAGAAATAAGAAGCCAATTAGTACCGGCCACGGCGCCGCTCACCGGCTTTAGTGGAGACACTATCTGGCCGATAGGGCAACTACGGCTGCTTGTAACCATTGGGAATAAGGAACACTCCACTACGGCGTGGATGAACTTCATGGTGATACGCTCACATTCTCCGTACAATGGGATCATAGGCAGACCAGGTATTTTGGCTATACGGGCGGTACCCTCCACGCCGCACGGAATGATCAAATTCCCCGTTGAGGGGGGAATCGTTACAATTTACAACACAATCGTACCGGCATCCGAGTGTCACACCGTGACAACACCGGCTCCACCTGTTCCACCCAAGGATGGATCACCACCTCCCAATTGGAAGGTGGCAATTCACCCTGACTACCCGGAACAGGAGATATCCATAGGAGGGGCACTCTCGGATAGCGGCAAAAGGGCCATGTGCTCTCTTTTAAGTGCAAACTTAGATATATTCGCATGGGAGCCAAAGCATATGACAGGCGTACCACGTGCGATAGCAGAGCATAAGCTCCAGATCCGCCAAGGGTACCAACCCGTCAAGCAAAAGAAGCGCGGCCAGGCGCCTGAGCGCAGCCAAGTGATATTAGAGGAAGTACGGAAACTAGTGGACGCAGGCATCATGCGCGAGGTATACTACCACGAGTGGTTATCCAATCCGGTCATGGTCAAGAAACATGACGGAAGTTGGCGCATGTGTGTGGATTTTATGGATCTGAACAAAGCATGTCCACAGGATTGTTACCCGTTACCGGAAATAGACTGGAAGGTAGAATCCCTATGTGGATATCCTTTTAAATGCTTCTTAGACGCATACAAAGGGTATCACCAGATCCAGATGGCGGAGGAAGATGCAGAAAAAACAGCGTTCCATACAAGCCAGGGTGTATATTGCTATACGAAAATGCCGTTTGGACTAAAGAACGCCGGTGCTACATACCAGCGGCTGGTGGACAAAGCTTTTGAATCACAGATAGGCCGCAACTTGGAAGTCTATGTGGATGACTTGGTCATAAAAAGTCATACGGAGGATGCACTTCTCCGGGATGTCCAAGAGACATTCCACACACTAAGGAGGATTAACATGAAGCTAAACCCAAAGAAGTGCACGTTTGGGGAAAAGGAGGGAATGTTCCTTGGATATTTGATCGATCCGAACGGCATCAAACCTTGCCCAGAGAAAACGGACGCAGTGATACAGCTGCCATCCCCTCAGACGCGGAAGGAGGTGCAATCCTTAAATGGAAAACTAGCCGGGCTGAATAGGTTCCTATCCAAATCCGCAAAAAAATCATTACCCCTATTTAAGACACTCAAGAAGTGCATTAGGAAGGGAGATTTCCGGTGGACGAAGGAAGCCGAGGAAGCCTTTGGCCAACTCAAGCGGCACCTCGCATCTCTCCCTATGCTAGTAGCTCCCCGGCCAAAGGAGGAACTCATTATGTATCTCTCAGCCACTCATGGCGCAATAAGCGCGGTACTCATGACAGATAGAGATACAGTGCAAACTCCGGTCTACTTTATAAGTAGAACATTACAAGGGCCGGAGCTGAATTACTCCTCTATGGAAAAATTGGTGTTAGCACTAGTGTTTGCTACAAAGCGGTTGCGCCGGTACTTTCAGGCGCACCCAATTGTAGTTATTACGGACCAGCCAATCAAGCAAGTCATCTCTAGACCGGATGTGGCAGGGAGGCTACAAAAACGGAGCATCTTATTGGGGGAGCACAATATATCTTATAGGCCAAGGACGGCGGTGAAAGGCCGGATCTTGGCAGATTTCCTGATTGAGAAGCCGGAGGAGGAAGGACCAATCGTTAAACAAGACGAGATCCCAACAGAACCATGGGTGTTATTTACGGACGGATCTTCGTGTACGGACGGGTCCGGAGCTGGTCTCATCCTCACAAAGCCAGAAGGAATGGAATTCACGTACGCCCTCCGTTTTGAGTTCACGACCACCAACAACGAAGCGGAATATGAAGCACTAATTGTGGGTTTAAAAATCGCCGCTAGAATGGGAGCCCGCAACCTTGAGGCCTACGTGGACTCACGGCTTGTCGCGAACCATATTCTAGGTGGATATGTGGCTAAGGAGGACAACATGGTCAGGTACTTGGAAAAAGTCAAGTCACTAATCGTGGTTTTCAGTAAGTTTTCCATCAAGCAGGTGCCAAGGGGCGAGAACAAGAAGGCGGACGCTCTTAGCAAGATCGCATCCACAAGCTTCGCTCACTTGTCTAAACAAGTCTTGGTGGAAATACTCAAGGAGAAATCTATAACGGAAGGGGAGGTTGCTGCTATAGTTGAGGAGGATGGACCTACATGGATGACCCCGATTATCAACTATTTGACTAGTGAGACCCTTCCAGACGAGGAAAAAGCAGCACGGCGCATCAGAAGGAAGTCGCAGCATTTCGAACTTCGAGAAGGCATCCTTTACAAGCGCTCTTTCTTGCAGCCGTGGTTGCGGTGTGTTGGACCACGTCAGGCCGCTTACGTAATCAGTGACATACATGAAGGCTTGTGCGACATGCATGCAGGTCCACGATCCGTGGTAGCTAGAGCCTTACGGACATGATATTATTGGCCTACCATGCACAGAGACGCGCACGACATGATTCGCAATGTAGTGATTGCCAAGTGCATAGGCCAGTGTCGCGACACCCGCAGCAGGAGCTTACACCTATCACGTCCCCATGGCCATTCTATAAGTGGGGAATCGACATTGCAGGACCATTTCATGTAGCTGCGGGGGGAGTTAAATTCTTGATTGTTGCGATGGACTACTTCACACGATGGATAGAGGCCAAGGCAGTCAAGTCTATCACAGGTAAACAAGTTAAAAAGTTTGTTTGGGAACATATTGTGTGCCGTTTTGGTCTACCAGGAGAAATCATCTCGGACAACGGTAAGCAGTTCACGGACAATCCATTCAAAGACTGGTGTGCATCATTGAACATCAAGCAGCGCTTCGCATCTGTTAAGCATCCGCAGACAAATGGCCTCGTCGAACGAGCAAATAGAAGCTTGGGAAATGGCATCAAGGCGCGTCTGGATGAACGAAGTGCCAAATGGGTCGATGAGTTACCACATGTGCTATGGGCACACAGGACTATGATCAAAACAGCCAACGGAGATACACCATTTACATTGGCTTACGGCACTGAAGCTGTTATACCAGCAGGAATAGGAATGCCTACCATCCGCACGACGGAGGTTAATGTCGTCACGAATGATGAGCAGCTGCGAATCAACCTGGATCTGTTGGAAGAAAAAAGGGAGATAGCAGCCATCAATGAGGCTAAGTCCAAGGGTAAAATGAAAGCTTATTATGACGCCAAGGTCAAGGGTGTTTCTTTTCGACCGGGAGACTATGTCTATCGTGCTAATGAAGCGAGTCGAGCGGAGAATACAGGAAAACTGGGCCCTAAGTGGGAAGGACCGTATGAAGTCACGGAGGCCTTGGGACGAGGCGCGTACAAGTTACGTGACATGGATGGTCGCGACCTAGAGCGCACATGGAACATTTCCAATCTCAAAAGGTGCTATCTTTGAAAGCTACGGCTTCCGCATGGGTGCTTCGCTATATGTGGCTTTAATGAAGAACCATGCGGTCTATATGTTTTTTCTTATGTTTGTTTAGTTTCCTTTCTTGTTTTTTTAGGACTTGTCATTATTGTTCAAACAAAAAATGTAAACGCTCTAATAAAATGCTGTGGTGCCTAGCTAGCCCCACGGCTTGTTTCGTTCAAATCATTTTTTAGATTTTTTGTTAGTCGTATGAATTTTACGTATATTATAATATGCCATGTTTCATTCATATGCATTCATTCAAACTACTGTACATGTACTATACGCCTCCAGGCGGGGTAAGAGGATTAAGTGAACCTACTAATTCAACTTGCCGCGTAAGAGGGATGCAACCCGAGCCGCACGGATCATGTATCCTTACTAGACACCTTACTCACAAGACGTTGTGGTAAGTTCCATATGCCGTAATCACACCGTGTTCGCATAGTAAAGACGCACGTCGCATGTCTAGTAAATTATAGGCTTGTATGTATTTTCCTTTTTTGTGTGTAAGACGTGATGTATCATGCAGTATTGGTATCCAATATTCAACACAATCAAAATACACAAGTTTCCAAATAAAATAGCAAAAATGGCCGTGGTCATCACGGACTTACATACAAAATGCACATGTTTTAGCCGTGTACATACACGGACGAATAAAAACAACAAATATTCAGCGGTTACAAACCAGAGTTGTCTAAAATTGATCATAAAGTAGAAGCACCCTACATAGGGGGGAGAAGCTTACCTATCTCCATTTGTTCCTCAACCAAGGATGACAACCACTCGCTACTTTCCTTCCGCTTCCGGGCTTGAGCAGCGTTCCTCTCTAGCACCACACTTAAGGGTTCTTCATCAAGCACGATCCTGGTTACATCCTCATAGACGGGGAGCGTCAGGTGGCTGGGCGATGGGGTGAAGGAGGCACGGGAATGACTCTCATCTTGGGAGAACGCACTAAGACTCAACTTTTCCATGATTTCCATGTTGGATGCATCTTTTGTGGCCTCCAGCTCAGCCAAGAATGGATAATGCAAGTCTCGCATTACGGCCATATAAGCAGCCATCTTGTTAGCCGCCTCAGGATTAAAGAAAGCATGTCTGGTGAAGTTCTCCCTTTTCTTGATCAGCTCTACGACCTGGACCATTCCCTCATGACGTCCGTGGTCAATGCCATCGGACACAAGACTTGCAAACTGCTGCACAAATTCGGGGGCCTCTATTACCTTGGTGACAGCCAAGCGCGCTCCATGCCCTACCATCCACCTGCGGCCGGCAATAGCCGCTAGTAGTTGAGGGCATAGCACGTCATCACGCTCGGCGGTGAGGGCGTCGATAATCAAATCTTTTTGGGCAAACGCCTCTTTCAGCTCTTGGGTGACAGCCCTCTCATTAGCAAGCTCCTCTTGTACCTTCCCCATGCTTTGGACTGCCATGTGTGCGTCTTCTAGTTTCTTGTTAAGCACGGATACCTGGCTGGAGTACGACTGGGCAGACGCTTCCGCTGTGGCTACCTATATGAGACTAATCGTTAGAATATATTTCTTTTAGACAATGGGTGGTACGGCGCGGATATGTACCTTGGTGGTCGCGGCATCTAGTTTTGACTCGAGGTTGGCCACTTGTTGGTCATATTCATTCGCGCGGGCCGATTGCTTTTTTATGGTCGCCTCGGCACTAGCAAGTTGGGACTGGAGGGCTGCAATTTGAGCTTCATTGTCCACAATCATCTTTTCCCTCCGTCCAACCTTCCTCTTAAGAGATTCCACATGCCCAAGTGCGGCTTCAAACCTTACTCTCATCAAGGTGCCCATTGCCATTTGATGCACCAAGGCACCATTATACTCATCCGCCAAGTCCGCATGGCTGAGCGCATTCACCTCTCGCACCAAGCCTGGTGGTATGCAGTTATTGAGGTACTCTCGGCATTCATCGGCGTCCCTCATTCGTGATGCAGTTGTGATATTCCAGATGGGGTTGAACGATTGAGGGGGCCGGACGTCGGGAGGTCTTGGGAGGCTGTGGGTGAACCTTCTTCAAATACGGGACCGGACTTCGTGGTGGCCGTGTGAAGCATGGGGTTTCTTTCCACTTCTTTTCCTTTTCCCTTCTCCATTTGGGTGTCAGAGGGAGGCGCGGCACCAGTTGGTTCATCCCTGTGAAACAAGCATTTGGATACATATTAAGTGTTGCTTAAAGGGAATTTGTCATTCTTACGTGTCAGGATGGAGTCTTACATGTCATTTCTTGCTAATTCTGAGGTGGTTGGGGCAATCTGAGTGACTGGATCAACATGTTCGGCCCGGATCGTCTCGGACGCCTGGGTTGTGCTCCCAACAGATTGGTACAAGGGGTGGTCTCCTCGTAGTTTCTTGGGGGGGGGGGGGGGGGCGTTGTGTTCGCCAATCTCGGCTGAAGCAGCTCTCCTTACTCGTTTGTTTCTTTTACGGGTACGCCTGGCGACAGGCTGAGCTGTTGCTTCTTCAGTCTCCTCCTCGACTTCTTTTTCCATTTCTTCCTCTTACTCCTCATTGATTTGTTTTACTTCTTCATCATCATCGCCCATCATCTGGCGAAGGCTGTAGGTGGTTAAGTCAATATTATCTCCCTGCTCTTCCCCATGTGGTGAGGAGGGCCCGGCTCCTCCCTCACGCATCCTGTTATCACCGCCCTCGTTGTCTCCTTGCTCTTCCTCGTCCGAGTGGGGATCCGGCACGGCTTCAAGAGAAACCGTCACGTTTCGGGTATGCTCAATAAGGGGTAGTTCATTCTCACGGAGGGGACGAGAGCCCTCCGGTACGAGCTTCGGGTCGCCCTGGCGTAGAAGTCCAAAGAAGTTCATTTCTGCCCACAAAAAACAAAATATGTTAGCCATTTACAAAGTGATGGAATAAGTTTTTTTTTGTGTACGGATGTTTGCCTACCTTCACCCTGCCTTCTCCAAAACACAGGATATCTGTTGGACAGGCCAAAATAGTTGCGGCTAATCCCTAGCAAACATAGAAATGACTCGGGAAGATTTCTATGGAAACCGGTCCTATTCAGATCTAATTCTTGGGAATGTCGGGGGTTATATGTACTAGTGTGCGGCTTGGGGTCGTGAGGTATCCTATGTCTAAAGGTATAATCAGCCGGCCATACTACTGCGTCGATGAAAAAGTAGTGGTCATACCAGTTTTTCAGCGAATCCATTGGCTTATTATGAGACTGGGGGCTGTTAGGGGATCGTTTCTTAAAGGATACCCAACCATTTACTAGGTTGGGGACATAAAAAAGCCGGAATAGTTCTACGGTTGGGGGGATTCTTCTAGCACGACAGAGGATCTCGAATTGACTAATCTTACAGACGCCTATACAGTGAAGCTGACTAATATGTACATCGTAATATCCTAACAGATCTATGAGGAAACGGGTGAATGGAATGCGGTAATTGGCCGCATCAAAAAGACGAGTGTATAGGCCAATCTTACCCACCAGAGCCTCAGTTATGAGGTCTCCGGCGCCAGGAAGTGAGGGGTGTAGGTTGGTAGGGATGAAATAGTTTGTACAAAAGTGATTTAGTTGGTCCTGGGTCATTACATTAAGCACGGATCCAATGGTAGGGTTGTTTCTGTGAGCCATTACTAAATAAAAATGTAAGGGCGTGGAGTTCTAACCTGTGGATGAAGGGATCCGTGCGTAATTGATTCGAGCTAAGGAGAAAGCTTTAATGGCAGAAATGGAGATAATAACTGTGTGTTTCACACAGCCGTAGGGGTGGCTTGTTTATAGGGTTGCCTCGTGGGTCATGGCCTGTTGGATGTGTGACACGTTATTGCCACTATTCTTGATCGTGTGGTTAGGGGGCAAGTGGCAAGTGAAACGTCAGACGGGACCCACGGGTCACTTCTGACTCAAACGTTTGCACTGCTCGAGGCTCTGACTGTTTGCACTTTTGTCAGTCAACATGCCAGGTGAACAGTTATTTATGTCGGGATATGCGGCTCTTACGTAAGACTTGTCATTTAAGGCTATATTTAATTTGTCTCGGTCGCCATGTGCGGTTGAGGTAATAATGGAATAATTTCCTAAGTCAGGTTGCCATGTGCGGCCAACATAAATTCTTGGACAACCTATCATTCCCTATTTTTTCTTGGTACGTCCAGGGAGCATCTTGGTAGTCTAGAGGTTACGCATATGGTTGTAACAACTAGACTGGGGGACATGATGACGTATAGTCCCCAGCCGGGTCATGAACCCGGCCCACGGGTACTACCCGTATCCGGCCCATCACAGATGGGTGGGATAATGTCATTCAGGCTTATGGGCTTAGATGAACAGTAAACGCACACATGTGTGCGGCCCACGGCCCGGTGCGGCCGACATAGGGTTAGACAGAATCATATTCTGTCTAGGAATAGGTTTACCCCAAAAGGAGAGGATATTCACTACTATAATTAGAAGATAACAATCTGTCTAATTCTGATAATTATCCTTTCCTTGGGGCCGAAGTATCAGTGGCAGCCCACTAGGGTTCCACTGCCTATAAATGGAACCCCCAAGGGTTCCACAAAGGTATTACGCTCTATACTCTCAACTCACATAAAACCCTAACCGATTACTTACTCTCACGCCGGAGTCTAATCGTGGGAAAAATTCCCACGGTAAGCCTAACGCGTGTTGTTTAGTGTGCAGGATCCCAACCAAACGATTCACTTGGTGCAGGAGTCGGAGCCCAGCCAACCCGAATTAAGCCTAATTCGGGTCTAGCAAGGATCACCCAACTTTTGCATCAACACAACTGAAAGAGGACGAACTGAGGATAAATGCTCAACGTTCTATTGACATGGCCCTCCATTCTTCTATGGAGCATATTGTCACTGCATCTGGATTAGGGTTTGGTGTCTGCCAGTGGAGACTAGCCGCCTTATCCTTTGCTTTTGGAGGGCTTGGAGTTTACTTTGTAGGTGATGTCTTGAATTATGTCTTTCTAGCATCACGATTACAGTTTGTTGGCTTGCAGACTAAGCTTATCCGGTATACTGGTATTGTAGATTTTGATCCTAATTTTGATAAAGCTTTGTGTGTATTTAACACATATATGGAAATTGGCCTTTTGAATAACCCAAGTGAGATCGTTTCCGTCAAACTCATGAAGAAACTGACAGATATATATTTCACGCGGGTTACTAATAGTATAAAACCACCTTTTTCTTATCTCCTCGACATATGGCTTTGTGGAAATCTCAAATGGAGGACCATACTTCTGACTGACTTAGGGCAGTTTTGATTTATGGTTTAGGACACACTATGAAAGGTAAAGACTTGTCGTTGTGTGTTATGTCATACGTTATGTATCCCCATATTTTCTATTTTGAAGCATTGTTCAGCTTGTTCTAGGGTGTTTGTTAGGGATATTTATGGAGATCGTATTGTATTAGGGCTGAGCATCGGGCCAAGACCAGACCGAACCGAGGACCGAATTGGTCCGAACCCCCGGACCGAGACGGACAAAAATGATATGAAACCCCGGATCAAGACCGGACCAAAATAGTCCGGTTCGGTTCGATCCTCGGTCCGGTTCTATTAGGCATAATCGGTGAGACTTTTAGTAAGACCGGATCAGACCGGACCGAGGACCAGACCAAAATTGTACTGTTCAGTTTGGCTCGGTTCGGTCCGGTCCGGTTTTCCGATCTGGGTCGGTTTTAGGTCTGCCATGCTCAGCCCTATATTGTATCATGTGATGGTATTATTGGTATCAAGCATCGTCATAACATGTGTGTGATACCCTTGTTGACATCTGTTTCGATCGGGAATTTCAGCTAGTAAGGAGGTTGATATTGGGTTAGATGGGGGCGTGACAAACCCTTGCGTCCATCAGATACGTTGTGTTGATCCCTTTGATCGTTTTAATCTAGCTTGTAGATTTAAACTAAGTAGAGTAAACTCAATATATCCTTAGTATAAGCCTTTGTATATATATCAATGAGAATGAGAAATCTACTCTTTGATATGATGAAGATTATGAATAGCGGGTATATATGAACAAACAATTATTATGCACCAATTAGCTTTAATGTTATTAAAAATAATATGAGTACTCTCATAAAGTACTAGGGTCACAGAAACGTTAAAGCAAGAATGAAATGTAAGGATTGTTGATCCTGTTGGAAATACGTTTTACGTATTTAGGAAGATTCGGTCACTCCGACAATATATTAAGTAGTAGCTCGTAGTTTAGTTATTTTACATTAAGTAAACATGGAAAGGCCCAGTCCATGGAATGTATGGACGTCCCAATATGTAAGCCCAAGCCCATCACAAGGCTTGGTATATAAACCCTCTCCTTAGATGGAGAGGGTGTGGTTTCATTCATATTTTCACATAGTTTCTTACTTTCTCTCTCTAAAGTGTGTGTGAAATCTATCATCTTTCTATCTCTTTCTCTCTATAAACATAAGCAAGATTTACAATATTGTGAGACCCCCAAAATCAGGCAAAGAAACACGTAGGCAGCAAAGGGGTTCCACGTCATGGTACAAGAAACAATGAAATACTGTTGACATAAAGTTGACGTAATAAAAACTTATACATTACATCACGAAAAGATCAGAGTTTTCAAACAAAGGTCCCAGAGTTTTATAAGCGGAAAATCTATTATTTAAACATGGTTTTGTAACATGTTGTTACAAAAAATATGGGATAAACTTCTGACAGCTTTTACCAAAACCAAACTTTAAAAAGTAACACAGAAATCTCCAAGCTGCGATAATATCCTGCGGGCTCCCATCCAAGCAAAGCTAAGTAATAATACCTGAGATTAAACATGTAAAATCGTCAACATAAAGTTGAGTGATATTCATAAGTTTAGCAGTAAAGGTGTGGAACACAAACATTCATTGTAAAACAAGTAAATAGGGAAAATGGTTATGTACAGTAACCATTGTCCGAAACTATTATTATTATTGCTATTCAGTTCATGAACCGAAGCTTAACTCAATGTAAGTTCCTCTAGTGAGTATTCAGCCTAAATACTCAAGTATAAACAAATGAAATGCGTCATGTTTAAACAACCGCAACATGGGACGGGGATTGTCAATCCCGATGGATCCACCCACAACATTCGCGCTTAGAAACACAAGTAAATTAACGGTTCATGATCAGGAGAGGAAACTTAAGGGCTATAACTAAAAGCAATAATAATAATGAAAATCTGTTGGAAATCATCAAGTTCTGGAAAGCATACAAGTTCTGGATAGCATACAAGTTCAGGATAGCATACAAGTTCTGGATAGCATACAAGTTCTGGATAGCATACAGTTTTAAATGAATGTGTTCCACCATGTAAAATCTCACCCCGCGTTTAGAAACAATGTATAAGTAGTAAAAATAGGGGCTATGAACTCACCTTAACGATAAGGATATCGAGCGAGAATAATGATCAAGATATAGTGACAGGAGTGAAACGATGAAATAATATAAGCCGAGAAACCACAAGCTTCTAACGACGACCTAAAACAAAATGGTCCGTCTTAGAGATATAAAGACGTAAGAGAATAAATGAGTTTTATAATAAACTTTTCAGATAGATTGGACATTGTACTTAGCGTTTTATAAGATGTATAAAATTTTGATTTAAAATCAAACTAAGATATATAGTTACTTTCTAATGGTTTCCATGATTTAAAACTTGTGTACAATGTCCAGTAATCACAAGTAATATACCATAAATAATATTTATTATACTGTATGAAATTTTACACAATCAAATATTACAAAAATTACTTAGAAATAAAAATATAAAATAAACAAGATTCTTACAATACAATATATGATGAAAATAAGGAACAAATACCTTAACCAACTTCAACACTTAATCTTGTAAGAACTCTCACAAAATTATTATTTTCTGCCTTTAACCTTCAATAAATGATGGCTTTAGGTGATGTTGTGATTTAAGTTGAGTATGATAAATTAATTAAGGAAACTTGATACTAATATCAACATCATCACTTCAATATAACAAAAAATAAAAATATGACAACATTTGTTTGGTTTTTTTTTGGTTGAAGTTGTACGGCAATTATAGAAAGGGAAGAAAATGGGAATTTGTTTTTTTTTTGAAAGATAATATTGTGATGAGGTGCCTTTCATACGCCTAACATATGCAAAAATGTAGTTACGTGTTTCCAAAACAAATTTTTCACAAGACACGTGTAGGACAAAAGTTTTGTAGATGAGATTTAATTAAATCTTGTTTCACAATTTGCTAAAGCGGGTATTATTGAAGTCCGATAATTTAAAAGTTACGCGATTTAAAAAATACGCGTTAAGCACGAAAAATAAACGCTCAATATAATATAAAAACATCGACATTCGAAGAACATTAATATTTTTATAAATAAATGAGGCCTATGATTTAATAAACGTTAACACGTCTAATCAACGAATGACGCTTAAAGGTTTAACGGAAATTATGAAAAATGGTCGTAAAACGAAAAATTAAAATGACGACAATAGAAAATATTTTTATGTCAGGACAAGAATATTTACGGTCGGTGACGGACGTAGACTATGCCGATAATTAATAAATGACACGTTCTTGATACGTTAAAGCCCTAACCTTGTCCGGTTAGTCATATTATTTGTAGAATGAACATGACATTTAAAAGTCGGGTAATAAATATTGTCCGAATATTAGGAATAGAATTAGAACTCGGTCTAAATATTAATTTTAAAGTTCGGGTTACTATAGTAAATAAATTTAGAAAAATAAGGATAGAAGTTTTATAATATTCTGAATAAAATATTATCAATAATCAGAAAAATAATTAAAATATAATTTAATTAAAATTATCGAGATCTCAGGATTTACGTATGAAAAAGTGAAGAGGAACAAGTAAAACATTGTAAAATCGAGAAGTACGAATAAAAGAATAATTTAATTACCGGGAAAAATATGAGTTCTCACAGTCGCCCCTCCTAAAGGAACTCTGGTCCCCAGAGTTCCACTAGAGACGGAAGAAAATGCAAACAAATGATTAGCAATAGCACGAGGGAATAAAACGAAATTCGTACCAATTCTTAACAAACGTGATAGAATAGACGCGTTGATGAACAAAATAATAAGAAACAAGGATTTAGCCAGTCATCACTTCTTGAGTGCAGTTGGTTTCACCAACAACGGCTTATTAAGTGTTCGATGGTCGATACACGATCGAAATAGAAAAGCCACGCAATAAATTTTCGAATCACAGAAAATTCTTAAGAAGTTTCTTGATAGTAATTCCAGTAAACTGAACAACACTAGCCATGAAAGACGAAATCAACACATAATTCACACGAATGAATTTCAAAATGATAGAGTCTAACACATAATCATAACAGTTACACGAATTTATCGTTCACGTCCCGTCATAAATCACTATTCGCGTCTAAAGGCGTTTTGAAGGTCTACCAAAATAGATAGGAAAGGTTGGTAATGAATAAGCATAAAAACATTGAAATTTTCAAGTCTGGTATCAACGGTAAGAAATTAGACAATTGGTACCGAGAATTATGCCACGAAAGAAAATGAGGTAACAAGTTAAACAAAGATCGTTGAGTAAGAAAATATGTGCTTGAGGCATGTACTTTGTTCATGAAAAGATAAGGGTTCATATGTGTAAGTCGCGAACTGTTGATACTCGCATAAAATGTAAAAGTTTCCAAAATTTACATTTATCTAACTTTTTAAGAAACATAATTAAAAAGTTGATTCTTATTTAAATATTTAAGGTGACTACTATTTGGCGTTGCATGGCTCCTTCTAAATTAAACATAGGTGATCAGGCCATGTATAATTTAGGACTAGCAATGCGATGCTCAGCTTCGTCAAATCAGTATTACAGGTCATATTATTTATAATATGTATATAATGCCATTTGTAAAAACATGAATCAAAATATTTTATGAAACTTTTCGCCAATAAGTTACTGGCTAGATATTTAATTCAACAATTTTTTTTTTGTTACAAGGGTTCTTTATAAAACCAATTGTTGAAACATTTGAGAAATTACATCGTAAAACTAATATAAATTAATTTTATAAGATAGCATTCAATTATTTAAGAAAGCCCAAATGAAACCTTTTGTGAAATGATTCGCAAACAAGACAAGTTTGAGTTTATATGGTAACATGATAATAGTTTACAAAGTAGCGAGTGGGTTACAAGAGGGAAATAAGGAGTAGTTCAATACAAAAGGGTTACAAAGTAATAGGGTTTCGAGAGGTTTAGCCGGAATCGTCAAAAGTCCCATGTCAAGAAGGATAACGAATGATGAAAATAAGAATTTCAACCTCGGTGCAAATCAGTGGTACGATAGAAGCAAAGAAAGACAACTTAGAATGACAATTAAGTCATATATAAAAGAAAGATAGAGGAATCCATATGTGTGCACATCGTTATTTATTTGAAATAAATATGCACTATTTTAACGTTTTCAATCGCAATCATTGTTTCATGGTTGTAAAATATCATTAGTTAAAGTTTTACGAGCTCACACGAACTCAAAAACGCCTAAAAACCCTATTTCAAAATTTCTACCAGCTTTGACTTTTTAGTAAACTTTTACCTTTTAGGATTGACCAAACCAATTGATTCACTAAATGATATTCTAAGACTCGAAGTCTAATGCAATTCGATGTAAAACGATGTTTTGAACAACTTTCTAGTTTTACTAGAGACTTGAAACGGATAAAAAATGGACGAAAATGCCCTTGCATTTAAATCTGTCAACAAAATGATATTTTAGAACTACGCAGAAATAAGTTCTTAAATTTTACAATCCCAAATGAGCATAACTTGCTTGTTTTTTTTAATGTTTACTAGTAAAATATTATGTCCTAAACGGACGTCTCAACAAGTAGAAATATATATTTTTATGTCTAAAGTTATAAAAATATTTTCTCGACACTGATAAATTTCCTGTAAAGTTTCTGTACAAAGTATAATTTTTTGACACAGTTTGAAATTAAATCCAAATTTCATAATAACCAAGAATTAATGTACACACAAGACTTGTGGATTCCATAAAGACGAAAAAGAATAAATTGCGTAATTAATCATGTAAAGAAAACACAGTATAGAAATGGTTCAAGAATGCCAACGATAAACTAAGAATTCAAAAACGACGCATGACATCCGTGTCTTAGATTTCGAGATGCAATGCAAGAAGATCTCTTGGCAGTGTGATTTTTTTTCCAAAATCACAAGACATATCGAGAAAGAATTGGAAGATTAACGGGTCACACTCTTGGAGCGAGGAGGTTAAATGAAAAGGGAGGATACAAGCTTATTGAAGTACAATCGTGTTCCAAACAATCGTCGCATAATAGAGGATGAATTACAAGATAGCGATGATGTTTTCAAGATACAAACGAAGGTTGTAATTCGAAATCGAAACGTAGAATGGTCAATGAAACAATATTTAATCGTTATACGAGTGTCGTGTAAAACGGCGACGTAAAGGTAAATCATGGTTATGAAACCTTTGATATTATTTAACACAGATTCAACGAATGCTTAGAGATGTGTGACTCACACGATGTCCTTTAGTCTTTTTCGGAGACACATTGAGCTACACAATGGTCTATAGACTAGACATTCAATTACGAATGGTCGGAAAACAAATCTAAATAGATAGCTTTAAGAGGTTTAACAATAAAAGTAACACGCACGGTAGTAGAATGAAAATCAGAAGTTTCATTGAAATCAACACTTACTTAGTCCCAAACAATGGTATCGCGAGAATACACATAACATATAATAGTGAGTCAAGAAAAATAAGCGGTTCAAAACGAACGAGTATATGAGGTCAGTCGTATCACGCATAAACAAGATAGCAATAGTACTCAGTAAAGTGAGTATGAAAAGTCTGCAGCATACTCGCTCCAAATTCAAGTATGTAACGTCATAACAATATAAAATCATTGTAACAAGATCAGTTCACAAAAACAAGAATTCAAGATATGCAACAAGAGCATATGTAATCAAGTAATATCCAATGATAATTCAGGAAAGCACAAAGGTTTTGAAAAGACATAGTAATTACCGTCATTAGGGTAATGTAATATTTTAAAATGTAATCAGGAGAAGAAATACTATGATGATAATTAAAAGTAAATAATAAGGATTAGAGAGTTACCCGCGCAGATATCGTACAACAATGGCAGATTATGTGTTTGACACTTTAAACATGAAACATTTAACTTTCGGTTATAGACTAAGTTTTGAAAAACGACTTAGTTCCCTATAACCATCGCTCTGATACCAATCTGTGAGACCCCCAAAATCAGGCAAAGAAACACGTAGGCAGCAAAGGGGTTCCACGTCATGGTACAAGAAACAATGAAATACTGTTGACATAAAGTTGACGTAATAAAAACTTATACATTACATCACGAAAAGATCAGAGTTTTCAAACAAAGGTCCCAGAGTTTTATAAGCGGAAAATCTATTATTTAAACATGGTTTTGTAACATGTTGTTACAAAAAATATGGGATAAACTTCTGATAGCTTTTACCAAAACCAAACTTTAAAAAGTAACACAGAAATCTCCAAGCTGCGATAATATCCTGCGGGCTCCCATCCAAGCAAAGCTAAGTAATAATACCTGAGATTAAACATGTAAAATCGTCAACATAAAGTTGAGTGATATTCATAGGTTTAGCAGTAAAGGTGTGGAACACAAACATTCATTGTAAAACAAGTAAATAGGGAAAATGGTTATGTACAGTAACCATTGTCCGAAACTATTATTATTATTGCTATTCAGTTCATGAACCGAAGCTTAACTCAATGTAAGTTCCTCTAGTGAGTATTCAGCCTAAATACTCAAGTATAAACAAATGAAATGCGTCATGTTTAAACAACCGCAACATGGGACGGGGATTGTCAATCCCGATGGTTCCACCCACAACATTCGCGCTTAGAAACACAAGTAAATTAACGGTTCATGATCAGGAGAGGAAACTTAAGGGCTATAACTAAAAGCAATAATAATAATGAAAATCTGTTGGAAATCATCAAGTTCTGGAAAGCATACAAGTTCTGGATAGCATACAAGTTCAGGATAGCATACAAGTTCTGGATAGCATACAAGTTCTGGATAGCATACAGTTTTAAATGAATGTGTTCCACCATGTAAAATCTCACCCCGCGTTTAGAAACAATGTATAAGTAGTAAAAATAGGGGCTATGAACTCACCTTAACGATAAGGATATCGAGCGAGAATAATGATCAAGATATAGTGACAGGAGTGAAACGATGAAATAATATAAGCCGAGAAACCACAAGCTTCTAACGACGACCTAAAACAAAATGGTCCATCTTAGAGATATAAAGACGTAAGAGAATAAATGAGTTTTATAATAAACTTTTCAGATAGATTGGACATTGTACTTAGCGTTTTATAAGATGTATAAATTTTGATTTAAAATCAAACTAAGATATATAGTTACTTTCTAATGGTTTCCATGATTTAAAACTTGTGTACAATGTCCAGTAATCACAAGTAATATACCATAAATAATATTTATTATACTGTATGAAATTTTACACAATCAAATATTACGAAAATTACTTAGAAATAAAAATATAAAATAAACAAGATTCTTACAATACAATATATGATGAAAATAAGAAACAAATACCTTAACCAACTTCAACACTTAATCTTGTAAGAACTCTCACAAAATTATTATTTTCTGCCTTTAACCTTCAATAAATGATGGCTTTAGGTGATGTTGTGATTTAAGTTGAGTATGATAAATTAATTAAGGAAACTTGATACTAATATCAACATCATCACTTCAATATAACAAAAAATAAAAATATGACAACATTTGTTTGGTTTTTTTTTGGTTGAAGTTGTACGGCAATTATAGAAAGGGAAGAAAATGAGAATTTGTTTTTTTTTTGAAAGATAATATTGTGATGAGGTGCCTTTCATACGCCTAACATATGCAAAAATGTAGTTACGTGTTTCCAAAACAATTTTTTCACAAGACACGTGTAGGACAAAAGTTTTGTAGATGAGATTTAATTAAATCTTGTTTCACAATTTGCTAAAGCGGGTATTATTGAAGTCCGATAATTTAAAAGTTACGCGATTTAAAAAATACGCGTTAAGCACGAAAAATAAACGCTCAATATAATATAAAAACATCGACATTCGAAGAACATTAATATTTTTATAAATAAATATGATTTAATAAACGTTAACACGTCTAATCAACGAATGACGCTTAAAGGTTTAACGGAAATTATGAAAAATGGTCGTAAAACGAATACTTAAAATGACGACAATAGAAAATATTTTTATGTCAGGACAAGAATATTTACGGTCGGTGACGGACGTAGACTATGCCGATAATTAATAAATGACACGTTCTTGATACGTTAAAGCCCTAACCTTGCCCGGTTAGTCATATTATTTGTAGAATGAACATGACATTTAAAAGTCGGGTAATAAATATTGTCCGAATATTAGGAATAGAATTAGAACTCGGTCTAAATATTAATTTTAAAGTTCGGGTTACTATAGTAAATAAATTTAGAAAAATAAGGATAAAAGTTTTATAATATTCTGAATAAAATATTATCAATAATCAGAAAAATAATTAAAATATAATTTAATTAAAATTATCGAGATCTCAGGATTTACGTATAAAAAAGTGAAGAGGAACAAGTAAAACATTGTAAAATCGAGAAGTACGAATAAAAGAATAATTTAATTACCGGGAAAAATATGAGTTCTCACAAATATCCTATAAATGGTATCAAGAGCCATGGGATGATTGTATGGTTTATGTGTTTGTGTTCTTGATTTTTTGTGCCTATTTTGATCTATTTCATACGAACCAAATTTTTTTTGTGTTTTTATGGTTTTTTCTTGATACAAATCTTCTACATAGTTGTGGTAGAGATTTGGTATATTTACTTTGGCTAAAAACACAAAAATTTTGGGTGTTTTGATCATTTTTTGGCTTAAAATCTCGAATTGGTTGAGTTTTGTCCGAGAAAAATGAGTACTATTTCGACAGTATCCATCGGAAAAGGGCTTAGATATTCCAATATCTTCCATCGGAAAAGGGTTTACATATTCCGATAGTGATTCCGATAGTGATATTCCGACAGGTTTTTCCGATTGGTTATTCCGATAGATTATTCTGACAGTTGATTCCGACAGGGGTATTCCGATAGATTATTCAGACAGAGTTTTCTGACAGTTTATTCTGACAGGGGATATTCTGATAGATTATTCCGACAGGGGTATTCCGATAGATTATTCCGACAGAGGATATTCCCATAGATTATTCCGACAGGGTTTTCCGATCAAATATTCCGATCAATATTCTGACGATTCCAAAATTATTCCTTAAAAAATTTCGAACTCGTGAGTTTTTGTTCGTCTTGGAATTTTTTGGTCATCGAGAACATACTTTAGGGGATTTCAACATTAATTTTCGACTTCAACACATAACAACAAACACATTTAATTTCTCTCATTGTTCGATCAACGTTTGTAAATCTTTACTTATTGAAATGGAGTACACATCTCTTACGGATAAGTCCATCCTCTCGGGTACGGATAATCGTCCACCAATGTTGGTGAAGACTATCTACGAGGATTGGGCTTCCCGAATGGAACTTTATATGTTGAACAAAGAGAATGGACATCTTATTTGGGCATCGGTGCTCAATGGACCATTGGTATATGGTATAGTGACGGAAGGTGCTGTTACTCGTCCTCGCACAACGGGTGAACTAACTGGAGATGCTAAGATTCAAGACAAGTGTGATAAACAAGCTACAAACATCATTCTCCAAGCCATTCCTCCAGATGTCTACAAACTCGTCAGTAAACATAAAGTTGTCAAAGAGTTATGGGATAGAATTCGTGTTCTAATGCAAGGCACCTCGTTAACTAAACAAGAACAAGAGTGTAAGCTATATGATACATTTGATAAGTTTGCCTATGTCCCCGGGGAGACTCTCAATGATTACTATTTGAGATTCACTCTTTTGATGAATGAGCTTAACATCTATGGCCTGGCAATTCCTACGTTTCAGTTGAACACCAAGTATTTGAACACTCTTCCTTCATAGTGGAGCAAGTACGTGACGGTTGTTAAATTAGCTAAGGATTTGCATCAAACTGACGTGGATCAACTTCAAGCTTTTCTTCAACAACACGAATGCCACGTGATCGAGGTTCGGTTGTCTACACCTCAATTTCATGATCTACTTGCCATGTATGCTTCTCAACAAATGACTCACCAACAAAACATGGCTTATACTTATCAACAACCATCATACTTGCAGCAGTCACCACCACACACCTATCAGCAACCATAGCAACCATCTTATCAACCACTAATGATGCCACAGCAAGCATTTCAACAAAGTGTTCTTCAACAGCCTTATCCACAACAACCAGCACATCAAGCTTCACCCTCACAAGCTAACACTTATCCACTATACTCTTCAACAAGGATATTTTCCAATTGAAGTACCACAAGCACAAGCCTTCTACTCCAATGAACTTCCACCAATTCAAGCACCAGTCTTTACTCCAAATGATACACCTACTGATGTCTTAAACCATCTCACTGCCTACTTGTCAAAACTTGTTGCAACTAGAGGATTTCCACCAACGAATAATCAGCTCCGCACTTCTTCAAATCCTCGACAACAAGCCACTACTCAAGATGGTCAAGTGACAGTGCAAACCATTCAAGGAAGGCAAAATTCATATGGACCTCCTGCAAGGACCGTGAATGCTCAAGCTGTGACTTCTCAAGCTAGTGGAAATGGAAGCACTATTGGTCCTCAAAAGGTTGTGAATTGCTACAATTGCCGAGGACAAGGTCATATGGCTAGGGAAGGCCCTCAGCCGAAAAGGAGAAGGGATGCCACATGGTTTCGTGAGAAGATGTATTTGGTTGATGCTCAATCAAAGGGAAAGATCTTGGATTCAGAGAAATTAGCATTTCTTGCAGACCCAGTGGCAACAGATAATGAAGGCATTGCAGTCGTCTCTACTTCTAATGCTGCATATCAAGCAGATGATCTTGACACATATGATTCGGATTGTGATGACATTCACTCAGTCCAAGCTGCTCTCGTTGCTAATCTCTCTCATTATGATTCTGATGTCGTCAGTGAGGTACCAACCACATCCAATATTGCTCATGATAATCTACATCAAGTTGAGCATGAGAATGACAACCTCGAACAACATTCAGGAACTAGTAACTCAAATAATGTGGTATCCAACCCAACACATTTGAGTGAACCTCAACCAAATGCTACGACGGGTATGGAATCTTATGATCAACGTGATTTGGTAATGGTGCCTAAACATATTATTGATAACATGAATATGGCCGTTCGACAAACCATAGATATGAATGCCAACCTAACCGCTGAGCTTGCGTTGTATAAGGAAAAGGTCAAAACTATTGAAATGGTCCCTCAAGCAGAGAAAATAACTTATTCTGAATTTGACCAATTTCGTTTTGAAAAGATTGAACACTTAAACGAAATAGAATCACTAAAAGCTACTCTTTCCAATGAATTAAAAGAAAAAGAGTTGGTTGTAAATGATTTACAGAAACTTAAAATAGATTTCGAAACTCTCGAGTCTAAAAAGTTTGAATCAGAAATTAATGCTACCAAACTTCTTAAATTTAAGGAACAACAACTTTTAAAACAATACGCTTCCATAGAAAATGTTCATCTTTTAACTAAATCATTTAAAGAACTCGAACTTAAGCGTCTTCAAGATTTACCACCTAATCCTGGTTATGCAAAACAAGCTCAGGAATATATTCCTTGTCTTTATGATGTGACCCTAATTGGCAAATCGAAAGAAGCACCTTATGTTCGTAGTACTGAGGAGACACAGTCACTTGCGGAAGAAACTCATTCTAAAATGCTTTCAAAATTCCATAAGATTGATTATGATAAGCATAATAAAGATCATTTTTCTAAAAAGACCCGTATTCGTTTACAAAAGGAATTAGCTCAATTATCAGTTTTTGTGCCCCAAAGTTTGTCAACGGAAAACCTTCCTAGTACGTCTCCTACACTTGTCAAAAAGGATTTAACTAAGTTAATTCCACCAGTAAGTAAGGTGTCAGATAGCTTAAATGCAGTGCACCAACACTTTGCCGATTTTGACAAGGTCATTACGGAACGTATGACGGCTACGGCCATAACGGAAGGTGAATGGAATTTTGAGCACACTAGAGCTGCGTTGCGAGACAAAATTGTTCCGTTTGTAAACAATGTTAAAACTTGTCTTAGCAATATTGATCAAGATCTGCTTTTGGAAATAGAAGAAGTTTGACGTGTTTTCAATGAAATGGATGATGCTTATGAAAACAGTTTACTTGAAATAGAACGAGTTTCACGCCAAAATGATCAGCTTCTGAAGCAAGTGATGTCTCATGATATTGTTTCCATCTGTGTGAATAAAGTGTTGATAATGATTCTATTGTGCATAATGTTGAATCTGTGGATAATGTGCTAGATAGTACTTGTCACAAATCTGACGCTGAATTTTTAAAGCTTCAAGATTCGTATTCTTCGCTTTCAAAACGTTTTGATGAGATTCAAACACATTGTATTTCGCTTGAATGCAAGCAACAATTTATTCAAGAAATCTTTGAAACATCATTCAAAGGTGTTAATATCGATGATGCAAATTTTTAAAAGAATTTTCGATTGAATTTACAATCAAAACAGCGTCAGCCAAGTGACAAGGTTGCTAAATCGTTGCCGATAGACATAGAGAAATCTAAGGAGCTTAACCATGTGAACGTACTTGAGGCCGCTGAGAATATTAAACTTGATCTAGATAATCGAGTTTCCAAGATTTTGTCCAAAGTTGATAACTTAAAACAGAAAAATACACAACTCTTCGATTCTATAAAGCCCGCATGTGCTAATACCACTGCACAGAATTAATCATTGATTGAACGATTGAATCGAAAGTTGGTGGAAATATCTGATTTGAGGGAACAAATTTGTGATAAAAATCTGGCCTTGGCTGAGTTAAAGGAAACACTTTGTACCCTTAAAGGTAAGAATGTTGTGGATAACGCAGCCACTGTCTCAGCATCGTCCTCTAGTGCAATCAAAAAGAACCTCATCGCCGTCACACCACTTAACAAGGGCCCTAGGACTAAACCATCTCAAACATTGGTCACCAAAGATAAGGCAAAATCAAAATTAGCTTCTAATATTCCCGTGTTGCCTTCTACAGGAGTAAGCACCACTACTAAGGCTCAAAGATCTAAGCTTAAAAGAAACAAGAAGAATGATAGGATCTTGCCCCCATCTAGTAGTCAAGTAAAGAAGAAAGTAGAAGCTCATCCTAGGAATGTTATTTCTGTTTTGAATAAAAAGAATCATGTAGCTAAACTTAAAGGCTATGCGGTTATGCAGCGTTCTAAGCCTACTGTGAATTCTAATTTGAAATATTGGAATTGCAATGAATGTATGTTTTCTAGTCGTCATGATTCTTGCCTTATTGACCATGTGAATGAGATGAATGCCCGGAAAAATGGTTTAGAATGGAAACCGACTAGGAAAGTGTTAACCCAAGTTGGTTGGTTGTGGCGCCCCACTGGTAGAACTTTCACTATAGTAGGAAATACGTGCCCTTTAACTAGGATCATTCCCACTAAAGCGAAGAAAGTGTGCCCTTTAAATAAGAGTACCAAGGCTACCAAAACACAAGTGTGTCCTTTAACTAGGAACACCGACACTACTGTAGGAACCAAATGCCCTTTAAATAGGTCTACTCCCACTGTAGTGCCCGCTAATACTCCAAAACCTAAGAAAGTTGGAACAGTAAAACCTGTTAGTGCTAAAACTCACATTAGAAAACGCAGGTCATCTAAGGGTCACACAAATGTTAGCAATTCTAATAATATTATATCTGTATCTGCTAACACTTCGGAACCAATAGTTTCCAATGCATTGTCTATTGTTGTTACTGAAAACAGGTGGTCCAAATTGTTCTATGGTATTTGGACTCTGGTTGCTCCAAGCATATGACCGGAGATCGCTCTCAGCACAGAAATTTCGTCAGCAAGTTTCTTGGTACGGTTCGATTTGGAAATGATCATATTGCAAAGATAATGGGTTATGGTGAATATCATATTGGGAATGTTATAATTTCAAGAGTGTATTATGTGGAAGGTCTCGGTCACAACTTATTTTATGTGGGACAATTTTGTGATGCAAACCTAGAAGTTGCTTTTCGAGAGCATACCTGCTTCATTCGTAATTTGGAAGGGGTTGATTTATTAAAAGGTACTCGAGGGAATAATTTGTACACTTTGTCTCTACAAGATATGATGGCCGCTTCTCCCGTATGTCTTCTCTCCAAAGCATCAAAGACTGAGTCATGGTTATGGCATCGACGGTTATCTCTTCTTAACTTTGACGCTACTAATCATTTGGCAAAAAACGAACTTGTTCGTGATCTTCCTAAACTTACATTTCACAAGGACCATTTATGTTCCACGTGTACAATGGGGAAAAGCACTAAGAAATCATACAAACCCAAGACTGAAGACACCAACCAAGAAAAACTTTATTTGTTGCATATGGATCTTTTTGGGCCAATGCGTGTTGAAAGTCTTAGTGGTAAAAATTACATCATCGTCATTGTCGATGATTACTCTCGGTTTACATGGGTGAAATTTCTTACAACAAAAAATGAGGCACCTAAAATCATCATCGGATTTCTCAAGATGATTCAAGTGCGTCTCATTACTACTGACCGACGCAGTCGTACAGATAATGGAACCGAATTTGTGAATCAAATCTTGCGTGATTATTATGAAGAAGTTGGCATATCTCATGAAACATCCGTTGCTCGCACTCCACAACAAAACGGTGTCGTTTAAAGGCGAAATCGCACACTTATGGAAGCTGCTCGAACGATGTTAATTTACGCAAAGGCTCCATTGTTTTTATGGGCAGAAGCAGTATCTATAGCAGTTTTCACCAAAAACCGGTCACTAATTTGTAAACGTCATGGTAAAACACCTTATGAGCTTCTCCATGGAAAAGTACCATATTTATCATATCTTCATGTATTTGGTTCTCTTTGCTATCCAAATAATGATGGTTACAATTTGGGAAAACTTTAACCATAGGCTGATATTGGTATTTTCATTGGTTATGCACCCACAAAGAAGGCATACCGAATCTACAATCGTAATTCTCGTAAGATCCTCGAAACTATGAATGTTAATTTTGATGAGCTGACGGCTATGGCTTCTGAGCAAAGTAGCTCTGAACCCGCACTTCATGAAATGGGACCCAGTAACATTAGCTCTGGTCTTGTCCCAAATAACCCTTCTTCATCATCATTTACACCACCTTCTAGGAATGAATGGGATACATTTTTTCAACCGTTCTTTGATGAATTATTTACTCCTCCAAATATTGTTGCTCCAGAACCTGAGGTAATAGCTCCGGTTACCAGAGTTGTCCCTCCAGCAACTGAAGCACAATCAGATGCGTCTGGACCTACAATTGGTCAAGATATACCTTCAACAAGTAATTCTCAACCAACATCCGAATCAACTACCCATGTCATGTCTATTGATGATGAAGAGGATGATGATGATCACGACTTGGAACTCGCTTAAATGCGTGAACTTCCATTCTTTGGTGTACCAATTCTCGATCATAATCAAGTCGGGTCGTCCACCTCAGAGGAAGCTCCTTCTACGGTCTACTCTAATCCACGGATTCGTGAACATGACAGCAAGTGGACAAAGGATCATCCTATAGATTCTATTATTGGTGACCCTAATCGTCCGGTATCCACATGAAGTCAGTTACAAGAAAGTGCAATGTTTTGTCATTTTGATGCTTTTCTCAGTGAAGTTGAACCTAAGACGTGGCAACAAGCTTTTACCCAATCTTGTTGGATATAAGCTATGCAAGAAGAACTTAATGAATGTATACGTCTTGATGTATGGGAACTTGTCGCATGCCCGGATCAAGTGCAGTTACTCACTTTGAAATGGGTTTACAAGGTGAAACTCGATGAGTTAGGTGGAATATTGAAGAACAAAGCTCAACTAGTAGCTCGTGGATACAAGCAGTTATTGGGCATCGACTTTATGGAATCCTTTGCACCTATTGCCCGTTTGGAAGCTATTAGACTATTCCTTGCTTATGCAGCCCACATGAATATGATCGTCTATCAGATGGATGTGAAGACGGCATTTCTTAATGGTGAAATCAAGGAAGAGGTCTATGTTCAACAACCGGATGGTTTTGTGAATCTTAAATATCCTAATCATGTGTACAAGCTTAAGAAGGCTCTCTATGGGTTGAAGCAAGCTCCACGGGTATGGTATGATCTATTGTCATAATTTCTCATTACGCAAGGCTTTGCTAAAGTCAAGGTGGATCCCACGGTGTTCATTCAAAAACGAGGTAAAGATATGATTATGGTACAAATATATGTTGATGATATTATATTTGATGCCTCGACCCAAATCTTATCCGATGAGTTTGGGACACTCATGTCTTCCAAGTTTAAGATGTTAATGATGGGCAAGGTATCATTCTTCTTAGGACTTCAAATATCTCAGAGTCCTAGAGGCATTTTATCAATTAATCCAAGTATGCCCTTGAATCTCTTAAGAAATATAAGATGATATCTTGCGACCCCGTGGATACTCCAATGGTAGAACGAACTAAGCTTGATGCAGATCCACATGGAGTTGCCGCTGATCCGACACTTTTTCGGGGAATGATCGGTACCCTTCTGTATATTACAGCTAGTCGACCCGACCTTCAGTTTGCTATTTGTATGTGTGCTCGGTATCAAACTAGGCCTACTGAGTTACACTTAGCTACTATTAACGAATCTTTCGGTATCTTAAAGGAACCATTAATCGGGGACTTTGGTATTCGAAGGACTCTTCGATTGCACTAATGGCATATGCAGATGCGGATAACGCGGGTTGTCAAGATACAAGGCGTAGCACGAGTGGAACTTTGCAACTACTAGGAGATCGACTAATCAGTTGGGCATCTAAAAGGCAGAAAAGCGCTGCAATTTCAAGTACATAAGCAGAATACATAGCTATGTCCGGTTGTTGTGCTCAAATTCTTTGGATGAGATCACAATTAACCGACTATGGTCTAGGTTTCAACAAAATTCCGATGTACTGCGACAATAAAAGTGCGATTGCCTTATGTTGCAACAATGTTCAATTCTCCCGCTCGAAGCATATTGACATTCGCTACCACTTCATCAAGGAGCAAGTGGAAAATGGAGTGATCGAGCTTTACTTTGTCCGATCTGAGTATCAATTGGCGGATATTTTCACGAAGGCTTTAGATCGCGCTCGAATGGAATTTTTGGCCGACAAGCTAGGTTTGAGAACATTCTCGCCCGAGACTCTTAAGAAACTGGAAGATGAAGCGGAAGAATAGTGGTGGTAAACTATTCTTCGTATCCTTGGTGATCATCTGTATATATTGTTTATATTTTTTTATCCACAAAAGAAAAATACAAAAATATAAAACCATATAAAAACCATAAAAATTGAAAATTTTAGAAAAATCCAAAAATATTTTTACTTTATTTTTCAAAGGCATGTCTTTTGGTACAATAATATTTACGGTATTAGAAATGTCGATTAATATTGACACGACGTCATAAATAGATACAAAAGTTGTAAATATTTCATAAAACATGCCTATATGGCTTGTAGTTATTTCAGACTGCAACCCGTTTTTCATATTAAAGTCAAGTATTTCTTATGAAAGCTTTGGCTCTCAAGGGGAATTAATTTTCTCGGGCATGGTTTACTTAATAACCATGTAAGGGATTGTGTTTACGTTATAACACAATCTAACACGGATATATGTACGCATCAGTGCATTTATTTGTTAAAACAAGAGAAATCTTGTTTTTATGAAGTTATCATCTCTACAACCATATCACTCTACAATTGGTATCTACATACTCGACGATGCGACTACTCAAGCGACGACTACAGCTCTTTCAATAGAACACGGGTCAACAATTGAGGGGGAGCAATTGTCAAGCGTTCAGAATCTTCGATGCCGAAAGTGCCAAGTTCACTAATTGGTGTCAAGACAACAATACCAATCGTACATGTGGTGTCAAGAGATGACTTCAGACGTGACGAGGCGACCAACATTTGCCGACAAGAACCATTTGATCTTATCATATGATGTTCTCATCAATTAGGTCCAACCTTGTCAATTCATTCTTATATGGTGAGTATATGATCATATTACAAATCGGTATCATATCTCACAAATTGGTCTCATGATGATTAAACGGACTTGCATGTTTCTTCCCAAAACCTTTGTTAAAACTTCATTAAATCAATTGATATTAAAAACATCGATTGGGTTAATATTTTTAATATGGGGGAGAAAATATGATTTAATATGGGAAATTATCACAAATGGTTTGACTTAACGTGATAGCTCATCCCAACATATGCGAAATGTTTTCGAATATTGTGGCATATGTTAAGGGGGAGCAAAATGGATTTGCTATATCAAAATGGATTTCATGATGACATATACTTACCCTAAACCCATTTATTTCACGACGATGAAGATTGTGGTGACATAAGGATGGTAGGATAGGTTAAGCCTAATGATTCTTCCAAAACCAGAGGAATCTTCCCAAGGACATTCCATAGCTAGAAATCGTAGTCCTTAGGAAAGATGGAGAAAGATTGTGAATGTAGCTGAATGCCGACCAAGTACTTAAGTTAGCACTGGAACAATCACAACAAGGTGCTAGTTATGACGTATTGGTAAGCATTGAAGGGGTTGGAGAATGAAAAAGAATTATAAAGATAAAAGGGTGTAAAGAAAGAAGCACTCCTTACAACCTTAGGCAGAAACCGGGTCAACTCATTAGCTATTGAGATCATTTTTAATGATGCTTGATATCGAAGATAGACATCATGGACCCAGTGATGCAATGCACAAACCATCCCAGCTAACTCATATATCTCTCAAAAGGTATTTGTTTTAATCACACGGAGACAACGCATTATCTATTGATTTATTCACTCCAAATAGATTGGTATTGAAATGGTGGCACTCCTCTCCAGCCTCCGATCACTAAAATCCAAAATGCACGATCGAGTCTAGAGCCATTTGAGATCATCAAATATCTCATTAGGACACATTTCCATATTTAGTTGCTTCTTCACACACTATGAAAAGTAAGAAAGAGATTAAGAGTCCTACGCAAAATCTTCATGATCTTGCCCGAACATCCGAGTAATACGCAAGTATTTACAATGAAGATGAAATCCTTCTTGAGCGAACATTAAAAAGCTCATGGTAGTTGACTTGTGCGATTCTTTATGAATCAAACTTGTGATAACTAGAAAGCAACAATGGTTTAATTCTTAATTGAATTTAAACACGTTCGAGGCCTCTATGCAATATCTTAGTGATCTTGCCAGAACACTCAGAGTGACACCTTGGTGTTCACAGTGATGAGTGGAAATCCTTCTAGTGGTAACCTCAAACAGCACTTGGTAGGTAACTTGCAAGATTCAATATGAATCAAGCTCGTGACAACTGGAAAGCAACAATGGTGCGATTCTTTAATGAATCAAACTTGTTCCAGGAATCGGAATTGACGGCTTCAATCATGCGGATAATTTTATCCAAATGATTCACTCTTTACGTTCGCAGTCAGCTTTAGACGGTCGAGTAAAGAGAACAGGTTTACCCGCGAAATCTTGTCAAGGATATTTTAATTAAATCTACCTGCAACAAGTGCAATATTTTATATCGTCCAACGGTCTTCACCGACCGGAGGTAAAATGCTATCGAATTAGAATGAAATGTTCAAAGCCATTTCGTTCGTGTCTACTTATGTTGCGGCATTTGAAGACGGTGGCGTTGCGGAATCTGAGAAGAAGTCTTCCCCGCATGCTTATACTTTATGCACTTAATACTTCATTTAATTCTAGAAATCCTTAAAGTCAAGTTTTCCGCTGTATCAAACTCTGAAGCTTTCAAGAATTACGAAGGTATAAGTATGTGGGACATGAAGTCACTAGGAGGCGGATATCACAAGTGATGGATGCACAAGATCAAGGCAAGAGACTAATGCTAAAGATTGATATCAAAGATCACATCAACATGTTCACCAGAAAATAAAAAGAAAAGAAAAATGAAGACTACGAGCTCAAGACAAGCATAGTATGCTAGGTTTATTTTATTATTATAACTTGGGTAACGCCCTTGTTTGGAGTGACCTCCCTTGGGGAGATTGTTGGAAATACGTTTTACGTATTTAGGAAGATTCGGTCACTCCGACAACATATTAAGTAGTAGCTCATAGTTTAGTTATTTTACATTAAGTAAACATGGAAAGGCCCAGTCCATGGAATGTATGGACGACCCAAAATGTAAGCCCAATCCCATCACAAGGCTTGGGTATATAAACCATCTCCTTAGATGGAGAGGGTGTGGTTTCATTCATATTTTCACATAGTTTCTTACTTTCTCTCTCTAAAGTGTGTGTGAAATCTACCATCTTTCTATCTCTTTCTCTCTCTAAACATAAGCAAGATTTACAATATCCTACAGATCCCAAACTCAGATCTTAAACCTTAGCTTGTAAGGGTTGTAATAGCAAGGAAGAATCCAAACTACTACAAGAGAAACCTTGTATGTAAAGCACAACCAAACACTATGTGGAAAATAGAGTTTAGCACAAGAACAATGTGTTTAAACAAAGTGAAAGCTTTAATATATGGAGCACAATATATGAACACTCTTAATAGTGTTAGGGTTTACAACCTTAAAGCAAATGTAAAGCAGAGATAACAAAACCTAAACATAAGGTATCTTTTTATACACCAATGACCCTTGTACAATGTAACTACAAATAATATATGGAATATATATACTATAATTAAAACAGAAACGCGTTTAAATCTCTTCCAAAGTTATATTCACATCAGGGGCTTTATCTTCAAGCATAGGGAACAAATCTCATTGTCTTCATTACACACAACAGTGGGATGTATCACTAGCAGGGACAACTTGTACGTTTTAGCAAGGGAAGTCCTTAACCATTTATTTTCAACAATCCTCCCCTAAACCCTAAAAATAAGTTTCTAGAATAAATGATCCTAGTAATGAGGATGCTTATAAATCCTTTTTGAGGCAAAATCTGGCTATGAATGAATCTGAGGAACTGATAAGGAACACGATTCTTATCATCGACCTATAAAGTAGTAGCCATCATTTTCTTCAATGTTTCATGAGTAAGAGGATAGCATCTGCCAGAGAGAAGATACACAATCAACCCTTCCATCATCAACTCATACACTCTTGAAGAAGTAAACAACCTCCATTCAATCATTTTGGAACTATGTTTAGTCTTGAATGCCATATCCTCAGGATCAGTCTAAAACATCCTCCACATGTTAACCTATATTTGGAAGTCTCTCTTAGCTGACATCATAGTAGGAGGATTATCCCAAAAGTGAGCCTTCAAGACTCTCCATAAATCCTCCAAATCCTCTCTATCAAGTGTTTGAAACATTTTGTACAGATACTGAAAGGACTGTACATTTCCATCAGCTCTAGTCAACTTCCACCAACTCATACCTTTGTCATAAAAAAACCTCATACTTAACAATAGAAATTTTTGCCTAAGAGGTTCTGTGAGAACCCATACTTTCCCAGCATTATTTTATTCTTTTTATTCGTGTTTTTGAATTTTCCCAACGTATTACGTTTTCTTGTATTGCTATATGTAAATCCTGAGATTTTTAAATTATACTTTTTAAGTATTTTTCTGATCATCGATAAATGCTTTGTATGGAATTATAAAATTTTTATTTTATTTTTCCATATTTAATTTAAGTCAAAGTTTTTGATTTAAAATCATCCGCTTGCGTTTTACAACGAGTTTATTCAAAATCAATGAACAACGAGAATTCTTAGTGATCGCGATACCGACGGATGCCCAAAAATATTACGTTTATTTATCGATTGTTTTGATAAATAATATTTTCGACGATTTTGTTTTAATTACGTATTAAGTCGTGTCGGAATCATATAATCATTTTTATGATGCATTTCAACTTTTGAAAAGTATTTTTACAAAACCCGAGCCCTGTAAATATTTTCAATATTTACCAATAACCATTTTCTACCCTTTAAAACTATTAATTGTTTTTAAGTCCGCAAGTTTGCAAGTTGGCAACTTAGTTCCCTCCACTACCAACATATATAAACCAATTTCTTTTGCACAAAAACACATACACGCATTTTATAACAAAAACTTCACCAACTCCTCCCACCACCACCCTATTGCCGCCACTCCCCACCCCAAAACACCCTCATTTCACAATCATCCACCATGATTTAATAAAAACTAATTTATGACCACCTCATAAATTTTAATGGTGATTCTAATGGTACAAAAATATCCCACATGCATCAAGTTTTTATAAACTTATGATTTCATGGTTGTATGATGTTTTAATCATCATGCATGTGTTGTTTTTGGTAAGATTATGTTGTTTTGATCATAAAAAGTCTTGTTTTTAATCTTTGATTTTTGTTACATTTTTCATACAAGTGTTTTTAGGAGTGTTTGGTTGATAGGAATGATGGTATAGTGATCTTAGAGGTATGGGAATGAGTGGTTTTGATTGAAAAATTTATTTGTGTTATAAATATATTTATTATGTATGAATATCCACCTTAATGGGTGTTAATTAGTTTTTGACTACTAGTTAATTAGTCTTGTATGTTACATTCCTAAGACCCATATAAATATGGGACACTTGTAGTCATATGTTCACCACTCAATACTAATCATCTTCTTCCTCCCTAAACTCTCATTCCTTACATTTTGCAACACGTTATCAGCACGATTTTTGCTCTAAGCAAAACAAGGTAGGGAATTCTTAACATATGTCTATGAGCATTACATGTTCTATGGTGGCTACATGAAAACAAATCAAAATGATATAACCTCATGTTATGTCAAAGAAAAGATAACTGTTAGAACCTCATGTTCTAATATGATTCAATATCATAACCTCATGTTATGCTATTACATAAAAAAAAAAGAAAAAAAACTCAAGTTCTATTATGATTCCTTCTTAGAAGAATCAAAACATAACCTCATTGTTATGTAATTTTGTAGAACCTCAAGTTCTATCATTCTTATTTTTTTTTGTTTTTTTAGTTATAGCCATTTTATTTTAATTTTTCTCTATGAGTTTTTTTTATGTTTTTTTTCTCTACGGTAAAGAAAAAACATTAGCACTTTGTTAGCTAATCATTCTAATGTTATAAATAGATATTTATTTTTGCACATAAATAGTTTATAAGAAAATAAAAACTGTTAATTTTATTTTTAATTTTTTTGCATAGCCACTAGAATAACTAGCAGTTATTATTGTGCATGTTGCTATGAAAATTCCGTGAAACACAATCCGATTATTTTTATAAGTCTATTGAGTATATAGTTTCTTAAATATACATTCTATTAGAAAAACCTCACTTCTTTAATTTTCTTAGCTTCTTTTTGTGACTTAGTATATTGTGTTAGTCTTAATAAAAAAAAATTATAAAAACTTGGTCTCCTAAAGTATATTCCTCAAAATTAAATGATTGTAGAAATTGGTCTTAATGAGCAAATGCATTATATATATTCCAACAACAAACGGTTTTTTTTTGTGGCATTCCAATATTAAATATCACTAAATTTATTGAATGGTTATACATATATTTAAATTACAATTTGTTTATTAATGAAAAGAGAACCGTTTTTTTTTCTATTAGTCAAATTGAAATTTAAATGTATTAAAAAAAAAAGATAATCAGTATCATTAAAAATCCATATTACATTGAGTAATTAAGTGATGGATTCTTTTATTATTAATTTTTTTTTTCTAATTGGTAATTTGTATGATTCATTGATGATAATGTTTTTAACATTTTGTTATTGGGTATAATTCTTATTAGATTATATGTTTCTTTCTTCAGTTAAGATGTCGAATTCAAATATGTCAAAAGTGAACTTTGCTGTTCTTGATATTTCCGGAAAAGACTATCTCCCTTGGACTCTTGATGCCGAGATCCATCTAACCGCAAATAATTTGGGAGAAACAATTAAAACCGGAAATAAAGCGTCTTCACAAGATCGCGCTAAAGCAATGATATTCCTTCGTCATCATCTTCATGAGGACCTAAAGAAGGAATACTTAACGGTGAAAGACCCGTTAGAATTATGGGGAAAATTAAAAGAAAGATTCGACCATCAGAAACAAGTAATCCTCCCTAAAGCTCGTTATGACTGTATGCACCTTAGGTTGCAAGATTTTAAATCTGTCAACGAGTATAACTCTGCAATGTTTAGCATAACGTCTAAATTAATACTATGCGGAGAGAAGGTTACTGAGGAAGACATGCTTGAGAAAACTTTCTCCACTTTTCATGCTTCCAATATGCTTCTCCAGCAACAATATAGAGAACGTGGTTTTAAAAAGTATCATGAATTAATATCCGTTCTTCTTGTTGCCGAGCAAAACAATGAGCTATTGATGAAAAATCATCAAGCACACCCCACTGGTTCTATTGCACTGCCTGAGGCGAATGCGACGTCAAATATGAGGGGACGTGGTCGTGGTAATAACCGCGGGAATGAACGAGGCCGCGGCCGCGGGCGTGGACGAAATATTGTTTGGCATCGTGATGGTTACAATCCCAAGCCATATGATTTTAAGGGTAAAAATGATAAGGGGAAAAAGATGCAACATCAAGCTCCCACTAATTTAAGAAATCCTTGCAACCGATGTGGCTTGAATAATCATTCGACAAAACAATGTCGTACCCCCAAACATTTTGTTGATCTCTATCAAGCATCAATCAAGAACAAAGGAAAATTCATTGAAACAAACTTCACTGAAAATTTGGATGGTAATGAGTCAAATCCAAATGTGCGCTTCGACCCTTCAGATTTTTTTGATGATGTCGAAGACGTTGTTGCTTCTTTTTCAAACAATGGGAATGATAACTAGAAATACCTGCATTTCATTTAAGTTTTTTTTTCAAGAATAAATGTTTTAAGTTTCAAGTTTGAATAAGCTAGGTTTTTATTTTTTCTTCGCAATGTCACTCATATTATGAGTTTTTATTAATGAAATACTTTTTTTTATACTATGAAATGTTTATTTGTTTTTGTATTGTTTTTTTTTCAAGGATATGAAAAGCAAGTTGGAAAATGGTGAAGACGAATGTCTAGTAGATAGTGGAACAACAAATACAATTTTGAAAAACAAAAACTATTTTTACGAGTTTCACGTAGCAAGTGCAAATGTCAACACAATATGTGGCACTAGTAACTTGATTGAAGGCTATGGAAAAGCCTGTTTTATGTTACCTAAAGGTACAAAGTTAATCATAAATGATGCATTGTATTCGAGTAGATCCAGGAGAAATCTACTAAGTTTCAAAGACATAAGACGTAATGGTTATCATCTTGAAACCGTGTCTGAAAATAACATTGAATATCTCCAAATCACATCCATTAGAAATGAAAAAAGACCATAATGGAAAAAATGAAAGGTCTGTCTTCTGGTTTGTATTTTACATATATAAACCAAACAGAAATAAATATGGTTTCTACTCGAAAATGTGTATATCCAATAACGTTTACCCTTTGGCATGACCGATTAGGTCATCCAGGTGACGTAATGATGAGGAGAATTATTAAGAGCTCAAATGGGCACCCACTAAAGGACCTCAAGATCCTAGTATCAAAAGATTTATCATGTGAATCATGCTCTCTTGGAAAAATGATAATTAGGCCCTCAATCAATAAAATTGAAAATGAATCTCCTTTGTTTCTAGAAAGAATTCAAGGAGATATTTGTGGGCCAATTACTCCTCCGTGTGGACCATTTCGATACTTTATGGTATTAGTTGATGCATCATCACAATGGTCACATGTATGTTTATTATCATCACGAAATGTTGCTTTTGCAAGGCTATTAGCCCAAATAATTCAATTAAGAGCACATTTCCCAGATCATCATATCAAGAAGATCAGACTCGACAATGCAGGAGAATTTACATCAAAGTCATTTAATGATTATTGTATGTCAATTGGGATTACGGTTGAGCATCCTGTAGCACATGTTCATACACAAAACGGTCTAGCTGAATCTTTAATAAAAATATTACAACTAATTGCTACACCATTGCTCATGAAATCAAAATTACCATCTTCTGCATGGGGACACGCTATTTTACATGCTGCTACTCTTATTAGATTAAGACCATGTGCATCTCATGAGTATTCTCCACTCCAGCTGGTTTCTGGAAGAGAACCAAGTTTGTCTCATCTAAAAGTATTTGGTTGTGTTGTTTATGTCCCAATTTCTCCACCACAACGTACAAAGATAGGACCTCAAAGAAGATTGGGAATTTATGTTGGATTTAATTCTCCATCAATCATCAAATATTTAGAACCATTAACTGGAGATATCTTTACAGCACGTTTTGCTGATTGTCATTTTGATGAAACAACATTCCCAATCTTAGGAGGAGAAAAGAAAAAGTTGGACAAACTAGATGTAACTTGGAACGCATCATCGGTATCTTTTCTTGACCCGCGAAGTGCTCAATGTGAGTTAGAGGTTCAAAAGATTATTCACTTACAACGAATAGCGAGTGAATTACCGGATGCATTTACTGACTCAAAAAAAGTTACTAAGTCATATATTCCAGCTTTAAATGCACCTTCTCGTATTGATCTCCCAGAAACTATGAATGAGTCAAATGTACGCAGAAAGCGTGGGAGACCAACGGGTTCCAAGAACACGAATCCACGAAAAAGGAAAGAGCAGAATACGATTGGCAAAGTCCAAGAAACTGTTATCAATAAAATCCCAAAAGAGAGTGAAAATGACACAGAAAATGTGGACAAATCTCTTGAAAATGACCATGTACCAAATGAATATGAGATCTCAATAAACTTTGTACAAAATGGTACTACATGGAATCGAAATGAAACACGTGTTGATGATATTTTTGCATATGCTATAGCAAGTGAAATAATAGATGATGAAGATTATGTGCCAAAATCTATTTTAGAATGTCGACGAAGAAATGATTGGCCAAAATGGCAAAAAGCCATACAAGCTGAATTAGATTCACTTGAAAAGCGCCAAGTATTTGGCCCTGTAACCTTAACCCCAAATAATATGAAGCCGGTAGGCTATAAGTGGGTATTTGCGATAAAAAGAAATGAGAAAAATGAAATTGTGAGATACAAAGCAAGACTTGTGACACAAGGTTTCTCACAAATACCTGGGGTAGATTATGAGGAAACGTATTCTCCTGTTGTGGATGCGACAACTCTAAGATTTTTAATCAGTCTTGCAAATGCTGAAAGGCTTCATATGCGCCTTATGGACGTTGTTACAGCTTACCTATACGGATCACTTGATAGTGATATTTACATGAAGATCCCTGAGGGATTAAAAATGCCTGAAGCTTGTAAATCAAAACCCCGAGAAATGTTCTCAATCAAACTAAAAAGATCTTTATACGGATTAAAACAATCAGGACGAATGTGGTATAACCGCCTCAGTGAGTATCTTTCAAAAGAAGGGTATAAAAGTAATCATATTAGTCCGTGTGTTTTTATCAAAAGATCAATGACAAGTTTTACAATCATTGCAGTTTATGTTGATGATCTAAATATCATTGGGAATTCTGAAGAAATTGAACATACTGCAAAATTGTTAAAAAACGAGTTTGAAATGAAAGACCTTGGTATGACAAAATTTTGTCTCGGCTTGCAAATTGAGCATCTGAAAAATGGAATAGTTGTCCATCAATCCAACTATACTGAAAAATTGTTGAAACGATTCAATATGGATAAAGCTCATCCGTTAAGCACACCAATGGTCGGTCGTTCACTTAACCGAGAACTAGACCCATTCCGCCCCAAAGAAAATGATGAGGACATTCTTGGTCCTGAAATACCTAATCTAAGTGCAATAGGGGCTTTAATGTACCTTGCTAGCAATACACGTCCAGATATTGCATTTTCAGTTAACTTACTAGCAAGATACAGTTCTGAGCCAACACGCCGACATTGGAATGGAATTAAACATATATTTCGGTATCTTTGTGGTACCCGTGATATGGGACTATTTTACCAAAAGAATTCAAAAACAAAGTTGGTTGGATATGCTGATGCTGTATATCTATCTGACCCACATAAAGCACGGTCACAAACAGGGTACGTTTTCACTTATGGAGAAACAACAATCTCTTGGAAGTCAACGAAGCAATCTTTAACTGCTACTTCATCAAATCATGCGGAACTCATTGCACTTTATGAAGCTAGTCGAGAGTGTGTCTGGTTGAGATCAATGATTCAACATATTCAAGAAGAATGTGGGCTCGATTCAATCAAAGGGAATCCAACTTTACTATATGAAGACAATGCGGCATGTATAGCTCAAATCAAAGAAGGGTATATCAAAGGGGACAAGACAAAACATATTTCTCCGAAATTTTTCTTTACATATGATCTACAAAAGGACAAAGTCATTGATGTTCGTCAAATTCGATCAAGTGATAATTTGGCTGACTTATTCACAAAATCATTGCCGACAAAAGTTTTTGAGAAGCTGGTTCAGAAGATCGGCCTTCGACGCTTGAAAGACATATCAATTTGAGGAGGAGCATTATGCGTACTGTACTCTTTTTCCCTTCATCAAGTTTTTATCCCATTAGGATTTTCTTGATAAGGTTTTTAACGAGGCAGATCATGGCGTATAACAAAAGGTGAATATCCAAGGAGGAGTGTTATAAATATATTTATTATGTATGAATATCCACCTTAATGGGTGTTAATTAGTTTTTGACTACTAGTTAACTAGTCTTGTATGTTACATTCCTAAGACCCATATAAATATGGGACACTTGTAGTCATATGTTCACCACTCAATACTAATCATCTTCTTCCTCCCTAAACTCTCATTCCTTACATTTTACAACAATTTGTCATGTTTTATAAAAGGCTATTTTAGGACAGCAGGTCCTTAACAAATTTTTCGTGGGTTTAAGGTCTGTGAAAGACTAAGATTATTTGATATGATTGTAGAGTTTTCCGAGACGGTCATTTTGGTATAAGATAGAGCTTCTAAGTCATTACGAGTCAAAAGTTATGCTAGTTTTAGTTTTCGTGTACCGGGAGACGCAAGTCGGCACAATCCGAAATTGTGGCTGATTTTGGGTCGACTCTTGGGGACTTTAGGCTTAGTTAGATAAATGTATCTATTGGTTTTCAAAGTTTACAAACTTATTTTGATGAGTCTAGTATTGTTTTCAAAAGACGGATTGTCGAGTTAGTACTTTTAAAGTGGTCCAAACGGTTTTACAAAACAAGTGCAGAAATCTGTCCCAAATTTGGAGTCGAGTAAAATGTCGAGCTGATGGATTTTAAAGTGTGAAAATTGGCTCAAATTTTGGTGAGGACTTATACAGGTTATAAGTGACCTTGACACCAATTTTCATCTAAAACGGACAAGTCTAGATAGGGTAGATCGGTGTGTACATTCGAGGTGTACTTGCTGATTTTATTTTGGACACATAGTTCAATGTTTGTGTTGCGTGAGTTTGAGTATTCACCATCGGATATGGTGACTTACTCAAGTTCTTCGTCATTATATAAGTGACTTAGCTACTGGTCCAAGTAAGGGTAAAGGATAGTTTGACTTGCGTTAACTTGGCGTCGTTTAACGGGTCATTTTCAAGTGTTCAAGTGTTTTAACGTGTGTTGTGAATAAATGGTTAGAATGAATTCATTTGGTTCATGTCAATGGTTTTGAAACATGATTACTTTGAAAACATTTGAGTCATATTGTATTTGGTATATATCGATATTGAGTTCGAGTCTTAACGCGCGCCTTATTGTGATAGGTTGCGGTTTTCGTGTTTCCCCGGGCATCCATATCGTCGGTGATCGTCTCACTACATTGTTTCTACTCATTTGCTGAGTACCGTGATTGACTTACCTCGTGGCTTAGGTGAGTTCATAGCCCTTTTCTTTTACTTGTACATGGTTTCTAAACGCGGGGTGAGATTTTACATGGTGGAACACAACCATTTAAAAACTGTGTGCTATCCTCAACTTGTATGCTATCCATAAATTGTATGCTTTCCAGAACTTGAGGATTTCCAACTTATTTTCATTGATATTATTGCTTTTAGTCTAGCCTTAAGTTTCCTCTCCCGATCATGAACCGTTAATTAATCCTGCTACCAAGCGCGAATGTTGTGGGTGCATCCATCGGGATTGACTATCCCCGTCCCGATTACCTTGACGCACTAATATTTGTTTATCACTTGAGTATTTAGGCTGAATACTGACTAGAGGAACTTACACTGAGTTAAGCTTCGGTTCATGAACTAAACAGCAATAATAATGTTTCGGACAATGGTTACTGTACATAACCATTTTCCCCTATTTCTTGTTTACAAATGAATGCTTGTGTTCCACATCCTTATTACTAAACCTATGAATATCACTCAACTTTGTGTTGACGATTTTACATGTTTAATCTCATGTATTATTACTTAGCTTTGCTTGGATGGGAGCCCAAAGGATGTTCGCATCTTGGAGATTTCTGTGATGCTTTTGAAAGATTGGCTTTATATAAACTATCAGAAGTTTATTCTATCTTTTGGGCAACTTTATGTTATAAATTGAGACGAAATAATATAATTTTTCGCTTTTAAAACTCTGGGACCTATGTTTAAAAACTCTGACCTTTTATGATGTAATGTACATGTTTTTATTTCGTCAGCTTTGTATGAACTGTAATTCATTGTTTCTTGTACTATGACGTGTTACCCCCTCGTTGTCTAGTTGTTCCATGTCAGATTTTGGAGGTCTCACAGAGTGGTATCGGAGCGATGGTTATAGGGAACTGAGTCATTTTTCAAAAACTTAGTCTATAACCGAAAGTTCAAATATTTCATGTTTTAAGTGTCAACCACATAATCTGCCAATGTTGTTCGATATCTGCGCGGGTAACTCTCTAATCCTTATTATTTACTTTTAATTATCGTTGTAGTATTTCATCTCTTGATTTCATGTTGAAATATTACATTACCTTAATGGCGATAATTACTATGTCTTTACAAAGCCTAGTGCTTCATGAATTATCATTGAATGTTACTGTGATTACATCTGCCTATACTGTATTTCTTGAATTCTTGTTCTTGAGAATTGATCTTATTGCAATGATTTTATATCGTTATGACGTTACATACTTGTATTCAGAGCGCGTATGCTGCCGACTTTTCATACTCACTTTTCTGAGTACTATTGTTATTCATTTACGCGTGATACGACTGACTTCATATGCTCGTTCGTTTTGAACCGTCTGTTTTTCTCGACTCGCTGTTACATGTTGTGCATACTCTCGCGATATCATTGTTCGGGATTGAATAAGTGTTGTTCTCGATGAAACTTCTGATTTTCATTTTACTACCGTGCGTGTTGCTTTCATTATCAAATCTCTTTAAAATATCTATTTAGATACGCAGATTTTCTTTCCGACCATTCGTAATTGAATGTCTAGTCTATAGACCATTGTGTAGCTCAATGTGTCTCCAGAAAAGACTAAAGACATCGTGTGAGTCACACATCTCGAAGAATTCGTTGAATCAATATTGAATAATATCGTGAGTTTTCGTAATCTTGATTGACCTTTACGCCACCGTTTTACACGACACTTGTACATGGATTACATCTTCTTTCATTGACCATTCTACGTTTCGACTTCGAATTACAACGTCCGTTTGTACCTTGAAACCATCATTGTCATCTTGAGATTCATCCTTTATTGTGTAGCGATTGTTTAGAATACGATCCTACTTGTATCCTCCCTTTTTCATTAAACCTTCTCGCCTCAGGAGTGTTATTGGTTAATATTTTGTTTCTTCTCGGTATGTCTTGTGATTTTGGAAAAATCACGCCGCCAGGAGACCTTCCTGCCTTGCATCTTGCAATCGAAGAAACGGATGTCATGCGTTGTTGTTGATTTCTTAGATTTTCGTTGGTATTCTTGAACCAATTCTATATTGTGTTTTCTTTACATGATTAATTTTACAGTTTATTCTCTTTCGTCTTTATGGAATCCACTAATTTTGTGTGTACATTAATTTTGAATTATCATGAAATTGGATTCAATTTCAAGCTGTGTCGAAAAATATACTTAAATTATAAGAAATTTTTTAAATCAAAAATGAATCTTTGTGAACAATGTGGATGGAATTATTACCACATGCTCATTCTATATACAGAAACTTTATAGGGAACTTAACACTGTCGAGAAAATATTTTTATAACTTTAGACATAAAAATATGCTTCTACTTGTTGAGACGTCCGTTTAGGACATAAAATTTGGCCAATAAACATTAAAATCGAGCAGGTTATGCTCATTTGAGATTGTGAAAATTTAAGAACTTATTTTTGCGTAGTTCTAAATTATCGTTTTGATGACAGATTTAATGTAAGGGCATTTTCGTCCATTTTTAATCCGTTTCAAGTCTCGAGTAAAATTAGAAAGTTGTTCAAAACGTCGTTTTACATCGAATTGCATTAGACTTCGAGTATTAAAAATGTAGTTTAGTGAGTCAATGGGTCTGGTCAACCCAAAAGTCAAGTTGACTAAAAAGGTTAAAACTGACAGAAGTTAAAAACATGGATTGAAGTGTTTTTGAGTTCGTTTGAGCTCGTAAAACTTTAACTAATGATATTTTGCAAACTAAAAACAATGATTGCCTTTGAACAAGTATAAAATAGTAACTTTGAGTTCGGTCATACATATACATAGATTTTGAACTTTTGAAATTCGGTAAACTTCCTAATATAGAAACTTTTCGGAGTGATTGTACTACTTGTTAACTGATACCCTACTTTCTTAAAAGTGTATTTTTTGTCAAATGAATTACGATGTGAACACCTACGGATTCTTTTATCCTTTCTTTTATATATGACATATTTGTCATTCTACTTTGTCTTTCTTTGCTTCTATCGTACCACTGAACTGGACTGAGATTTGAAGTTCTTATTTTCATCGTTCGTTATCATTTTGGTACGTGTCTCTTGACGATTTCGGCTAAACCTCTTGAAACCTTATCAACTTGTAACCATTTCATTGACTGTCTTGAACTATTCATTACCCTCATGTAACCCACTCGCTATTTTACAAGTTACCATATAAACCCAAACTGGCATTGTTTGCGAAATATTTTACAAAATGTTCCACACTTGAAGGTTATCTTATAAAATTAATTTATATTAATTTTACAATGTATTTTCACAATTCATTCTACTTTGATCTTATGAAGAACACTTGTAACTATACAAACTGTTGATTTAAACAGTTAGCCAATAACTTATAGGCGAAAAGTTTCATATGTTATTTTGATTCCTGTTTTTACAAATGCTATTATATACATATTTTAAATCATATGATATGTAATACTGGTTTGACGAAGCTGAGCATCGCATTGCTAGTCCTAAATTATGCATGGCCTGATCACCTATGCCTAATTTAGAAGGAGCCATGCAAGGCCAAATAGTAGTCGCCCTAAATATTTAACCAAGAATCAACTTTTTAATTATGTTCCTTAAAAAGTTAGATAAAATAAAAGTTTTGAAAACTTTTACATATTATGCGAGTAGCAACAATTCACGACATACACATATGAAACCTTATCTTTTCTTGAACAAAGTACATGCCTCAAGCACATATTTCCTTACTCAATGATCTTTGCTTTACTTGTTACCTCATCATCCTCATGATACAATTTTCGTTACCATTTGCCTAAATTCTTACCATTGATATCAGACTTGAAAGTTTCAACGTGGTTATGCTTCTACATCAATCGATCTTTTTTATCTATCTTGGTAGACCTACGAAACGTCTCTGGACGCGATTAATGATTTATAATGGGACGTGAACAATGATTACTTGTATTTGCCATGATGTGTATTAGACTTTGTCGTCTTGAAATTTCGTTCGTGTGAATCATGTGTTGATTTCGCCTTTCATTGCTAATGTTTTCATTTTACTGAATTTACTCTCAATTGACTTCTTAAGAATTTTCTTTGATTCGAAAATTCGTTGTGTGGCTTTTCCCTTTCGATCGTATATCGACCACCGAGAACTTAATAAGCCGTTATTGGAGACGCCAACCGCACTCGTGAATTAATCTTGCTGAATCCTTTGATTCTTATTACTTTCATCATCGACGCATCTATTCTATCACGTTTGTTAAGAATTGATACGATTTTGTTCTATTCCCTCGTGTTATCGCTCACATACAGATTGTTGACCTTTATATGATTTATATTCGTTGCTGTCTTGTCACCTTTTGAAACCAGAAAATGTTACGTGTTATCCTTTGATACCTTAAACACTTTCTTGAATTTCTAAAAATTATTATTAATTTTTAAGAACGTTTTATACATTTTATCAAATACTTAAACTACCAAAATAACTGTTTCAAGTTAAGTACCATATCTATATATCATCTTTGGGAAATTTACCTAGTGTTTCAAAGGATATCAAGTCGAATCTTTTAAAGTAATTGGTTTTATCAATCTTTACTGTCAACCTAATGAAGTTATTAAATTAATTTATAACTTATAACAATGATTCTAAATAACCTAGAAAATCTGATTTCCCTAATGGTAATGATAAACCTGAGTTTTTTTACGATAATTTCATGTAGTCACCCGAAAAGCTCTTAAGCTGATCAAAATAACTATTTGAACTGAATTACTTTTACCTTAAAGTCCTGATCAAGGAAAAGATTTGACAACTGTTTACCCACTCATTTTATATAGAGTTTGATTTTAAATCACTACATCTGGTAAAATTTTCTTTTAATCAAGAAAATATTTAAACTGAGTTTTAAAGTAATACCAAACTCCTAGACAACTGATTTTGACAGCCTATATTTTGAATGATCATATGTTATTCATATTTCCCTTCTATTTTGCTTGTGACTAGATTCTTACATTTTAAGATTGTCACGTTTTACAGTTGCACGATTTACGACCCCTTGTTGATTTACAATCTTGGTTCATCTTATCGCACTTTGCCTGTTTAAGCGATTCTTGTGTTCATTCTTGTTAGTTTATCGTACGTATTTGCAACAATTCTATCTCTTGATGTATCCCCGTATTGAAAGGTCGTTATTCTAATCCAAGACTGAAAAGTTATACGAAAAGGAGTTAAGAAACTGAAGCATAGTGAATTCTAACCGTTAAGATTCGTCGTGGTACGGAAATTACATGGGAAGCAATGAATTTTGTTCTACACTTTGTACCTCCTCTTGTTCGCATCTTCTACTGTTTTTAGGAGAACTCTGGGGACCAGAGTTCCTTTAGGGGGGAAGACTGTGAGAACCCGTACTTTCCCAGCATTATTTTATTCTTTTTATTCGTGTTTTTGAATTTTCCCAACGTATTACGTTTTCTTGTATTGCTATATGTAAATCCTGAGATTTTTAAATTATACTTTTTAAGTATTTTTCTAATAATCGATAAATGCTTTGTATGGAATTATAAAATTTTTATTTTATTTTTCCATATTTAATTTAAGTCAAAGTTTTTGATTTAATATCATCCGCGTGCGTTTTACAACGAGTTTATTCAAAATCAATGAACAACGAGAATTCCTAGTGATCGCGATACCGACGGATGCCCAAAAATATTACGTTTATTTATCGATTGTTTCGATAAATAATATTTTCGACGATTTCGTTTTAATTACGTATTAAGTCGTGTCGGAAATCATATAATCATTTTTATGATGCATTGTAACTTTTGAAAAGTATTTTTACGAAACCCGAGCCCCGTAAATATTTTCAATATTTACCAATAACCATTTTCTACCCTTTAAAACTATTAATTGTTTTTAAGTCCACAAGTTTGCAAGTTGGCAACTTACGTCCCTCCACTACCAACATATATAAACCAATTTCTTTTGCACAAAAACACATACATGCATTTTATAACAAAAACTTCACCAACTCCTCCCACCACCACCCTATTGCCGCCACTTCCCAGCCCAAAACACCCTCATTTCACAATCATCCACCATTAATTTAATAAAAACTAATTTATGACCACCTCATAAATTTCAATGGTGATTCTAATGGTACAAAAATAACCCACATGCATCAAGTTTTTATAAACTTATGATTTCATGGTTGTATGATGTTTTAATCATCATGCATGTGTTGTTTTTGGTAAGATTATGTTGTTTTGATCATAAAAGTCTTTTTTTAATCTTTGATTTTTGTTAGATTTTTCATACAAGTGTTTTTAGGAGTGTTTGGTTGATAGGAATGATGGTATAGTGATCTTAGAGGTATGAGAATGAGTGGTTTTGATTGAAAAATTGATTTGTCATGTTTTATAAAAGGCTATTTTAGGACAGCAGGTCCTTAACAGATTTTTCGTGGGTTTAAGGTCTGTGAAAGACTAAGATTATTTGATATTATTGTAGAGTTTTTCGAGACGGTCGTTTTGGTATAAGATAGAGCTTCTAAGTCATTACGAGTCAAAAGTTATGCTAGTTTTAGTTTTCGTGTACCGGGAGACGCAAGTCGGCACAATCCGAAATTGTGGCTGATTTTGGGTCGACTCTCGGGGACTTTAGGCTTAGTTAGATAAATGTATCTACTGGTTTTCAAAGTTTACAAACTTAGTTTGATGAGTCTAGTAGTGTTTTCAAAAGACGGATTGTCGAGTTAGTACTTTTAAAGTGGTCCAAACGGTTTTACAAAACAAGTGCACAAATCTGTCCCAAATTTGGAGTCGAGTAAAATGTCGAGCTGATGGATTTTAAAGTGTGAATATTGGCTCAAATTTTGGTGAGGTCTTATATAGGTTATAAGTGACCTTGACACCAATTTTCATCTAAAACGGACAAGTCTAGATAGGGTAGATTGGTGTGTACATTCGGGGTGTACTTGCTGATTTTATTTTAGACACATAGTTCAATGTTTGTGTTGCGTGAGTTTGAGTATTCACCATCGGATATGGTGACTTACTCAAGTTCTTAGTCATTATATAAGTGACTTAGCTACTGGTCCAAGTAAGGGTAAAGGATAGTTTGAATTGCATTAACTTGGCGTCGTTTAACGGGTCATTTTCAAGTGTTCAAGTGTTTTAACGTGTGTTGTTGGAATAAATGGTTAGAATGAATTCATTTGGTTCGTGTCAATGGTTTTGAAACATGAATACTTTGAAAACATTTGAGTCATATTGTATTTGGTATATATCGATATTGAGTTCGAGTCTTAACGCGCGCCTTATTGTGATAGGTTGCGATTTTCGTGTTTCCCCGGGCATCCATATCGTCGGTGATCGTCTCACTACATTGTTTCTACTCAGTTGCTAAGTATCGTGATTGACATACCTCGTGGCTAAGGTGAGTTCATAGCCCATTTTTTTTTACTTGTACATGGTTTCTAAACGCGGGGTGAGATTTTACATGGTGGAACACAACCATTTAAAAACTGTGTGCTATCCTCAACTTGTATGCTATCCAGAAATTGTATGCTTTCCAGAACTTGAGGATTTCCAACTTATTTTCATTGATATTATTGCTTTTAGTCTAGCCTTAAGTTTCCTCTCCCGATCATGAACCGTTAATTAATCCTGCTACCAAGCGCGAATGTTGTGGGTGGATCCATCGGGATTGACTATCCCCGTCCCGATTACCTTGACGCACTAATATTTGTTTATCACTTGAGTATTTAGGCTGAATACTGACTAAAGGAACTTACACCGAGTTAAGCTTCGGTTCATGAACTAAACATCAATAATAATGTTTCGGACAATGGTTACTGTACATAACCATTTTCCCCTATTTCTTGTTTACAAATGAATGCTTGTGTTCCACATCTTTATTACTAAACCTGTGAATATCACTCAACTTTGTGTTGACGATTTTACATGTTTAATCTCAGGTATTATTACTTAGCTTTGCTTGGATGGGAGACCGCAGGATGTTCGCAGCTTGGAGATTTTTGTGATGCTTTTGAAAGATTGGTTTTATATAAACTATCAGAAGTTTATTCTATCTTTTGGGCAACTTTATGTTATAAATTGAGACGAAATAATATAATTTTCCGCTTTTAAAACTCTAGGACCTATGTTTAAAAACTCTGACCTTTTATGATGTAATGTACATGTTTTTATTTCGTCAGCTTTGTATGAAATATAATTCATTGTTTCTTATACTATGATGTGTTACCCCCTCGTTGCCTAGTTGTTCCATGTCAGATTTTGGGGGTCTCACGGATTCTAGAACAAAATCTTTTTGACACAACCAACTCCATGCACTTATGTAGCTCCTCACTGGTTGGTCCTACATAATCAGCAACAATTTTCCCAAGCTTTGACATTCTTTTCATTCTCTTGTCTTTTCTTTGCTTAGCCAAGCCTTGAGTAGTTCCCACTGTACTAGTATCTACTTCCTTTTCACATTATCTCTACACTTCTGCATAAAGTCATCTTTTTCCTTTATGTACTCCTCTTCCTTAGCTGATCCTATCTCAACAAAGTTGTCCACACTCGTATACTTGATCACACAAAGAGCCTCTCTCTCAAGCTCCTCAAAAGTCATACTAACAAAATCTTTTCTCTTATATTGCTTATATTTTTTAGCATAGTCTTGTAGTATGCCTTTCTCCCGGCTTCAGAGTTCAAGTACTTATCTCTTTTCTGATGCATTTCCTTTATCTCTTTAACAACTTACTGGTGTTTCCAAGTCATGTGCATAAGTTCATACATGTTTCTAATGATTTTGTCTCTTTCCATGATTCCCATTGTCTAAGGAACTCAATTATAACAAGCATGATTTTGTCAAGTTGTTCTAGCATCACCTGAATTTCTTTCTCAATTTGAGCAGGATCATTCTGTTCCTCCTCATCTTCACTCCAGTTAATATTCAAATCCAGCTCAACTTCTGCTTTCTTTTCTTCCTCCCCTTTTCTCATTCTCTCTTTTTTCCTCTTGCACCTATTCTTTATGCATCTGTTTAGCCAGCTCTGCATCACTCTTTGTTATTGCTTTCAATTCTTCAGCTGACCTAATCTTTTGTTTCTGTTTCGTTTCTCAATCATAACCCCCTTTCCTTTATCTTTTGGATCTACATTCAAGGAACTATGTGCTGTAATTTTACCAATGGTTATACCAGTTTGTGCTTGCCTCTTCTTACTTCTTGTAAACATAACTGTAGGGGAAGCCCTTGCAGGTGCAACTGTGGTAGGTGTTGATGACACAACAACAGAAATAGGTGAAATATAGTTGCTAGTAGGGGGTTACTCACAAAGACAAGGGGAACTTTTGTGATTGCAGGGGCAATTGTCGTGGCAGGGGAATCTGTTGTAGCAGATGTTTTCATTAGGCCCACCAGAGCATTGGGTGCATCATTTGTAGTAGCACTCCTTTTGTCACTCCCTTTCTCTCCACTGCCTTTCTCACCACTACCTTTCTCTCAACTAGGACTAGGATAATCATACCATTCCGTTTCAAGCTTAGGATCTTCCTCCCATTTGGAAGCATCCTCATCAGAAGAAAGCACCACCCTTTTTCTACTCCTCCCCTCAACCTGTGCAAGTCTGGTCTTCAAATGATGAATGTCACTGTTGTGTGACCTTTTGTACACGTTGTGCATTTTGCTTTTGCAAGCTAGTACACAAAACTGTCAATTCCATTTGGGTCATAGGTTTCAGATTGCCCTCAGTCCTATTTGGGGAATCAGCCCTCAATAGTTCTTTATTGCACAAGGGAGAGGACTTACCAATAGTGCCACTATCCTGACGAGCCAATGAGCTTGGTGCAGTAGTGACAACCACTCCCTTTGTACCTACTACACTTGTCGAGGTACCCCTCACTGCAGCAGGTGAAAGTCCACTAGGCAAGGAAACCTTGGTGAAATTGGTTTTGGTTCGTTGATCATAGGTTTAGTTTACAGGGGGATATGGTGGTACAACAGTAGGATCATGTGATGAAGCAGGGGAATGGTTAGTTGAAGTTTCTTGAGAGAGTGTGTGATGGGCTGTTGGGGGTTTGCAGCAGCTTCACTCCAAATGAGAGCAAGCATGGATTGGGTCAAAGGGATATTTCTACCATAATAGTTTTGAGTATCAGGGAAAAGTGTGGTAAACAGTTTGGATGTATGAGGGGTTGCAGAAAAGTATTCTTAACGTTTAATTTCCCCATACTGACGCATGTCTAGTAAAACAGCCAAAAATCTAGGATACATACAAAATTTTGCTTTACTGTTTACATTTTTCAACATGCCATCAGAAATCATGTGTGAAAAATTATATTTTCTCCCTGTTGCCAAGAGCCGGGTGGCTACTCGCTTGCTGATCACACATGGCCGCCGGCTTCTTTAGCATGCCGCCAACTGTTCGTCCAGGTTGGTCAAAAAGTGTAAAAATCAAAGTTGTAGCCCTTTCTCTTACGCACGCGTGGGTGCAAGAACCAAGTCAATCGGAGTTTGTATGCTCAAGTTATGGCCAAAACAGTGAAGGTGTGTCAGGAACACAAAGCTTCCAACATCTTCAATATAACTTCATTTCTGATTTTATTTCTTGATTTCCATCTTGAACATCATCTTTTGATGTATTGTGAGCAACGACTTCATGACTCCAAGCTTCTCAAATGGTCTCCATAAGACTTGTACTTGTCGGGATTCCTTCGTACATGCATAAATCATTGTTTATTCTTCGTTTTCACTTCTTTTCTTTGTCTTTTATTCACTTCCCATGATTGTGGCTAACTAACAATACAAAATACAACTTCACACATATAAGCTAAAAAGCTCGTTAGTTTAACCAAAAACCATGCAAAATATATGGATAACGCTCAAGAAAACATGTTGGATATGAGCGTTATCAATGGGTTAATTTTAAGGATAATGATCCAAAATCAATTAAGTTTTCAATGGTGAAACAAATAATCTATATTTATGTCAAGTAAAATTTGGAGGTAATTTATAAGGATCATAGATACAGAGTATGGACGACTTGTTAAAAGATATGTAGGTTTTTGAGTGGATGTTAAGCGCAAATCTATTAAAGATATGTTTTGGGGTCATGAGTTGATCGGTTGGAGTTTAGATGACTTGTTAAAAGATATGACGGTTTTCGAGTGGATGTGAAGTGCAAATACATTAAAGATATGTTTTTTCGTTAGAAGGTGTTCGATTTGATACAACCCATGATATTAAGAAATCGAGGGCGAGTTCTTTTCAAGTGAGGTATCATGTTTGTTAGGACCTCTGTAATAGAAATTTGTAATAGGTATGCTAGGAAGTATGTAGTTCCTCCTGCTCCTAGTAGTAGTAGGAGCAACACGTGCTCCTGGTCTTTGGAAAGTCAAACATTATTATTCTAAGTAGTTTGTTAGGATATGCATGAGATATGTTAGGAAAGGATATGCATATCAGAAGTTACACGTTTTGGTTTAATGTTGTATTAGGGTTTCCTTGTAGTATAAAATGAACCATTAGCAGAAGGGTTAAACACACCTTCATCAAACATTATTCATTTTCATATTAATAGTAGAAATCCTTAGTAAGGATCAAGTTATTATAGTTATTCTGTTTCTTCTTGTTCATAGTATTTGTATTCCGCACTTATACTGTGTATTTCATCTAGAGTCTCTCTGTGAATAGACTTGTGATTACAGAAGTCGTTCACCATCCTTAACAGGCTGCAAGATCCACATCTAGTGGACCCAACAAGTGGTATCAGAGCCTGGGAGAGTCTCTGCTCAATAAGAATCAATTTTTCTTTTTACTAACATCTTTGTTTAATCATGTCTGCCTCTAGTTCTACTGAAACAGGAGAAGCAAGCACCTCTAAAACACAGCAACCTCAACAAATCGTTGCTACTGTTTCCAATACAAATGGAAAATTCCCACTCTTGAAGAAGGATGAGTATGATAGCTGGGCCATAAAGATGGAATGCTGGATCACAAATACTGATCTAGACCTTTGGAAAATTGTTCAGAACGGCAACAGTGAGAAGCTTACTGGAAGAGACAAGAATGGTAATGTCATTCTTCTAGATCCTAAAACTCATGAAGAAATCATAGTTGTTTAGAAGGAAATCAAAGCAAAAACTATTTTGCTTCAGTCCCTTCCTGATGATCACATGGGTGACTTTTATCACTTGGATGATGCTAGAGAGATTTAGAATGGAGTAAAGGCAAGGTTTGGAACGAATGAGGAATCAAAGAAAATGCACAGATTCATGCTGAGAGATGAATTCACAGAATTTAAGATCTCTGAAACTGAAGGTATTCATCAAGGGTATGATAGGTTTCAAAAAATACTTAGCCAGTTGAATCAACTCAGGTCTAAACCTAACAATGGAGGCATCAATGCCAGGTTTCTTAGAGCCCTACCTCACTTATGGAATCAGGTAGTCATCTCTCTAAAAGCAAAAGGTGGCCTTGACTATCTTAATTTTGATGACTTGTTTTATAAACTCAAAACCTTTGAGCCTCATGTGAGAGGATACTCAAGTGATTCCTTTCCTACTCCTACTAACTCTGCTTTTGTGAGTTCCATGGGATCTAGTCCAATGTCTTATGCTAGTAGCCCAAGCTATACTTTTTCATCTCAACATACTTCTACTCCTGAACCAAAAGCCAAGACTGGTAGCATGGTAGAAGCTGTTCTTCACTCTTTTGTTGCTGATGTTGATCCACAACAACAACTTGCTTTTGATGATTTCAAACAGGTTGATAAACTTGACTTGGATGAAATGGATCTAAAATGGCAGATGGCTATGCTCACTCTCAGGGTTCATAAGTTTGAAAAGAAAGCCGGTCGAAAATTTAACTACAACCCAAGATAGCCAGCCAGGTTTGATAGAAGCAAGGTCAGATGTAATAACTGCCAGCAGCAAGGACATTTTGCTAGGGAATGCCCTAACAAAAATGACCAGGAGAAGAACAGGTATTCAGCCTTCAAGGTTCAAGAGCTCAAGGATGAAAAGAAAGCTTTGGTGTCTGTTGACTCCATGGTTAACTGGAATGATCATCAGACTGCTACCTTGGAATCAACTGAAGCTTCTACTGATGTATTTGTTATGATTGCTGGGAATCTATCTGATGCCGAGGAAGCAGAAGAATTTGCTCTTATGGGAATCTCGCCCCAGGTACAAAATTGCCCTCTTGGTTGTCATGATAAATATTCAGAACTGTTAACTCAATACAATGAACTAAATGAACAAAATGACAAATATTTTTTAAATGTTCAAGCATATAAGAGTTCTTTAAAAACTTTGGAAAACAAAAGAGGTGGCTTCAAGATACTCAACGTGAATATGAGGATAAAATTAGAATTCTAAGCATTGATTTAGAAAACACCACTAACATGCTTAAATATACTGAAAAACTAAACAATGACAGTATTAAGGATAAGCAAGACATGCAAGAAAAATTGGATGCTACACTTTTACGATTTGAAAAATGGTAAAAAGCACCCAAGAATCTTTCAAAGTTAATTGATAGTAGCATGTCTGGTAGAACTAAGAGAGGTTTAGGCTTTGATAAATATATTGATTCAGAAGATGTGTTTGATTTATCTTTTTCAAGTGTCTTTGATCCTGACAAGGAGAAGGAGGGGAAACCTAGTTACAATAGGTTTCAACCAGCTGCAACAATGCATGCTGTTCCTCCACCTCTTACAGGAACTTTTATGCCCATATCTAGGCATACTGACTTGGATGGATCACAGATGCATGAGTCTCCAAAAAGCTCTACTAATACTAATGACTTTGTCTCTTGTACTTTCAGTGACAAGGCCATTGACTATGAATCCTGTGGTTCAAGTGAAGAGTCAAGACCTTCAAGTTCCAAGATAAATGACCCTGCTGCTACTAGTGCTAGGATGAGTGATGAGAGAGTTGCTTCTACTTCAACTGTTTCTAGTTCTAGTTTATTGAGTCCTAGGAATGTTGATTCTCCTAGAATTGTTTGTAATAAATTTAGTAGTGTGAAACAATGTCATTTGAATAAAAGGTCTTTTAAAACATGCTTTGTTTGTGGTAGTAAATTTCATTTGATTAAGGATTGTGATTTTTATGATCAAACTCCTTCTGTTTATCAAGCTTATCCTGATCCTAGTCCACCAGGAGTTGCTCCTTTTTCTTCTAGAAGACTAAACCCATGTGCCCAATCCTATTCTTCTTCTAGAAGGACCTCTCCTTCAGCTTCTAATCTTTGGAGAAGCAATGGTTGCACCTACAATCGACCAACCAACAACTATTTTCAGAACTTTAATCAGAATTATGCTTTTAATTCAGACCAAATGTATTTTGGGTTGGGAAATTTGGTACTGCTGTTAAGCCCTCAGCAGGTTGTTCTTGGTCAAACAATAACACCCATATGATGAATAGGTAACCTAAGAACAACAATGGATCTCATCAATCTTTTTGGCTATCTACTAAAGATCCACATGGCAGACTCAAGCCTGAAAAGGTCTGGGTCCCCTTAAGACACTAACTTTTGCAATTATTTTTATAGTTGTTGTAGATTACTCCATACCAAGATTCTACACTTGGAATAGTTGATAGTGGATGCTCTAGGAGCATGATAGGGAATAAAGGACTTTTATCTAACTTTGTACCATTTCAAGGCAGAAAGGTCTACTTCAGAGGTGGTAAAGGAAGGATCTCTAGCAAAGGAACTATTCAGACACCTAACCTTATTTTTGAGCAGGTCTACTATGTGGAAGCACTTCAACACTTCAACTTGATCTCTGTCTCTCAGATTTGTGACAAGAAGCAATTTGTGCTCTTTACGGATACTGAAGCACTGGTGTTATCCAAAGCCTTTAAGCTACTAGATGACTCTCAAGTTCTACTCAGAATCCCTAGAAGACACAATCTCTATAGTATCAAGCTGAATGAAGTTAATCTTATTGGTCAACTAGCTTGTTTGGTTGCTAAAGCCTCAGAAGATGAAGCCACTAAATGGCATAGAAGGATGGGACATGTAAACTTCAAGACCATTCACAAATTGGAAAATATGAACTTGGTCTCTGGTTTACCTCCCAAAACTTTCAGAAATGACATCAACTGCCTTGCGTACAACAAAGGCAAACAACACAAAGCATCCTTCAAGGCCATTACTGCTCTCATAACTGAACCATTGCAGCTACTACACATGGATTTATTTGGTCCTACCTCCATTAGGAGCATTGATCATAAACAATACTATCTTGTGGTAACTGATGGGTATAGCAGGTTCACGTGGGTTTTCTTTCTGGCTGCCAAAAGTGAGACCTACTCAATACTCAAGGACTTCATTACACTCATTGAGAATCAGCTGTCCAAGACGGTGAAAGGTATCCGATGTGACAATGGAACAGAATTCAAAAATGCAGACCTCATAGCACTTTGCAATTCCAAAGGTATCAAAAGAGATTATAGTGCTCCCAGGACTCCTCAACAGAATGGTGTTGCAGAAAGGAAGAACAAGACTCTTATAGAAGCTGCAAGAACCATGCTTGCAGATTCCAAGCTTCCAACTATGTTTTGGATAGAAGCTGTCAACACTACAAGTTATATGTTGAATAGGGTATCAATTACCAATCCCCATAAGAAGACTCCCTATGAGTTACTCACAACCAAAGTACCCAACATTGCTCATTTGAAGCCATTTGGTTATCCTATCACCATTCTGAATACTAGTGACTATTTGGGGAAATTTGATGGCAAGGCAGATGAAGGCTACATTATGGGATATTTAGATCACTCTTGAGCTTATCGTGTCTATAATCTCCATGCCAAGCATGTCATTGAAACTATAAATCTTAGGTACTTTGAGGAGAAGACAAACATCTAAGGCAAAGGTCCTGAATGGTATTTTGATCTTGATTATCTTAGTGACTCATTGGGATATTTTCGTTTCAAAACTAACCAAGATGCAGGTCCACAAGTGTTTGCAACTTCTAGTGCAGGTGCTCATTCTAGCTTTTCAGACTCAGATGAGGATGATGACATTTTTGTTGTTCCATCCTATTCCACCACAGTCTTTCCTAACACCAATGCTACTCCTATTGATGCCTCTCCATCAAACATTGTGGACTCACAAGGAGCGCTTGACACATTGCTCAAGCAACAACAAGATGCCACTACAGCAGCTGCTCAAGGAGGCTTTGAGTTTCCTATGAGTACTCCTGTTGTACCAGTTACTCCTAGTGCTCCTAATGTTACTCCCAGTGCAAGTTTAACACCTATTGGTAGTCCGGTTAGTGATCCTACTTCCACAACTAGATTCTCTGGTCCTTCTGACTTGGGAAACTATCAAAAGAAGATTTCTACTAAGCTGGATGATATTCATAAGCAGCCAATAGATGGTATTTTTGACTCTGCTTCATATGATGATGAATTTTTTGGTAATCTTAATAACTTGGCACCATAAGTGGATGTAGCTTCAATTCCTGTTCAGCAGATCAATAAAGACCATCCTACTACTTAGATCATTGGAGATCCTGGTTCTACTGTCAAAACTCGCCGCATGCATAAGAAAGCAACGTCTGATCATCATGCTCTTGTGAGCTACATTGAAGACCAAAAGCGTAATAATCACACAGACTTTCTTCATTGTTTGTTTGCTTGTTTTCTGTCACAGGTGGAACCTAGGTCAGTCTCACATGCTCTGGAGAATCAAAGTTAGGTGGAGGCTATGCAGGAGGAGATGCAACAGTTCTTGTTTCAGAATGTTTGGATCCTAGTTGACTTGCCAGATGGAAAGACAACAATTGGTACCAAATGGATTCTCAAGAACAAGAAAGATGCAAGGGGTATTGTGGTGAGAAATAAGGCTAGACTGGTTGCACAAGGTCACACACAACTTGAAGGAATTTACTATACTGAATTCTTTGCTCCTGTTGCTAGGATTGAGGCCATTCGTCTGTTTTTGGCTTTTGCTTCTTATGTTGGCTTTACGGTTTTTCAGATGGATGTCAAGAGTGCATTTCTCTATGGCAAGATTAATGAGGAAGTTTATGTCACTCAACCTAAGGATTTGTGGATCCACTTCACCCCAATAAAGTTTACAAGGTGGTCAAAGCTCTATATGGACTTCATCAGGCTCCTAGAGCTTGGTATGAGCGTCTGTCCACTTTCTTGTTGAAACACGGCTATAGAAGAGGCACTATTGACAAAACACTGTTTCTTAAAAGGAATTCCAAGGACATCATCCTAGTTCAAGTGTATGTGGATGATATTATCTTTGGTTCTACTAAGAAGGAATGGTGTGATGAGTTTGAACAGCTAATGAAAGGCGAATTTCAGATGAGTGCCATGGGAGAACTCACATGTTTCCTTGGTCTTCAAGTCAAGCAGCAGTCGGATGGTATCTTCATAAGTCAAGACAAGTATGTTCATGAGATTCTTCAAAAGTTTAATGTGGAACCTCTTAGACCAGCAGCAACACCTTATGAAGTCACTAAAGTCAAACTCAAGAATGAGCCAGATCCTCCGGTAAATGTTCACATGTACAGGTCAATGATTGGCTCACTCATGTATTTGACTGCATCACGTCCGGACATTATATTTGTAGTAAGTGCTTGTTCTAGACATCAGGTGGCTCCAACCGTATCTAACTTGAATGCAGTCAAGAAAATCTTCAAGTATATCAAGGCACAACCCAAGCTAGGCTTGTGGTATCCTAGGGAATCACCTTTTGTTCTTGAAGCCTATAGTGATAGTGACTATGCAGGTGCTAATAATGACAGGAAGTCTACTACTGGTGGTTGCCAGTTTTTAGGTCAAAGACTTATCTCATGGCAATGTAAGAAACAGACAATAGTAGCTACCACTTCAACATAAGCTGAATATGTAGCTGCTGCTAGTTGATGTGGACAAGTCTTGTGGATACAAAATCAAATGCTGGATTATGGGTTCAACTTCATGAACACCAAAATTTTCATCGACAATCAAAGCACTATCTACATTTTGAAGAATCCTGTCTTTCATCAACGAACCAAGCATATTGAGATTAGGCACCATTTTATAAGGGATGCCAATGAGAAGAAACTAATACAGGTTCTTAAAGTGCATACGGATGATAATGTTGCTGATTTATTAACTAAAGCCTTTGATGGTCCGAGGTTCAACCACTTGGTGGTTCACATTGGTATGGTCAATCCTTGAGGCCTAGGATTGAGGGGAGGCTAAGCCTAAGGGGAGGCTTAGTGTACATATTTCCTTGTACAGTCTTACATATGGTAGGTTCTAACAACAGTTTTCATGGGTATTTGTGGTGTGTGCAACTCCTAGTGGACGATTTTGGTTACTCCTAGTGGCAGTCTTCTACTCCTAGTGGGTACAACCCCTTATATTTCACTCATGGTTGGCTTCTAGCATTGTTTTTGGGTCACTGTTCACTTCGTTGACTTTCATTGACCACTTGGTGCTCCTAGTGTTGACCTTTACGCGTTTTGACTTTTAGTCAACGCGAGTTACTTCTGGTGCTTATCTTTTTGGATTATCTTTGGTAACTGGGATTTGCAAATAATGGTTTAAGGGGCAAGTGGTTACTCTTGCATTAATGACTTAATTTTGAAAGGACAACCCCCATAATTAGGGGTCAATGAACAGTTTTATGACCATTATTTATGGTCAAATCCCTCATTTGACTCAATCATCCCAACCATACACACACATACGCTCCTACTCTTCACCCTCTTCAATCAATCATCTTCCACTGCTTTAATCATCAACAATGGCTGCACTTCAGTACAAACCCGATCACAACAAGGTGGCCTATCTTGGCGACGATCCTAAAAGAGAAGAGTTCACAGACATCCTGGAATACATTGAAGCTTCCAATCTAAGGTATGCTCTTACTGTTTTCCCTACTGTGTATGATACTATTATACGTCAGTTTTGGGCTACTGCCCGCCTCGTTGATGTTTTGGGTCGCCCATTAGAGCTCCATGCTACCATAGATGGTCGCTCATATGTGGTGTCTGAGGCATCCATTAGATCTGCCCTTCATCTCCAGGATGAAGGTGGCATTGTCTCTATTCCCAATTCAGAGGTATTGGATGGTATGGCTGCTCTAGGCTATAATCATGGGGGGAAGTTTAACTTCCATAAAAATAGATTTTCCCCTTAATAGAAGCTACTAGTTCATTTCTTGATTCATTGTTTGAGTCCAAAGTCTGGGATTTGGGATGCGTTTCCCATCCCCTTTGGTACTGGTTTGATTTGTATTACTCAGGGTCGTATTTTTAACTTCTCTCGTTACTTGTTTGAGGGTATGATTTGTAACCTTAGTGATACTGGCTCTAGGAAGAAGTTCTTGATGTACCCTAGGTCTTTGCAGTAGGTTCTTATGTGCCTACCTAGGAATAGGGAGGAATACGAGACCCCAAAGCTTAGTTCCAAGGTGTATGCAAATATGGCACTTGGTTATAAGGGTCCTTTGAGGCCTCTTACTGATGCTATGCTGGGCGTTGCCCAAGGGGATCCTAATGTGATTCCTTCGGCTGATGAAGCCGAGGAGGAACTTCCATTGGAGAATGATCCTATGGAGGAGGAGCACCCTGCTACTGGTGTGCCTCATGTGGAGGTTGAGGAGCCAGCTAGAGAGGTGGTGTTAGAAATGCCATCCACCTCAAAGGCTGCCCCCTCTTCTCGCCCACATGAGTCCTTATTTGTTGATACTCCCCCTCCTAGCGCAGCTCCGCACTCTGCTGAGAAGCCATCTAGCTCTCATGCTCATATGGATGACCCATCTGTTTCTTCTGGTCCCAATGATGCATCCCCCAAGCCAAGTCCTCTTGGTGGGGAAGCTGAGGAACCTGTTACTCTAACTTCTTTGCTAGCTCTTATGCACAGGTATTATGCGAAGGTTGTCTCTTTGGAAGATGATCTCAATCAGCACCGCAAGCTCACCCGGGACTTCGTGCTTCCATTGGCGAACATGATTAAAGCATTGGAGTCACAACTGAAGCGCCAAAAGAAGAAAGTTGTGCTTTCTAATTATGATGAGGATGTTGAGGAGGATGGGCTGACTATTTTGGCCAGGGCTGCCTTTGCTGATAAGCCGAGTGATGATTTGCCTGCTCCTCCTAGTCCTTCATGCATCCCTAATGATGCTGCTGATCCCATCCCATTAGAGGACTCTGCTGGTCCTTCTCATGATCCCAAGGGTAAAGCCCCTATGACTGATGCACCCTCTCCTCCTAGAAAGCGTACTCGCAGACAATTAGAGGAAGAAAGATTGGGGAAGAGGTTGCTCAGCGATTGCAAGAGGAGCTTAACCAACAAGCCAGGGATGAGGATGAAGCTCTTCAACAGCAAAGACATGAGCAGTTGAGGCATGACGCCATGCATTGGAATGACAATGACTGGATGAGGGTGCTTACCATACTTACTTCTGACTACTCGCAGTTCACAGATTTGCTGGGTGCTGATGTGAATCAAGGCAATTGTGTTCAACGGGCAATGGCTTTGATGCGTAAACAACAGTTGTCTCTTGCTGCCCAGCTTCTTGAAAAGCGCCGTAACAGACCTTTGTCGCGTACCGAGGAGAGAAAGTTGATGCAACAATATGTTAAGAATCAATCGGCTGCTTACTATCAGACTGGATGGACATGGGAAAGGGTGAGGAGGTTGTCCTTTGATGAGCTTAAAGATCTTTACACAAAGATGATCAAGCGTCAAAATACACCGGTCCCTGAACACTATGTTTATCGCCCACCTCCTCGTGTTGTCCTCACTTCTAAAGCCTGCTGCTGCTCCCACCTCTTCGTCGGGTGTTCACAAGGATACTTCTGGAGTTCCATCTTCTAGTGCTCCTTCTACTGCTGTTCCTACCACCACCAATGAAGCTACTACCACTCCTGCTAAAAATCCCACTCCTGTTACTCGTGCTGTGAAGCCAACATCACCAACGGTGACCGAACCACTTCCTACCTCATCAGTTGGTGCAGCTAATTCTGATCCTATGGTTGTTAAGGACTTTGTTTCTACTGCTGCTGGAAATGTCAAGGATGAATCTTCTTCTGGTGTCCCCACACCTCGTCGTTTTATTAGGAAGAAGAAGGCTCATCATGGTAAGTCTGTCCCGTTTGAGAAGAGAGATCCTGCTAATCTCATTGATGTTGCTTCAGATAGTGAGACTGAGTTGCACATGGGCAAGGGTGTGATTGTAGCTTGGGAAATTCAGCCATCCCCCATTTGTCGTGGTACCTTTACTCATAAGATTACGACTAGTGATGGCTACACTCGATATGTCTCTGGATTGCAAAACATTTTGACCTGGGTGGAGCGTCGTGATCTTATGCTGTTGTATGGTTTGGTGGATGCTGAGATTCCTAAGTCTCCGAGTGAGCTTCCTAACTGGCCAGGGTTGACTATATGGAGTGATTTGAAGCTGATGTTGGATTCCCCTTCTGATTGTCCTCATTCTGGTGTATGGAATGATCAACCTCGTTGGGTGATAAGGAGGTGGAAGTTGTATGCTGGTTGTGGTGTTCATGTGTTAGAGCTTGAGACTGGTGCCGTTGTGTTTATGCTTACGGATATGGAGTATCCATTGACCATTTCTACCATAGAAGCTATGCTGGAATGTCATCTGCAAGTATCTAATGCTCCTTCTGGTAATGAGTCTGCAATGGCCACTACCTTGGTTGAAGGTATTCAAGCCCGGCTGCATGCAGACAAGGTTGCAGCTTCTGGTAAGTGATTGGCATGGTTCTTCTATTCTTTTGTTATACTAACACTCTTTTCACCAATATGTACAGTGATTGGTGACTCACATTTTACTTTAGTTAGTTAGTTATATAAAAAAATAAAAAATAAAAAATAAATACTTTTTATATAATATCTGCTTATACTTTAAACATGTGATGGAATTTCAAACTTGTACATAATATAATATCTTCTTATACTTTTCCATCATGCCATTGGCGTTCACTTGACATTTTCACACTTGGGCTGTTTTGTGAGGTACTTCTGGTGTTGGACCTAGTCCACACAACAAATGGTGCTCAACTCACCATGTTTCATAGACAAGAAAGAGTTGATTCACCATGAGGGTACGACTCTGGTGTGATTATCAAATCCGTTGATGGTTGGCAGGTTACCAAAAACTGGATGGGTTTCACTTGCCTTGGTCCTAGACTGAAAAGTGGCTAGTCCAAGGGGTACGGCTCTTGGTAAAGATCTATATCAAATTCGTTGATAGATGTAATAGCTTGCTCAAAGCTATCGGGTTTTCAGCTCACCGATGCTTTATTGCTAAGAGTTGGCTAGTCCAGAAGGGTACGACTTTTGGTAAAGACTCATATCAAATCCGTTGACGGCTGTGATGATTTGCCCAAAATCATTAGGGTTCCCCACTCACCATTGATTCACGTTCTAAGAGTTGGGCTGGGTTCTGGTCTCCCAAGGTGATGCTTATTCCACCACAAAGACTAGCTAGCCCAAGAGCGAGCAGCTACTTGGTAAAGGCTCATCAAATCTGCTCATGTTGCTGTAAAGATTCAACAAGGTGCAGATTTGTTTCAAGCTTTCAAGAAGTTTCTAGGTGTTACTCGTTGCAACAGTCTTTGTTTTGTTCATGCTGATGGTTATGATGCTGCTGTTTGTGTTGTTGTTTCAATCCTCAAGCTGTTTTGCAAGATCTACCAGGAAACTTTAACTCAACAAGTCAAATTCAAGTTTAAGGGAGGATTGTTAGGACCTCTGTAATAGACATTTGTAATAGGTATGCTAGGAGGTATGTAGTTCCTCCTGGTCCTAGTAGTAGTAGGAGCAACACGTGCTCCTGGTCTTTAGAAAGTCAAACATTATTATTCTGAGTAGTTTGTTAGGATATGCATGAGATATGTTAGGAAAGGATATGCATATCAGAAGTTACACGTTTTGGTTTAATGCTGTATTAGGGTTTCCTTGTAGTATAAAAGGAACCATTGGCAGAAGGGTTAAACACACCTTCATCAAACATTATTCATTTTCATATTAATAGTAGAAATCCTTAGTAATGATCAAGTTATAATAGTTATTTTATTTCTTCTTGTTCATAGTATTTGTATTCCGCACTTATACTATGTGTTTCATCTAGAGTCTCTCTGTAAATAGACTTGTGATTACAGAAGTCGTTCACCATCCTTAAAAGGCTGCAAGATCCATATCTAGTGGACCCAACAACGTTGATGAAAACAATGTCAGTGTGGTTCAAGGTTGTCCTTCACCTAAGACATTGCCTGATATTAAAAATAATAAAGTAGAGGGTGCGTTGAGTAGAAATACCACTTTATTGGTAACCATTAGTAACAAGGTTATGGAATTCGATTCAGTTAAGGACTTGTACGCAAGTGAGAAATATTTTCGTAACACTTGGCTGGAACTTAAAACCAAGCAACATTATAGTGATTTCTTGTACTTGATGGTTATTTGTTTAAAATTAACCGTTTATGTATTCCTATGACTTTATTTAGGATTCAATTGATTAAGAAGCTTTATGTAGAAGGATCAAGTAGTCATTTAGGTCGAGATTATACTATTGATATCATAGAAATCCAGTTTTGTAGACCTTATTTAAAAAGGACGTTGGTGGTTCCATGAAGAGATGTTCGTGTGTCAAAAGGTAAAGAACAGTATCTTTGTGATCTTGCTAGAACATTCCAAGGTGATGCTCTTGAGTATTCACGGGTAAGAATGGAAAACCTTCCAGTGTTAAAATCAAACAACACTACGGTAGGTCATGTGTAAGATTCACTATGAATGACACATGTGTAAATTGGAAAGCAACGATGGTTTGATTCTTAATTGATTCAAACTGTTTTCAAGTTTCAATGCAACATCCTCGTGATCTTGCCAAAACATTAAGAGTGACATTCTCCAGTGTTAACAATGAAGAATGGAAATACTTCCATTGGTAACATCAAACAACATTGTGGTAGGTGAATTGCAAGATTCTTTATGAATAAAGCTTGTGTCAACTCGAAAAGCAACAATGGTGAAATTCTATTGAATCAAACCTGTTCCAGAAATATGAATTGACAACTTTAATCAGTTGGATATTTTATCCAACTAATTCACTCCTATTGCTTTGTTTTCTTTGAGACGATCGGGTAACAAGAACAAGCTAGTACAGTCGCGAAACCCTGTCAAGGAGATTCTTAATTGATTATACATGACGCGTGTACGTGGTGTATGTGCTGACTACTCCCATTTCAGATGGTGGTGATGATTCTACTCTAGAGGACATGAGGAAAATGATCAAATGGGAAAATAATGACCATGTGTGTCGGGGTATAATTCTCAATGGTATATCTGATTCCTTATTTGATATTTACCAAAATGTTGAATCTGGTAAAGAACTATGGGATTCATTGGAAGCAAAATATATGGTTGAGGATGCATCAAGTAAGAATTTCCTTGTGAGTGATTTCAAAAATTACAAAATGACTGATTCAAGACCAGTCATGGAAAATACAATGAATCTCTTGGCATACTTGGTAGATTTACACAACATAATATGCACATGGATGAGACTATTCAGGTATCTTGTGTCATAGATAAACTCCCTCATTATTGGAAAGATTTCAATCACACCTTGAAACATAAGAATGAGGATTTAACTCTAGTTAGTCATTTGCACATTGAGGAGTCCCTCAGGGTGCAGGATAGTGACAAGCCAAAAAGCAACAATGTTACTGGTTCATCTGTTGCCAATATGGTGGAGTGTAACAACTCCTCCAGGTACAATGACAATAAGGACAAACGTAAGCATCAAGATAACACCAAAGAAAATCCTAATAAGAAGTCGTGAGTGACTTATTAGAAGTATGGAAAACCTGGACACTTGAAAAAGGATTGAAAAGGTGTTGGTACTGGCAGAAAGTCAGTGGGTCAGACACAAAGGCTTTAGTGATTGGTTCTAACAACACACTGAAAGTCGAAATATGTTTAATGAAATCTTTCCAGATTTATTATGTTACATATGTATCTGAAACTTATTTTGTGTAGGATGATGATGTGGTGTGGTGGGTTGACTCTTGAAAAACTGTTCATGTGTGCAAAGATAGATGTTGGTTCAAGACCTATGAGTCACTGAATGATCGATCTATTGTTCACATGATAAATGAGTTAACAACCCTAATACATAGACGTGGTTGTATAGATCTTAGATTTAGTTCTAGAAAGATTGTTTCCTTGTTTAATGTTTCACATGTTCCTAATATTAGGAAGAATTTGGTTTCAAGTAGTATTTTGAATAATTATGGTTGAATCTAATAAATTGGTTTTCATTATTTGAGCAATCAAATGTTCAGGCTCAATATTGTTTATGAAAATACTAACGGTACTTGCAGAGCTAGTACCGCTAGTGCGATTACTAATGGTACTTGAAGAGCAAGTACCGCTAGTGATAATATTGGTTCAACCTTTATGTCTACCACTAAACTGAATGACTCTTCACTATGGCATGCTAGGCTTGGTCATGTTCATTATAAAAGAATGCAAGATGTGTCTAAGGATAGGTTAACCCAGGATTTGACCTGGACACTGAAAAGTGTCAGACTTGCATACTAAATAAAATTACTAATAAATCATTTCAAGATATAAACATGAAACTGAAGTTTTGGAGCTAATCCATAGTGACCTATGTGATTTGCATTCTACTCCCTCATTAGGAAATAAGAAGTACTTGGTAACATTTATTGGATGCTTCTAGGTTTTTCTATGTTTATTTGTTACATAATAAGGATGAAGCATTAGATAAATGTAAAGTATTTAAAACTGAAGTTGAATTACAACAAGGAGTCCAAATCAAAAGATTTAGGATTGATAATAGAGGTGAGTACATGGATACTTTCTACTTTCAGTCTGTTGGAATAATCCATGAAACAACTGCCCCTATACCCGACAACAAAATGGTATATCTAAAAGGAAAAATAGAGTATCGAATGAAATGGTTAACTCCATGTTGTCCTATTCAGGGTTGAGTCAAGGGTTCTGGGGTGAAGCTATGTTAACATCTTGCTACTTGTTAAATAGGGTTCCTAATAAAAGGAACAAAATTACCCCTTATGAACTCTGGACTAAAAGAAAAACAAACTTGAACTACCTCAAAGTTTGGGGTTGTAGGGTAGTTGTAAGACTCCCTGATCCAAAGGCAAAAACTTTGGGTGAAAGAGGCATTGAGTGTTGATGTGAATCTAATTACACATCTTTATTCCTTGTAAAACGGTCTTAAATTATTTAAATATTATCATTATTGTGCAAATATATATGTGTTTGTTGTTTATATGTGTGTAGGTACATAAATCAAGAAAACACAAGGCAAAAGACCAAGATACGACAAAATGGATACGAGATTAGAAGAAATGCACAAGGCCGAATCCGGAATTACACTTATCGGAATTAAATCGAATCAACTCGACAAAGTTTAAAGATTCTACAAGTCAAAGTCAAGACCCGATGCGAATTATGAAAAGATGACAAAGATCGAGTTCGAAGATGCCTTCTTATTTTAATAGGTCGACCCAACACCATTTAAATAGGTCAGACCGACCCATTAATACACTAAATATACCAAAGAGCAACAACAATTAAAATGCAGCCACTTTTGTTGAAGAAAAGCAAATGACTAAGAAATGAAGGTGTTGACTTTGCAAATGAAATGATAATATGGGAAGGCCCACTACAGCCCACAACCGTAGCAAATGGATAACAAAGAAAAAGTGGCCAAATTTGTAGCTATGAAGAAAAACAAAACACAGCCCAAGTAAAAGATACGGACGAAAGGTTTTAAGGAGAAATCCCATCACAACCCTTGCTAGGGTTTTATTTACACATAGTTGTAGTATGTCTTTTTAATTTTAAAGTTTCATTACTTATGAGATGAGCCTCTTTTTCTTTCATGTCTAAAAATATATATATATTTATTTTTTCAAGTTTTGTAATGAGATATGTTTTTATTATTTTTGAAATCTTAGTTAATCTTTTATATCATTTTTACATCTTAATCTTTAATCTTATATCATCTTTTATTTATGTTTTTTTTTATCATCTTAGTTTAATTAAATTTGTAGCTTATATGGGTTTAATGATAGCTTTTAAGATCCTTGGAATAAGCCCTTGTAGCTTATAGAGGTGAAGAGCTTAAAACCCATTTTTCTTTTTGTGTTTTTTTAATTAAATTTTCGTGGCAAAGATCTAAAATAAAAAAAGATTAAATTTTCGTGGCATAAATCTATTAAAAAATTATTTTTTCGTGGCCCTTATGATCTATTATGGATTTATTGTGACTTTTAAGATCCTTGGAATAAGCCTTGGTAGCTTATAGAGGTGAAAAGTTTAAATACCATTTTTGCTTATTATTATTTTTATTAAATTCGTGGGCTTATTTAGCTTATAGGTAGGGGTGTAAACGATCCGAGCCGAGTCGAGTTTTGGCCTAAACGAGCTAGGCTTGTTTATTAACTGCCTGGCTCGAGCTCGGCTCGAGCTCGAATAAAACTTTATAATCTGGCTCGAGCTCGAACTCGAATATTTTTTTTGTTGTTCGAGCTCGAGCTCGAAGCTCGTTTACGATTTTTTACTTTTGTTTAGACTAACTTCTATTATAAATATAGTTGGATAGACTCGTTTATTAACTCAAGCTCGAGCTCGAAAGCTCGCTTATGATTATTAAAATGATATTAATACTTAATGAGTAAGCTAAGGTGTATATAACATATATATTTATAGATTTATCATTAAGCTCGAATAGCTCGTTCGGCTCGTTAAGCTCGAATAGCTTGTTCGACTCGTTAAGCTCGCTCGGCTCGAGACAATTAAACGAGTTTTCGAACGAGCCGAGCTTAATATTATTTTTCAAAGCTCGGCTCGCCAAATTAAACGAACACAAATATTTGTTCGAGATCGACTCGAGCTCGAGAGTATTAAGTTCGAACTCGAGTTAAACGAGCTCGAGCTGGGTATGATTAGTTTATTTTGATTCAAGTATTTGATATAACTTTAGTTTTTCTTTTTCTTTTATTTCATCTCAAATTTGAATAAACTTTTGTAGTTTATTTTGATTTGTGGGTGAATAAGCTTGTGTCAACAAAGTTTATCAGTAACTTTTGATTTGTGGCTTAAATATTTTTACTTTTTTAATTTATTTTAGTAAATCTTAATTTTTTTCTTGTTTTTTAAAAAAACCAATTAAGTTATCTAATAACTTTTTTTTGTTGAATCGTAAGAATAAGCTCCATGTTTGGTTAATGCTTTTCTATAGCTTAACTATATTAGCTTATCTTATCACGTAGCCTTTCGATAAATCATATAAGCTAAAAGGTTCTAGGCTTATACTTAAAGTCCCTTTGTTGCCTTTCTTGAAATTAAGTCCCTAGCCTTGAAAGGATAAGCCGAATTTTGGAAGAGTAGCACCAAGGGCTTGTGCTATTATGCTTATCCTTACTAGCTATAAGCTAGAGCGTAGACTATAGCTCTATGGAGCATAGCCTTGTTTCCGCAAAGGATTAAGGTGCACATCTCGTTCTTCCCTCATAATCTTTAATTTATTTTTAGTTAATACATTTTTGTTTAAATGCTTTTATTTTAAGTAGTATAGTTTAATTTAGTTTTTATTATAATTTAAATTCACGTTTTTTTAACTTGGGCTAATAACTTAAAAATGCATCTAACTTGACGCTTTTTATCGTTTTGTGTAGCCATCTTTTTCTTTTCCTATATTAAACTTTGTGATTTCGTACATTGTGTGTACCTGGTGACCAGCTTGACTGGTTAGCAGGTTGCCTGTAAAACCCGCTTTGAAATTTCTCGAACATTAATTGCGGACAATCACAGATTTAATTTAAACGTTACGTAATTATTTATTCTGATAATAAATAATAGTGTTAAAGCAAGTATTACGAAAACATTATTTACTCAGGAAATAAATAATTCACGTCAGAATATATCCGCGAGGATTAATACACGAACACGAAGCAATGTTTAAATTAAACGGATATTAAATTCACACAGTCTCAGTCTCAGTTTTAATTAAGATCATAACGTAACAATTATTCAGGAAATAATTTTTAGTATTACGTCCGTGTTTGTGCTCAGTAAAATAAATAGATACGTAACGGGATTTAAAACATGAACACGCAAGTTATACGATTTTAAACGAACCGAATCGAAAACGAAATCTATGGATTGCTTTATTGGGCCATGGTTTTAGAGTATATAACAAATGGAAAAGGAGTAATGGGCCTCCTAGCCCAACCCATTGTTTTGAAAAAAAAAATACAGGGGGGTTTTCCCCACCCCTTTTGGTCAAAACGTTAAACACAAAAAAAAAGAGACGAGCTAGGGTTGTGAGGTTATGCCGCCAATCAGAAAAAAAAAGAAAGAAAAAACTATCGCCAGGTTAAAAGGGATCAAGAACAAGATTTCGGGGTTTTGATCATTCATTCGATTCATGTATAATATCAATCTTCTTAATCATCCTAAGGTAATCACTCGTCTATATTTTCAGTTTTAACCACGAATTTTATATTGTGTATGAATCATGAGAACGGAATGATGCAATAATCATAAAGGAGGCCGGATTTGATGGAAACCGAGAGCATAAAGCTCTCGGTGGTGTTTTGTTGAGACCAGCCGCAAGCAGCAACCAGCCCACAAGGGGCGTTTGGGGTTTTGTTTTGACAGTAGGGCGTTTGGGACTGCAGTTCCAACAGGGGTGCGTTTGGGACTGCAGTTTCCAGCAGGGGTGTTTGGGATTATAAGCAGAAAACACTAACAGTGGGAACAAAATAAAAACAGTGGGTTAATAACTTTTAGCAGGGGTGTTTGGGATTGTTCACAGCAGGGTGCGTTTGGCTAGAAAATTTTACATAAGCAGTGGGAATTAAATAACACTAGCAGTGGGAATCGAATTTACACTAGCAGTGGGAACTGAATATATCAAGCAGTGGGAATAAACTAAAGTAAGCAGTGGGAATAGGCAGGACATAAATAGCGACAGTTTTAGCGACAGTTTCTGTCGTAGAATTTATATAGACGGATTTAATATAGTTTGTGGAATTGGTTAGTGCGACCGAGATGGGATATCTCGGTAGGCTCGGGATATAGCTTAACACATATAAAACAAAGATTTTTATATTATACCTTTTTATTATTTGTTTTATAAATGGTTTAAGTTGTTTTTTAAATAAAATAAATTAAATAGTTTTAATATTTTAAAAGGGTATAATTTTATAGTATTAAATGATGTCAGAACACGTTGTCTCATAATTTCTAGTAGATCATTATTATACTATGAGAACTATTAAAAGTTCATATTCATCAGTTAAAATAAGTACAGAATTCCAGAATATAATAAGATGAGAAGCCAATAAAATCAGTAAGTTAAATAAATAAAAATAAGATCACTTATTCGCGTCTAATATTATTGTAGCTTTCGTGAAGCCCCAGTAGTTCCATTCAGTCTTCCATTCAGTCAGTTACTGGACAAGAGGTACGGATTTTCCGTCCTTTCAGTAAGGACTTCTTTTCCTATGCATGATTAGAATTCCCCGTCTGCAGAATTTTGATAGAAGCAGTATAACATAATTGATGCAACTATGTTCATATCTGGATGCCTGACATACCTCAGGTTCAAGATAGGACACCGGCATGCTGCAGGAAATTCAGGAATGGGTCGTATGATTCCAAAGTATTCCATCAACAATATTGTCAGATCGTAATTAGCGTTCGCGAATCGCGCTCACGTTCATGTTCACAATCACGTGCACGTTGACATTTACATTCACATTTATTTTCACTTTCACGTTTACGTCTCATTCGCAGTATGATGCTGTTTCAGTTCATCTTTTATGCTATCTCGTGATTCAAGTTCACGTTTGCGTTCATAATATTGTTCACGTTCAACTTCGTGTTCCATTACGCAATACGCGTTTCACGGTTTATTACCGAATACGGTTACAAAAGGTTTGAGAAAACCGGACTCAAGTTTAGCACAGCTTTGCCATACCCAGACAGACGTTTCACGTCTCAGGTCGTATCGTTGGCATTCCTTCCTCAGTCAGCATACGTTCATATTATGTTATAATATCACGTCCACGATATGTTTCATGTATCACATTCCGGGTATATTTCAGGCACATCATTCCTTTTATGATCACGAACCACGTTCATAATTTCTCACGTAGAACGTTCACAATTGTTCACGTAGTTCGTCCCTTTATATTCTCAGCAGCTTGATCGGAGAGATAAATGTTATCTTTCGGAATATTTGTACGTACCATTTCATGTATCCTACATGTTATAGCTTATTCGTTCTATCAGATTCAGAAAAATCCATCTTAAGTATGGAACCAGAAACTGTTCAACATCATCAGGACAGGGTCATCAGGACCAAGATTTTCATTATGATTAGACCTTTTAAGGAATCGTTTCGAGCGGGAAGTCACTCTAAATGGAGGAGTCCATCCGGACCTCTCTTTCCTTTTCCTTAAATAAATCCAGATATGTCCTTTCAGTAATGTCACGTTCCATGCTCTCTACAGCATGTCACGTTACATGAGCACTTCAGTCATTTCATGTTGATACCTATCAGCAACATTATGTCTTAATTAGAAGACAAATTATCCTTCAACTTATTTGTCTTTTCATTTTACGTGTTCTTTCAGTTCTTATAGCTTCATTACCTTAAATTCGAGGACGAATTTCTCCTTTTTAGAGGGGAAGAATTGTAAAACCACAGCATTATCGCATCCTTAATTCGAGGACGAATTGATTTTTTTAGAGGGGAAGAATTGTAAAACCCGCTTTGAAAGTCCTCGAACATTAATTTCCGACAATAACAGATTTAATTTAAACGTTACGTAATTATTTATTCTGTTAATAAATAATAGTGTTAAAGCAAGTATTACAAAAACATTATTTACTCGGGAAATAAATAATTCACGTCAGAATATATCCGCGAGGATTAATACACGAACACGAAGCAATGTTTAAATTAAACGGATATTAAATTCACACAGTCTCAGTCTCAGTTTTAATTAAGATCATAACGTAACAATTATTCAGGAAATAATTTTTAGTATTACGTCCGTGTTTGTGCTCAGTAAAATAAATAGATACGTAACGGGATTTAAAACATGAACACGCAAGTTATACGATTTTAAACGAACCGAATCGAAAACGAAATCTATGGATTGCTTTATTGGGCCATGGTTTTAGAGTATATAACAAATGGAAAAGGAGTAATGGGCCTCCTAGCCCAACCCATTGTTTTGTAAAAAAAAATACGGGGGGGGGGGGGGGGGGGGGGGGGGGGTTTCCCCACCCCTTTTGGTCAAAACGTTAAACACAAAAAAAAAAGACGAGCTAGGGTTGTGAGGTTATGCCGCCAATCAGAAAAAAAAGAAAGAAAAAACTGCCGCCAGGTTAAAAGGGATCAAGAACAAGATTTCGGGGTTTTGATCATTCATTCGATTCATGTATAATATCAATCTTCTTAATCATCCTAAGGTAATCACTCGTCTATATTTTCAGTTTTAATCACGAATTTTATATTGTTTATGAATCATGAGAACGGAATGATGCAATAATCATAAAGGAGGTCGGGTTTGATGGAAACCGAGAGCATAAAGCTCTCGGTGGTGTTTTGTTGGGACCAGCCGCAAGCAGCAACCAGCCCACAAGGGGCGTTTGGGGTTTTGTTTTGACAGTAGGGCGTTTGGGACTGCAGTTCCAGCAGGGGTGCGTTTGGGACTGCAGTTTCCAGCTGGGGTGTTTGGGATTATAAGCAGAAAACACTAACAGTGGGAACAAAATAAAAACAGTGGGTTAATAACTTTCAGCAGGGGTGTTTGGGATTGTTCACAGCAGGGTGCGTTTGGCTAGAAAATTTTACATAAGCAGTGGGAATTAAATAACACTAGCAGTGGGAATAGAATTTACACTAGCAGTGGGAACTGAATATATCAAGCAGTGGGAATAAACTAAAGTAAGCAGTGGGAATAGGCAGGACATAAATAGCGACAGTTTTAGTGGCAGTTTTAGCGACAGTTTATGTCGTAGAATTTATATAGACGGATTTAATATAGTTTGTGGAATTGGTTAGTGCGACCGAGATGGGATATCTCGGTAGGCTCGGGATATAGCTTAACACATATAAAACGAAGATTTTTATATTATACCTTTTTATTATTTGTTTTATAAATGTTTTAAGTTGTTTTTTAAATAAAATAAATTAAATAGTTTTAATATTTTAAAAGGGTATAATTTTATAGTATTAAATGATGTCAGAACACGTTGTCTCATAATTTCTAGTAGATCGTTATTATACTATAAGAACTATTAAAAGTTCATATTCATCAGTTAAAATAAGTACAGAATTCCAGAATATAATAAGATGAGAAGCCAATAAAATCAGTAAGTTAAATAAATAAAAATCAGATCACTTATTCGCGTCTATTATTATTGTAGCTTTCGTGAAGCCCCAGTAGTTCCATTCAGTCTCCCATCCAGTCAGTTACTAGACAAGAGGTACGGATTTTCCGTCCTTTCAGTAAGGACTTCTTTTCCTATGCATGATTAGAATTCCCCGTCTGCAGCCAAATGTTTTTCCCATTATGTGTTTAAGCTTATCAGTAATCATGTTATTAACTAAATAAATTGCCTGAGCATTATATACAAGCATGACCAGTTTATGTACTAGTTACGGAGGTACCGTAACCATGGCACTAGAGGCACCGGTGTCGTGACTCACATGCAGGAGAGTGATATCCTGCATCGTCCCACTCATGTTCAGTTTGGCCATTTTTATATGTATGTTTAGTGGGGCGTATGGATGCATCCGAGGCTTATCAGTTTACAAGTTATCAGGGTGAATGTGGTGTGTGCTCTATGTAACACCCCCGAAATCAGGTAGGGTCCACTCAAGCAACATGGGGGTGCCACGTCATGCAATACATAAAACTCGTATATAGGTGCTGTAAAATGACGTAATAAAACATGTTTTTACATCATAATCCTTACGGAAATTTAAACAATAAGTTGCGGAAGTTTAAATCATAAATAGGTCCCAAATAGTTTAAAGTAATACATGAAACACATGAAGCTTCTACCAAAAGTCAAAGTTTAAGTCAAAGTCAACCGTAAAACATCCAACGGTCATTTTAGTCCAAATCTTACCTTTTTATGGGATTTACCCAAAGATACACAAAATAAAAGTAGTATCAAAAGGTAAGCATGTAAAACAAAGACTACAGAATTTGCCCGAATGTCCGTATCCACGAGCTCCAATCCGTGCACCTAAACTTAATTACCTGAGAAATAACATGTAAGAGGGTCAACATAAAGTTGAGTGATATTCATAGGTTTAGCAGTAAAGGTGTGGAACACAAGCATTCATTTGTAAAACACGTAAATAGAGAAAATGGTTATGATCATTAACCATAGTCCGAAACCAATATTATTGCTGTTTAGTTCATGAACCGAAGCTTAACTCAAAGTAAGTTCCTCTAGGGAGTATTCAGCCTAAATACTCAAGTATAAACAAATGTAAGTGCGTCAAGGTAATCGGGACGGGGATTGTCAATCCCGATGGATCCATCCACAACATTCGCGCTTAGCGCAAAGCATACGGGACAATTAACGGTTCATGATCAAGAGAGGACACTTAAGGCTATTAACTATAAGCAATAATATCAATGAAAACTGTGAAAGCAATACTCGATACTTGATTGAATACTGATAAAAGTAATATTGTCAAAATTCTACTGCATGTATTCCACGCATGTATTTCTCACCCCGCATTTGTAAAACATGTATAAAGTGGAATAGGGGCTATGAACTCACCGTGAAAAATAGAAGATCGCGGAACCAACGAGATAGAAGGCTCCAATAATCAGCCGGGACCTATATAACAAGTCGCGACTTAGAATAATAAACTAAATCAGAAATAATAAGTAATTATACAATAACTTGTTTATAAACGTAAAACATGTGCAACACCGAGACGGGTCAAAACAAAAGTATTTTCACTTCCTAGACCATAAGTGACCTGGTCTTATATTAAATAAACCATCTACCGAGTTTCGTCGTTTAATTCCAAGTTTAACTAAGATTATCCACACTTTTACAAATTTTAGCCCATAAGTAAAAACTGAAATTCTGAAATTGACTTGCCTTGTCGGATTCATATCTCCTAATCTATAAATGGTATGATGTTCTACCTTACCTCCCTGAAAAGTACTTGAAGTCTAGTTTTCAAAAATGTTAGGCTTACCTACTGTAGGTTTCATATACCATGTGAAAAGACCCATTTACCCCTGCAAATTCTGTCCAGATTTTTAACTGCAGTTATTTACTTCAATAAAATGATCATAATTCCTAATCTATAGTAGCTATTAAGTCGAGACCAATTGGAGAACCTTGCATATGATGTACCCTACTGTACCCAAGCTTCAAATCACCAAGTTTAGTGTAGAAACCTGGAGCTTTTGCTTCGTTTATAACCACTGTCCAGAACAGCCCCTAGTTTGTAAAACGGCTATAAATCACAATTCGTAGTAGATTTTTAAGTGAGTCCAGTTGGTATTGATAGCTTATGATATCTAGTTGTGGTTAGAGTTTTAAAACTAAGGTCTTATAGTGCAACACCCTGTAGCAATCACACTATCAAAACTGTTGGTTCAGAATTTGTGCCCTGCCTTAAAACAGTCGTATCTCCCTCATCCGAAGGAGATGGTTGGCCATTCAACTCTCACAAAAGGGACTAAGACTTATCTAACTGAATATGTATTTATCTCAGTAGGTTCAAGACATAATTTTGGAGAACAAGCCACGTTTATCTGCTGTCCCAAAACAGTCCGCAAAATCTAATCCTAAATCAATCAAAAACACTTTTGAATCCATAATTTCTCCAACACAAAGCCACAATACATCAATTTAATCCATCTTATATCTACTATACTCCATTTTCACCATTTTATAAAGATGATTTATACTCAAGACTAGCATGTCCATAAAATCCAAGATCAATTATATGCATCACTAGAAAAATTAAAACAACAAAAAGGAAGAATTCAAGACTTACAATGCAATAATTAAGAAGAATGAAATTGATCAAACACAACCTTAGGTGGGTTGTGTGGCTGCCATGAACAAGATTCCTAAAGAATCAAAGCTTAGCTTCTTCTTGCTTCAATCTTGCTTAAAATCAATCACTAACACTTCTTGATTAACTTTGAACACTCTAATGGGATCAAACACACTAAAATCTTCAAGTATTGAAAGATTAAGGTTTTTCTTAAACCTAATGCATGGTAAAATTAGTGATGGGTTTTTGTTAAGGATTATTGGAGAAGTGTTTTAAGACATAAAGGAAGGATTTTGGTGAGAAATTGATGATGATAATTATGATTTTTATGTTACAGGCAAGAACAAAGGAGAAAAAGAGGTCGTTTGTTTTTGTTAAAAATAAAGTGGTGTGTGTTTTATTAAGGTAATGACATTAGTATATATGGTATTTATCATTTAGTAAAAAAATGATATGGGTGTGAGTTGGCTGATCGGGAACCAAAGGGGAAAGGAGTGGGATTCGACCCAACTTTGCTAACTAATATTTACCCATAAGTCTCGGGCTCTAAGACTTATTCTAGCTCAATACTTTTTCTAAGACGCAAATTAACTCGGTTGCACATATAAATTTGAAAAAAAAAATGAAAAGTAATAAATAACAATAAATTTTGGCACTCGAGGTTCGAATACGAAGTGAGTGGTTTCTCAATCGATAAAAAGGAATAAACTTTTAACACGTAGCACTTTTTATTCCAATTGTCGATTTTAATAAAATCTGTTAATAAATATAAAAGTGATATCTCAAGACTTAAATAAATATGAGAACTTAAATAAATATGAGATTCGAAATAGTAGTGACCTTTTTATACAGGAGTTTACACGGCTCCACCCGAAAAGTCAGCCCGACGCCCGAAAAACGCGAAAATATAAAAATTCACCGTTGTGTCTGTAATCGTCCAAGATAATATTTTTCATTATTTTTCGAGTAAAAAGTCAAGAATAAGTCATATAAGATATTTCGAAATCTCGTAAAACGTGTATTACTGAAAAATTCGAATTAACGAATAAGAATCGAGTAAAATATAATAAAATGGAATAAAGTAATTACCAGAAAAGACAAGTTGTCACAATTATTTTTGGAGTAAATAACAGTAATAAGTTGTATAAAATGTATCGAGACATCTTTAACCGTTTAATACTGAAAAAGTCGTAGTAACTAATTAGAATCAAGTAAACCGGAATAAATAGAATAAAGTAATCACTGGAAAAAGACGAGTTCTCACACTCTACATCCTTCACATTGGAGCTGATCCCTCCACCAACACAGTATTTATAGGTCACCCCTCTACAGCATGACGAGGTCACCCCTCCAGTTATTCATGCACCGTTGTTATAGCACATGACCTATATAAGCTCTGGCAATTAAAATACAGTAAATGCATGTTTTCAGATGTAACAGATAGCAGTTTAGCTTTATTATTTATAAATCAGACCTTACAGATTATACACAGATTTCCGCTGCAACTTTACTTATCAGCCTTACAGCTCCAGTATTTTATCATCTGTTTCATTTCAGTAATTCCTTATCATGCTTTATATCCGTTCACTGAGCGTTATGCTCAGCCGTAGTTCCTTTTCATGTTCTAACGGCAGGTACACCAGGACGCTCTTAGGATTCTGAGAGTATGTGCATTTGGATGGAAGCTATCCAGACTTCTTACTTTATGTACTTACATTATTCTGCTTATTTAGACATTGTTTAGTCCTTTCCTTCAGTATTTTACTTTTCATGTTTTGGGCTTATGTTTGGATTACCGATGTTTGATTCCGGTATTTCCTTTATGGTCAGTTAATGTGTTAGGACATTTACCTTATGCTTTGATGACACGCCATAAATACACGTAACGGTCCACTTATCCAAGTGGGGTGTTGCATTGCCTTAACGACCGTTAAACTTTTTATTACAACGTTAGTCCTTTATATTAACGGCCATTAACATACACACTTAAATTTTTTTTTTTTTAAATAAAATGTAAAACATTAAAAAAAGTATGTAACTTTGTACAAAAAATTTCTTTAGAAATATAATTTACGCACGTTTGAATAAAAATATTTTAAATATTATTATTTTTAAACATGTTTTAGTTAACTTTTAAAATTTATATAAAACGTGTTTTACAAAAACAAAAGCGAAATTTTTGAAATTATTTTTTTACAAAATTTTAAACTTTTTTTATTTTTATTTTATATAAATTGTGTGTATATATAACTTTTTTTATAAACTTTTTTTACGAAATAATATTTTTTTACAAAAAATTATTTTTCTTTTTAATTTTAAAATTCTCAAAGTAAAAAACCGCACTTTTAGAAAAAAAAGTTTTTTGAACCTTCGAAATTTTTTTTGCAGAAAAACATACTATTATTTAAAAAAATTTAAAGTTTACAAAACTAAAAGTCGTGTTTTCTCACAAAAAATCGTACCTTTTTACAAAATTTAAAACCTTTTTTCTTTTATATAAATTGTGTGTATATATAATTTTAAAAAAATTTTTCTAACGAAATAACTTTTTTTTCTCAAAAAAGTTACTTTCTTTATTGCAAAAAAGTTACTTTTCTTTCAAAAAAATTATTGTGAAAAAGTATGACATTTGGTTTTGAAAACATTAAAATTCTAAAAAAAAAATAGCATGATTATCTGCAAAAAAAAATCGAAGGTTCAAAAAACTTTTTTAAAAAAAGTACGGTTTTTTACTTTAAAAATTTTAAGATTACAAAAAGAAAAATAATTATTATTTTGTAAAATTTTTTTCTAAATAAAATTATATATACACACAATTTATATAAAATAAAAAAACAAATGTTCAAAATTTTGTAAAAAGGTACGATTGTTTTTGTAAAAAAAAGAATTTAAAAAGTTTCAGTTTATTTTTGTAAAAAGTAACTAGCACATGTTTAAAAATAATAATTTTTTAAAATTTTCTATATATGCATGCGTAAATTTATTCTTATATTTTTATATAAAGTTACATGTTTTTTTTAGGTTTTACGTTTTATTTAACAAAAAAATCAAATTTTAAGTGTTTATGTTAATGGCCGTTAATATAAAGGACTAACGTTGTAATAAAAAATTTAACGATCATTAAGGCAACCTGCTAACCAGTCAAGCAGGTCACCGGGTACACACAATGTACGAAATCACAAAGTTTAATGATAATATAGGAAAAAAAATGGTTACACAGAACGGTAAAAAATGTAAAATTAGATATATTTTTAAGTCATTAGCCCTTTTAACTTATAAACCCACGTTATATTTTTTTATTAAACAAAAAAGTTGTTCTCTTTGTTACTTTTACAAAGAAAGTAAAGAAAAGTGGATTGATCCTATGGTTGTATTAACTTGTGCTAGTTTCCACTGTTGATTTTATTTAATTCTCATTTGAACTATCTTTCTGTTTTTGAACTATTGTGTTTTGAACTGTTTTTTATTTCGAATTGATTGTTATTTGTGAACTGTTGTATTTGGACTGGATCTGGTATTGAACTGCCTGCTGTTTAGTTGACCTGTTAAACTGCAACTGCCTGCTGATCTGAACTGTATGCGCATTTTTGAACAGTTTCTGAGTTATAAACTACTGCTGTTGATATTCTGAACTGTCTGTAATTTTCGAACTGCCTGTCTTTGAACTGCTGTTTGGATCTGCCTTATTAAACTGCTGCTTTCTGTTTTTTACTGCTTGTTTTAATCTGAACTGTCAGATTGTATTTTGAACTGTTTAGTTTATTTTGTTTGTGTTATCTCTATCTCTACTTCTCTACTACTTATAAAGGCTCTATCTTTTTTTTTAAATCTCTTCATTCCTATAGTTAGTAATTTTTCTCAACAATACCTTACTTACATTTTCAACATATCCATAAAAAGAAACCCCATACAAATAGCTGTCATTGCAGGAAAAAAAATACCTATAAATTTATATTTGGAATGTCAACTATTTAGAATTGGAAAATATCTGTATCTCTACGGCAATGTTAAAGCGTAAAGAATGTGTAAAACCCGTATTTTAAATCGAGAATTTATAAATACGCGGTTTATTATTATTTTACGCGGGATATTTTTTTTCCTTAAAACGTATACGTGGAAAATTTTAAACAAACGCGAGAAATTTATTACAAAGTACTATTTATTACAAGTGTTATTAAATAAAGACACAATTTCGTAACTGCCAGCAGCATCTATTGCGCCGCAACTCATGGGTCTTGCGCCGCAGCTCGTGATCCGCAGCACCATGGTCTGTAGCCCCTTCATCTGTTGCGCCGCAACTTATGTGTCTTGCGCCGCAACTCGTGATCCGCAGCACCATGAACTGTAGCCCCTTCAATTGCGCCGCAACTCATGTGTCTTGCGCCGCAACTCGTGAAAACAAGTTTGGGCCAAGCCCGTGTGAAGTAAATAAAACAGACGGGGGGTGTTCTTTTCCTTTCTATGCCGACACAAAACTCAAACAAGCAGAAACCCTAGAAATCAAAAAGAGCCGCCACCTCCTGGCCTCCTTTTCTGCCGACGGTTAGACACCAAGATCAAGGGCAGACTCGTGGATGCAAGTAATCATGACGATACGTGGGTTGCTAAACCCTAAACGATTGTAAGCATATGAAAACCCTAATTAGTTTTAATTATTTTTCGTTTAATCCGAATTAATTGGAGTTTAAAAACATGTTTAGCAAATTGAATGTATTAGGTTTGTGTTCTGGACGTGGCGGGTTCGTTGGCACCCAAACCGAGAGTCAAGAGACTCTCGGTGGTGATGATTTCCACCAGCCGCAACCAAGTTTAGGGTGTTGGTTTGGTTTATGCCGTCGGGGGAAACAAGAAGATAGGCAGGGGGTTTGGTCTGTTTGGCAGTGGGTTTTAGAACCAGATTTAGGGCGTTTGGCAGTGGGTTTAAGGACAAATTAAGGGTGTGTGATTAACAGTTTAAAAGACACAAAGGGAATGTTGGGCTAGACTTATTTTAAAACTTAGCACGAGTTTTCGGAATCGCTTATAATAATTATTGAACGGGATTATTTAAATGCTTTAAATCATTTTAAAAAGGGATTTTGTAAATAAAGAAATTTAATTGTCGATTTTATTATCTTATTAATAAAATTATATCGATATCGTTTTGTCATGTAAATTGTTTAAAACATAGGATTTATCAAGGGTTTAAATTAAAGGAACTATTTTGAAAACGTTCTATTTCAGGAAACTTTCTAATTCGGGAAACTTTCTAGTTATGGCAAGTTACTAATTATAGTAATAGTATAATAACATGCTTCAGTACAATATACAGTATTCAGGAACACAGGTTATACGTTATTTAGCAAATATTTAAAGACCAGTCAGATTATCAGAAATACACCGGACTATCAGATTAATCAGATTATACATAAATAGTAATACAAGAATAAATTAAATTAAAACTAGAACATATAAGAATCAGTAACAGCAAACGGTATTTAGACGACTTATTTTCCGTCCGTATTTATGTAGTATCCGTGAAGTCAGAGTCGATCTTTCAGCTTTCTGTCTTATTTCATTTCTGGATACGAGGTACGGATTTCCGTCCTTTCAGTAAGGACTTTCTTTTATGCATGATTAGGATTCCCCGTCTGCAGCCAAATGTTTTCCCCAGTATATGTTTAAGTTTATCAGTAATCGCGTTAATAACGAAATAAATTGCCTGAGCATTATATACAAGCACGACCAGTTTATGTACTAGTTACGGAGGTACCGTAACCACGGCACTAGAGGCACCGGTGTCGTGACTCACATGCAGGAGAGTGATATCCTGCATCGTCCCACTCAGCTCAGCTTGGCCATTTTATCAGTATATTTTAGTGGGGCGTATGGATGCATCCTAGGCTTATAAGTGTTTCATGTTTATCAGGGTGAATGTGGTGTGTGCTCTACATCCTTCACATTGGAGCTGATCCCTCCACCCAGCACAGTTATTTAGAGGTCACCCCTCTACAGCATGACGAGGTCACCCCTCCAGTTATTCATGCACGGTTGTTACAGCACGTGACCTATATAAGCTCTGGCAAATAAAATACAGTAAATGCATGTTTTCAGAATTAATAGTTATATTTCAGTATCAGTATATATGAACCAGGTTTCGCAGATTTTATGCAGAGTTCTACCTCATGTTACATATCAGTCTTACAGTTTCAGTATTCTATCGCTTGTTTCATTCAATATATTCTTATCATGTTTTATATCCGTTCACTGAGCGTTATGCTCAGCCGTAGTTCCTTTCATGTTCTAACGGCAAGTACACCGGGACGCTTTTAGGATTCTAAGCGCATGTGCATTTGGATGGAAGCTATCCAGACTTCTTACATTTTGCATTTCTTACAGTATTCTGCTTATTCGGACATTGTTTAGTCCTTTCATTCAGTATTTTATTTTTTCATGTTTTGGGCTTATGTTTGGATTGCCGATGGTTGATTCCGGTATTTCCGTTATGGTCAGTTAATGTTTTAGGACATTTACCTTATGCTTTGATGACACGCCATAAATATACGTAACGGTCCACTTATCCAAGTGGGGTGTTACAATTATGGTATCAGAGCCTGGTTCGACCTGTAGGCTCTAAAACTTGACCTGTGACTAGTGGGTAGTCACCAGGAACTTCCCAGATTTTGGCGTTGTTATCTTTCATGTTTCTCATGGATTATTCAGTCAGTTTTTCTTCATTTATCAGTCCGTTTTCTTAAAGTTTTGACTAAGTAAAAGGTTAGTACATAACTAGCCATATTTAGTCGCATGTGCTTTTAGCGAGTCTTCGTTTTGGTGAACTGACCATAGGCGTTCACCCTTGTCCGTTCAGATCTTGTATTGGTAAACTGACCATAGGCGTTTACCCTTACTTATGACAGATTCATGTTTTCAGTCAAATATCACTTGGTGAACCAACCATAAACGTTCACCATTTCTCAAGTCAAATTTCATGCTTTTCAGTCGAATGATGTTTTGTGAACCGATCCACAGTTGTTCACCTTTGTCATATCATGACATTCTATAAATTTTGACAAGTATGGATTGGACTTCAGCCATCCATATTTAATACCAGATTATAAATTTCCATACATGACAGTTCTCAGAAAAATTTTGACAAGTATGGATCGAATCAGAATAACCCATACTTAGTCTCATGGTTCCTTCCTTGAAGTACGTGGATTGAACCATAGCCGTCCACATCAGTTGATATTACACCTCAGTTGATTTGATATTTTTTTTGTGTTCCTTGTAACAATTAAATTTTCATACCCTCACGTTGATGTCATCTACAGGATGATTCAGTTTCAAGTCTCCTTACGAGGATTATGTTTTCAGAAAAGTAATACTGTTTCGTGCTAAGATACAGAAGGATTATAGTAAAATCCTATTTCATGATAAATCATGTTCTGGTCTTTATCAATCATGTCTTCTGTCTTCATACTGAACATTGATGAAACTCTGTTTAATCATACTTTCAGCCTCTATACAACCAGCATTAAGTCCATGCAGAAATTTTCAGCCATCATAGTAACTGTTTCAGTTCAGTTGCTAACCAGTTAAATCAAATTATTTTCCGTTGAGAATGTCAGAAAATCGACACCAGTATCGATCATCCCATAAAATTTCCACCAGCTTCATGTACAGTATTCCATATGTACCCCATGTACAGTGTCTCAGTTATACTCCATGTACAGTATTTCACGTGTACTCCACGTACAGTGTCTCATATATGTTCCATGTGCAGTATTCATTGTGTACTTCATGTACAGTAGTCCAGGTGTACTTCAGGTACCCTACTCCATAGATATTACTAATCGATCCTTAAACATCGCGGACGTTCCCACTTGTCGATATTCTACCAGGTGCTGATGCTGCTCGTGAGTTGAAGATTTTACCAGATGCTGATGCTGCTAACACTCTGAAGACCACACTGATGCTGATGCTGCTGAACCTTGGAGATTTCTCAAGATGCTGACGCCGCGGAACGAGGACGAAAACTATAAACTTGAAATTTCTGACAGGAATAAATTCAACCAGCAGACGCTACCATTCGATTTTATGCTGTTACCTTCTCAGTTAGATGTCACACTTCACCCAGCCAACTTTCATTCAGAAGAGTGGGAACCGGAACCCCGCCGGCCACTCAGCAGAATAGTCACATGAATCACGGTCATGATAATGACCGTCATAAGTTGACAGACAAAGCAGTGGTGACAATCACCGTGATTATAATTAATCAGTCAGTAACCATCGGAACTCCGGAACGGACATGACCAACAATACAAGAGGTCAGTAGTCTAACCGGTCCGCCAACCCTAGCAGTTACCATAAATTCTTAATCTTATTCAGACTCACCCATTAAAACACATGTCCAGACAACAGTCAAGACATAGTTCTCAGGTATCATTTCGGAGGACACATATCAGGGCACCAGTCATGATACACGTCATACGAATATCTTCTCAGAGTACGAGTCCGAGCTCCTAGTCCCAGTATGTTCCAAGCAAGACCCTCAGTAATTCAGGGTATCTTTCAGAAAAGGGTATACTCATTCTGTTATGCCACGCATAAAATCAGACCATTAAAATTCAGATACCACCACTAGATTATTACTCAGGTAAAACACGCAGTATTCACTCTGTGAGGTTACAGACGAACCCATTCAGTGAAAAGTCTCCATGTCCACTTCATGTATCCCTATGTCAGCCTTATCTCAAACCAGGTAGTTATCTGCCTCTCACCCAGAAAGGACTCAACAGTACCACCATATTTATTAAAGTTTTCCCTTCAGTTAACGACGAGATCCGTCTTATTAAATCCCAAATATATTCATTATATATTTTGCCAGAAAAATCAGTACAAGCTGTTTCTTCCTTACGAGCGCGTGACTTACCAATACATAGTTACGAAGACTTTTGGCTATCAGTTATAAATTCACTTCTGAAATTCCTCGAATCCATGACCAGCAGATCATCCTAAAATTTCCAGATGTCATTCCAGAAGGTGTTCCAGAAATTCATGCCTACCCACGAGACATAATTTAACATCGAGCTTGCCTCAAGAACAGAACCTGTTTTCAAAACTCCTTATTACAGGGCTCTAGCTACGATTAAAAGAGTTGCAGCAATTGCTGCAAGTGTTACCAAAACTAGGCTTTATTCGCCCTAGCGCCCCATCGAAAAATTTATCAGATCACCATTCCAAATCGATATTCATTCCACGAATAGAAAGTTTAATTGACCTACTACGAGGTGTCTTAAACATCCTTCCAGGAAAATTCAAGATCATGCTACCATCAGTGATGAGGAAAGAACATGATGATCTTCAGACCGTTGTTGCACATATTATAGCCACTCTAAGAATTTTTGAATTTTACTTCTGAGCTCCCTAATGCTCCAACTATAGTATGAAAATGTATGAATAAATTTTCCTTGAATTCTCAGACAAATTTGGCAGTACATTCGTTGACAAGATTTTGATCTCCTAAATTCTAGAGAAGGACATGGGAATCATCTTTTCACGACCCCGCAGATTCTCCGATAGGAGAAAATTATATACGCAAGCTTTCTAGATGTATGTTTCAGATGAACAAGGTGGCATATCTGAACCACCCTATTTCAACAGAAAGAAATTCCAGACAATCCTGCGAAGGTGAAGGCCATCACCTGATGGTCCCGACTGACGACTATGAACGTAGTATAAAATTTCTAGAACTCAATTGACTGCTACCGCAGAAATTGCCGACAGTCATCACTAGAAATTTTTCTATGACTATTCAACAAGATTTCCACCAGAATGTTCCATAATCCCAGACAAACACTGATAGAATCCGCATCACACATTAATGCAACTATGTTCATATCTAGATTCCTGACATACCTCAGGTTCAAGATAGAACACCGACATGCTATTACTACAAGTAGAAATTCTAGACCGAAAAGAGACAAGACTCCATGGAGATTGTTATCAGTTTACAACAGACTCAGAGGAAGTATGATGCTATCTAGGTTATCATCAACCATGTAATCAGACTGCGCGTCTCTTTCGTCCGAAAGGATCACGTGGTGGCAGGTCTGCAGAAAACTTTGAAATTCAGCAGTAAATCGTACGAATTCAAGGCATTCCATCGACCATCATATCAAACAGAATACATGTTCACGATCAAGTGTATGTTTACGTCCACTTTAATTTCATGTTTATTCTCATTTTCACGTTTAAGTCTCATTCGCAGTATGATGCTGTTTCAGTTCATCTTTTATGCTATCTCATAATTTAAGCTCACATTTGTGTTCATAACATTGTTCACGTTCAAATTCGTGTGCCATTGCACGATACACGTTTCTCAGTTTACTACCGAATACGGTTACAGAAAGCTTGAGAAATTAGACTCAAGTTTAGCACAACTACTCCATAACCAGGCAGACGTTTCACATCTCAGGCCGTATCATTTGGCATTCATTCCTCAGTCAGCATACGTTCATGATATGTTCTAGTATCACGTTCACAGTATGATTCACTTATCATATTCTAATTCCATGCCAGCGCTCCTCATATAATTATGAACCCCGTTCACAATTGCTCACTTAGCATGTTCACAATTGTTCACGTAGTTCGTCCCTATATATACTCTCAGCAGCTTTCTCTGAGATATAAATATTACCTTTTCAGAATATTTTACACGTATCGTTTCATGTATCATACATGCTATAGTTATTCAGTCTATCAGATTTAGCAAATCCATCTTAAATATGGAACCAGAAACTATTCAGCATCATCAGGACAGGGTCATCAGGACCATGATGCTATTATTATGTTAGACCTTTGAAGGAATCGTTTCGAGCGGGAGGCCACTCGAAACAGGAGTCCATCCGGACCTCTCATCCCCTTTCCTTCAATAAATCCAGTTAAGTCCTTTTAGTCATGTCATGTTCCATGTTCTCTTCAGCCATGTCACGTTACATGATCATTTTATTCATGTCAGGTTTATATCTATCAGCAGCATTATGTCTTAACTAGAAGACAATTCATCCTTCAGCTTAATTGTCTTTCAGTCTACGTGTTCTTTCAGTTCTTATAACTTCATCAGTTTATCACCTTTAATTCGAGGACGAATTTCTCCTTTTTAGAGGGGAAGAATTGTAAAACCCGGTATAGTCGTATCTTTAATTCGGGGACGAATTATTATTTTTAGAGGGGAAGAATTGTAAAACCCGTATTTTAAATCGAGAATTTATAAATACGCGGTTTATTATTATTTTACGCGGGATATTTTTTTTCCTTAAAACGTATACGTGGAAAATTTTAAACAAACGCGAGAAATTTATTACAAAGTACTATTTATTACAAGTGTTATTAAATAAAGACACAATTTCGTAACTGCCAGCAGCATCTATTGCGCCGCAACTCATGGGTCTTGCGCCGCAGCTCGTGATCCGCAGCACCATGGTCTGTAGCCCCTTCATCTGTTGCGCCGCAACTTATGTGTCTTGCGCCGCAACTCGTGATCCGCAGCACCATGAACTGTAGCCCCTTCAATTGCGCCGCAACTCATGTGTCTTGCGCCGCAACTCGTGAAAACAAGTTTGGGCCAAGCCCATGTGAAGTAAATAAAACAGACGGGGGGTGTTCTTTTCCTTTCTATGCCGACACAAAACTCAAACAAGCAGAAACCCTAGAAATCAAAAAGAGCCGCCACCTCCTGGCCTCCTTTTCTGCCGACGGTTAGACACCAAGATCAAGGGCAGACTCGTGGATGCAAGTAATCATGACGATACGTGGGTTGCTAAACCCTAAACGATTGTAAGCATATGAAAACCCTAATTAGTTTTAATTATTTTTCGTTTAATCCGAATTAATTGGAGTTTAAAAACATGTTTAGCAAATTGAATGTATTAGGTTTGTGTTCTGGACGTGGCGGGTTCGTTGGCACCCAAACCGAGAGTCAAGAGACTCTCGGTGGTGATGATTTCCACCAGCCGCAACCAAGTTTAGGGTGTTGGTTTGGTTTATGCCGTCGGGGGAAACAAGAAGATAGGCAGGGGGTTTGGTCTGTTTGGCAGTGGGTTTTAGAACCAGATTTAGGGCGTTTGGCAGTGGGTTTAAGGACAAATTAAGGGTGTGTGATTAACAGTTTAAAAGACACAAAGGGAATGTTGGGCTAGACTTATTTTAAAACTTAGCACGAGTTTTCGGAATCGCTTATAATAATTATTGAACGGGATTATTTAAATGCTTTAAATCATTTTAAAAAGGGATTTTGTAAATAAAGAAATTTAATTGTCGATTTTATTATCTTATTAATAAAATTATATCGATATCGTTTTGTCATGTAAATTGTTTAAAACATAGGATTTATCAAGGGTTTAAATTAAAGGAACTATTTTGAAAACGTTCTATTTCAGGAAACTTTCTAATTCGGGAAACTTTCTAGTTATGGCAAGTTACTAATTATAGTAATAGTATAATAACATGCTTCAGTACAATATACAGTATTCAGGAACACAGGTTATACGTTATTTAGCAAATATTTAAAGACCAGTCAGATTATCAGAAATACACCGGACTATCAGATTAATCAGATTATACATAAATAGTAATACAAGAATAAATTAAATTAAAACTAGAACATATAAGAATCAGTAACAGCAAACGGTATTTAGACGACTTATTTTCCGTCCGTATTTATGTAGTATCCGTGAAGTCAGAGTCGATCTTTCAGCTTTCTGTCTTATTTCATTTCTGGATACGAGGTACGGATTTCCGTCCTTTCAGTAAGGACTTTCTTTTATGCATGATTAGGATTCCCCGTCTGCAGCCAAATGTTTTCCCCAGTATATGTTTAAGTTTATCAGTAATCGCGTTAATAACGAAATAAATTGCCTGAGCATTATATACAAGCACGACCAGTTTATGTACTAGTTACGGAGGTACCGTAACCACGACACTAGAGGCACCGGTGTCGTGACTCACATGCAGGAGAGTGATATCCTGCATCGTCCCACTCAGCTCAGCTTGGCCATTTTATCAGTATATTTTAGTGGGGCGTATGGATGCATCCTAGGCTTATAAGTGTTTCATGTTTATCAGGGTGAATGTGGTGTGTGCTCTACATCCTTCACATTGGAGCTGATCCCTCCACCCAGCACAGTTATTTAGAGGTCACCCCTCTACAGCATGACGAGGTCACCCCTCCAGTTATTCATGCACGATTGTTACAGCACGTGACCTATATAAGCTCTGGCAAATAAAATACAGTAAATGCATGTTTTCAGAATTAATAGTTATATTTCAGTATCAGTATATATGAACCAGGTTTCGCAGATTTTATGCAGAGTTCTACCTCATGTTACATATCAGTCTTACAGTTTCAGTATTCTATCGCTTGTTTCATTCAATATATTCTTATCATGTTTTATATCCGTTCACTGAGCGTTATGCTCAGCCGTAGTTCCTTTCATGTTCTAACGGCAGGTACACAGGGACGCTTTTAGGATTCTAAGCGCATGTGCATTTGGATGGAAGCTATCCAGACTTCTTACATTTTGCATTTCTTACAGTATTCTGCTTATTCGGACATTGTTTAGTCCTTTCATTCAGTATTTTATTTTTTCATGTTTTGGGCTTATGTTTGGATTGCCGATGGTTGATTCCGGTATTTCCGTTATGGTCAGTTAATGTTTTAGGACATTTACCTTATGCTTTGATGACACGCCATAAATATACGTAACGGTCCACTTATCCAAGTGGGGTGTTACAGAATGAAACACTAACTATTACATTCATAAGGAAAGTGTTTTAATATACCATTAGCTGTCAATTGTGAATGTAATAACCAAAGAGCCTATATAAACAACCTTGAATACCTATTATTCGTGGGGTAATTCTATTAATTTACTAGCTTCTCGAAATCGTCACCTGTAATGGTGTAATGTGTATTTTATGGTATTATTTTTTTACTTAAGAATTAAGAATATTGTTTTTGTTTTATTTATGTGTTGATCTTTTCTTGTTTTGTAGTAACTATAAAACCTTTTGCTGAAGATTTTGGAAGAATCGGGAAATGGAGGATCTTTTGCACAATTATGGTTTGCTGATATCAACGTCAATGTATCTCAGGTTGCTGATACACTAATTATGAAAACTTTTTTTTGTTTGTAGTACTTTGTACAACCTACGGGTGTTTGAAAGAGATATATCAATGTATCTCAACTGTTAAATGGGTGTATTGGTTTGCATTTATAATTTTACACGGTCATTCGGTGTTTGGAATGAATTTATACCAATTTCTATATATATTGTTATATCTCTTATTATAATTTGATCGTGTATGGAATATTGTTACTTGAAATGTTATAATATTTCTTAGTAATATGTTTAAGGTTGTATCCATTGATATGTTTGGAGGTGATCATTACACATTCATGATTTTTTTGTAATATGTTGAAGGTTGTATCACTTAGATAACTTTTTATTTGATCTTAATGACTTTATCTTTTATGTTTTTTTCTAGCGTATCTCAAGGTTGTATTCTACGTATAGCCACCCACCAAAACAATCAGTAATTTTTTGTAAAATAGTCACTGTAAGTAGTTAATGTATTACACTATTATGTTTTTGTCACTGTGAGTCATTTGAACCTATGAATTTGGGTCGGATCTTCTCATGTAATTTGGACGGTTTAGTTTTCTTTATTGATATTTTTTATTATTGTTTGCAAGTCAAAAATATTAAAATGTACTTAAATAAAAAAAACCAGGTTTTATATTTATCAGTCTTAGAATTTGTATTAAGTTTTCCCACAAATAGTCTTAACTCAGGTACAAATAGTGCAAAATATTTTTGAACCCAATAAGACGTCCATCGAATTTATAAGTGATTAGAACTCTTCAAACATGAATCAATCTTCATATGACTAACTTTTAAGTGAGACGGTTGTGAGTATCATACCGGTACCGTTTTTGAGATACCGTCGTTTTTTAGATACCGTATTTCGTCCCTTCATAATATGTGATCCCGGTCCTGGAATCGAAAGGTGTACGGGCAAGGGCGGATTTTAGTGAAGACTAGGGAGGGCCTGACCCTCCGAAAGATCATGTCGAATAGTGTAAATATTATGCATTCCGTCTAAAAGTTATGTTCATTTTTTTATTTTGCTATGTAAAAAATAACTCGGCCCTCTCAACATAAATGCTCAAGGTCCACTGTGTACGGGTACCCGATACGATAAAACGGTATTATCCTGAAACCAGTGCCGCTTACATGAATGAGATGCAATTTGCTAAAATGACCTGGTTTGAAATAAACAACTATATTTTCTATGTTTGGTACTATGGGAAAATTAGTTATACAAGCATGCTAAAGTTGAATATCGTTTGCAGACTTTGAACTTAGATTTTAATGAGTATGAAAAAAAGAAAGATAACGGCCACATAGTTCAACATTATGCGGTTCACAACCTTATACAAAGTTTTGATTTTATACAAAGGGTTTATAATTATGATGCTAGAAACACTAGCACATAATACTTTATCAACCGCTTAGAAAAGTTAATTATGCATGGAGAAGGATGTGGAGTGTTTAAATTGTGAGTTTAGTAAAAAAAAGTAAGCCTTTTTTTTCGGTCTTATAATCGAGATTTCCCCTTTTGGTGTCGGACTGATTTTTAAAGGTATCGATTTATTTTGGAGTGAATTTCTCGTATCAGGTAGTGAATTTGATGGAACTTGAGATGATGGAGAATATAAAAAGATATTATTATTATTATAAGCATATAAATAAACTTTTGATTTTAAGAGATTAAGAAAAATATTTTTTTATAATCTTATCTGGCAAAAATTTTTTTTTTTAAATGACTTATTTTTTAAAAAAAATAATCATAACCTCTTCCTAAACATGGTACCAAAGATACCGAGTGGTTTCAAAAATTGCCGCTCAAAACGTTATTAAAAAAGAGTTGAGAACGAGTCAAATGCCTTTAAATATTGTAAACAAAAAAGTCGGGATTGACATAATCATGGAATGAGTTTAAGTTAGAAATAAGATCATTTTTAAGTTACTCAAAAGAAAAAAGATCCGCATATAAGTTAGAAAGAAAAGATACTGATTATTCATACCATGAAAAAAAGAATATAATGATTGATGGGAAGGAATGTAATCTGGTATCCATATCTTTCTTTAAAAAAAGTATATTGAAGTTTTTCCTTAACTTTAGTTGTTTTAAAATCAAGGAAGATTTGCATATATACCACCGTATACTTGTTTATTTGCATATTTTCCCATAGTATAAGTTTTTAATACATAAGTACAATAAGGCTTAAGCATGGTTTGGGGAGATATGCAAATATGCAAGTTTACTTAGGTATATATGCAATTGCCCCTAAAATCAAAGACATCATTTTTCTACTTAATTTTTAAATTAAATACAGTAGTATTCTACTTATTTTAAAGTTTTTAGTTAAATTAAAATAAGAGAAGAGTTATTTTGGATATCATATTTTTCCTTGGATATGAGGGGACTCATCCCTACCTTCCATTTCATTTTCATCCAATGGATGAGATTAAACATATTTTATTTTTTGTCTATTTTTTATAATTTAAATATCTTTTAAACCGTTAAGTGTTAAACGAAAATAATTATACCAGCGCGATGAGCGTTTAATTATCTTTTTATCAATATGCAATATGATTGTAACACCCCACTTGGATAAGTGGATCGTTACGTGTATTTATGGTGTGTCATCAAAGCATAAGGTAAATGTCCTAAAACATTAACTGACCAAAAAGGACCGGAATCAAACATCGGTAATCCAAACATAAGCCCAAAATATGAAAAGTAAAATACTGAAGGAAAGGACTAAACCATGTCCAAAAGAGCAGAATAATGTAAGAAATGCATAAAGTAAGAAGTCTGGATAGCTTCCATCCAAATGCACATGCTCTCAGAATCAAAAGAGCGTCATGGTGTACCTGCCGTTAGAACATGAAAGGAACTACGGCTGAGCATAACGCTCAGTGAACGGATATAAAGCATGATAAGAATATACTGAATGAAACAGGCGATAGAATACTGAAGCTGTAAGACTGATATGTAACATGTGGTAGAACTCTGCATAAAATCTGAGAAACCTGGTTCATATATACTGATACTGAAATATAATTATTAATTCTGAAAACATGCATTTACTGTATTTTATTTTGCCAGAGTTTATATAGGTCACGTGCTGTAACAACCGTGCATGAATAACTGGAGGGGTGACCTCGTCATGCTATAGAGGGGTGACCTCTAAATAACTGTGCTGGGTGGAGGGATCAGCTCCAATGTGAAGGATGTAGAGTACACATCACATTCACCCTGATAACTTGTAACACATATAAGCCTAGGATGCATCCATACGCCCCACTAATAATACTGATAAAATGGCCAAGCTGAGCTGAGTGGGACGATGCAGGATATCACTCTCCTGCATGTGAGTCACGACACCGGTGCCTCTAGTGCCGTGGTTACGGTACCTCCGTAACTAGTACATAAACTGGTCGTGCTTGTATATAATGCTTAGGCAATTTATTTAGTTATTAACATGATTACTGATAAACTTAAACATATACTGGGGAAAACATTTGGCTGAAGACGGGGAATCCTAATCATGCATAGAAAGAAAGTCCTTACTGAAAGGACGGAAAATCCGTACCTCGTGTCCAGTAATGAGATAAGAGTGAAAGTTGAAGGATCTACTCCGACTTCACAGATACTACAAAAATAAGGGACATGAAATGAGTTGTCTGATTACTGTTTACTGTTTACTATTTATTATTTTTGCGTGTTCTCATATTATTTTACTGTTGCGTATAAACCGATTAAACTAATTGTCTGGTGTATTTTCTGATAATTTGACTGTTCTTTAATTATATACTGAATAGTGTATTTCCTGTATTTCTGATTGTATATTGTTATGTATCTTGATTAGTGTATTTCACTGTATGCCAGTATTATAATACTGTAATAAGTAACCGGCTAGAATAGGAAGTTTTCCCGAAATAGAAAGTTTCTAAAATTAGAAGTTTCTTAAAATAGGAAGGTCTCTTTAATTAGTTTCAAACTGGAAAGTAAATCATTTAATATTTGTCATACCTTTTTATCCATGAAACTAGTTTAACATTATTTATTTAATATATATTTAAATTAAATAATATTTGTAACGCGTATAATTTAAGGTATAAGAACTTACATAATTAAATGATTTAATAAATATAACACGTTCTTCTAGACTTCTTGTCGTAAAACAAACCCGCCAATCCCGAGTCAAAGACTCCCGAGACACTTTGTCTCGGGTCGACCGTGAACCAACACCCCCACAGCCCGACGGCTGTGGACCTGCTGCCCAAAACCCACAGCAGCCACCGACTTTGAGTCGGTTGCTACTGTCTTGCTCTATGTACCCGCTGCCCTGCATTTTTTTCCCATTGTTATCATATTTTTTTCCCACTGTTGTTATATGTTTCCCACTGTTGGACAGTCCCAAACACACCCTGCTGGAAACTACAGTCCCAAACGCACCCCTACTGGAACTGCAGTCCCAAACGCCCCTTGTGGCTGCTTGCTGCTTGCGGCTGGTCGGAAAGTGAACCACCGAGACCCACTGGTCTCGGTTTGTGTGCCCAGTCGAACCAAAACAAACCCCTAATCTCGTTTCTCTATTATTTTGTGATGTGTATGGTTAATTAAACCAAGATTATTTATTCTAGATTGATTCATGACAAAACAAAAAGAAAGGGAAAGAGGATTTACTGCTTATACGCGATTGGAGATATACAAACAACATTCGACTTCTCTGACTAGCACAAATAGATCCTTTTTTTTTTCTGCCGCCGGTTCTTTAACATCCACCCACGAACCCTATTTTTTTTTGTCTTATTTGTTATTTGGTGAAAAGAGGGATATGTTTGGTTCCTGTGGTATTTTCCTAAAATGGGCTGGGCTTTAAGCCCATTGATTCCTTCTCTAGTAAAAATTCTGCAGCCCACACACATATTTGTGTTGTTTCGTGTTTTTTTTATACATTTTAATGATCGTGATTAACTTTCGTGTTTACTCGTGACGTGCATATATCTATTTTCTGAATAAATAGTTGTAGTATAATTCCCTATCTGATAATTATTTTCTGAATAATTAGTTGTAGTAAATTATTTAAACTGAGGCCGCGTATTTAATATTCAGAGATTTTAAAATGCGGGTTTTACAATTCTTCCCGTCTAAAAGAATAATTCGTCCCCGAATTAAGGATACAACTATACTGGGTTTTACAATTCTTCCCCTCAAAAAAAAAATTCGTCCTCGAATTAAAGGTAATTTAAGCTGATGAGGTTATAAGAACTGAAAGAACACGTAAACTGAAAAGGCAATTAAGCTGAAGGATACATTGTCTTCTAATTAAGACATAATGCTGCTGATAGGTATAAACCTGACATGACTGAAATGATCATGTAACGTGACATGGCTGAAGAGAACATGGAACGTGACATGACTAAAAGAATTTAACTGAATTATTGAAGGAAATGATGAGAGGTCCGGATGGACTCCTCTGGTTCGAGTGGCTTCCCGCTCGAAACGATTCCTTCAAAGGTCTAAAGACAATGAAAATCTTGGTCCTGATGATCTTGTCCTGATGATGCTGAATAGTTTCTGGTTCCATACTTAAGATGGATTTTCTGAATGTGATAGAATGAATAAGCTATAGCATGTAGGATGCATGAAACGGTACGTATAAATATCCTGAAAGATAACTTTCATATATCTGAGCAAGTTGCTGAAAGTATATAGGAACGAACTATGTGAACAATTTTCAACGTGCTACGTGAGAAATTGTGAGCGTGGTTCATGACTATACGAGGAACGCTGAGCATGGAATATATATCATGAATGAGATACGTGAAACATACTGTGAACGTGATACTAGAACATGTCATAAACGTATGCTGACTGAGGAGGGAATGCCAAACGATACGGCCTGAGATGTGAAACGTATGCCTGATTATGGAAAAGTTGTGCTAAACTTGGGTCTGTTTTCTCAAGCTGCCTGTAACCGTATTCGGTAATAAACTGTGAAACGCGTATCGCGAGATGGAACACAAACTTGAACGTGAGCAATGTTATGAACGCTAACGCGAACTTAAATTATGAGATAGCACAAAACATGAACTAAAACAACATCTTACTGTGAATGAGACGTAAACGTGAAAGTGAAAGTAAACGTGAACGTAAGTGAACGTAAACATACACGTGATCGTGAACATGAATTCTGTCTGATATGTTTGTTGATGGAATACCTTGAATTCGTACAATTTACTGCTAAATTTTCTGCAGGTTCACTACTGCGTAATCCTTTCGGATGAAAGAAAACGCGCAGGTTGTTTACATGGCCGAGAATGACTTATATAGTATTATACTTTTTCTGAGTCTCTAGTAAAATGATAACAATTTCATGGAATTTTGTCTCATTTCTGCTCAGAAATTTCAAAGGATTGTAGTACTCACTAGCATGACGGCGTTCTATCTTGAACCTGCGGTATGTCAGGCATCAAGATATGAACATAGTTGCATCAATGTGTGATACTGCTTCTATCATAATTTTTCCTGGGATTATGGGACATTCTGGTGGAAATCTGGTTGAATACATAATTCAGTGTAACTACCCTTCTTATGCGTAAGCTTAGTCTTGGAAGGCTGATCGTGAGAACTGTCAGGAATTTCTGCGGTAGTAGTTTCCCGAGTTCTAGAAATTTTGTACTTCGTTCACAGGTGTCGGTCAGGACCCTTAGGTGATGGCCTTCACCTTCATAGGATTGTCTGAAAGTTCTTTCTCCTGAAATAGGGTGGCTCAAAAATGCCACTTTATTCAAGTGAAATTTATATCTGGAAAGTTGTGTATAAAAATTACTCCTATTGAAGATTCTGTACAACTGCGAGAAGATGATTCTCGTGTTCTTCTCTAGAATTAGCAGATCAGAATGTTATCAATGAATATATTGACGATTTTGTATGAGAATTCACGGGAAAATTTTTATTCATAAATTTCATACTATAGCTGGAGCATTTGGGAGCTCAGCAATATAAATCAACGTTTTAAAGAGACTATAACATGTGCATCAGCAGTTTAGAAAACATCATGTTCCTTCTCTCACCACTGATGGTGGCATGATCGTGAATTGTTATGGAAAATATATAAGACGTTGTAGCATATCAGATAATCCTGCTATTCGTGGAATGAACATTGATTAAGAAGGGTGATCTTGTCAAAAAAAATTTAGTGGTCGATACATGATCTCATGATACCCAAAAAAATGATCTCATGATACCGACCTTCTTCCTGATAGACATAAATGGTGCACTTCCTGGTGGTGCACTAGGGCGAATAAGGCCTCGTTCTGGTAAATTTTGCAGCAAATGCTGCAACTCTTTAACTTAGCTGAAGCCTTGCAATAAAGAGTTTTGAAAACATGTTCCGTTCTTGAGACTAACTCGATGTTAAATTCTGTCTTGTGGTCAGAAATGAATTTCTGGAAAAACCTTTCGGAAACTTTAGTATAATATGTTGATCATGGATTTGAGGAATTTTAGAAGTGAATATATAACTGGTAGCTAAAATTCTTCGTAGCTATGGACTGATAAGTCACGCGCTTGTAAGGCAGAAATAATTTATACGGATTTTTATTTCTGACAGAAAGTATAATGAATATATTTGGGATTTAGTAAGACGGATCTTGTCGTTAACTGAAAGGAATCACCTTAATAAACATGGGTGGTACTGTGGAGTCTTTTCTGGCTGAGAGACAGGTAACTACCTGATTCAAAATAAAGCTGGCATAGGAACATGTGAAGTAAACATGGCGATTTTTTCCCACTGAATGTGTTCGTCTGTAACCTCACCGAATGAATACTGCATGTCTAGCCCGAATAATACTCCAGTGGTGGTAGCTGAATTTTTTAATGGTCTGATTTATGCATGGCATGACAAAATGGGTAAACTCCTTTGGAGGATACATTGAATTTCTGAGGGCATGGTTTAGTAAACATACGGAGTTATGAGTTATGACTCGTACTTTGAGAAGATATTCTTATGACGTGTACCATGACTGGTGTCATGATGTGTGTCTTCCGAAATGATACCTGAGACCCATGTCCTGACTGGTGTTTTGATATAGGTTCTAGTGGGTGAATCTGGACAAGGCTGAAAATTTTGGTAACTACTAGGATTAGCGGACCGATTAGACTACTGACCTCTGTATTTCTGGTCACGTCCGTTCCGGAGTTTCGATGGTTACTGACTGGTTAATTATAATCACGGTGGTTGTCACTACTGCTTTTGTCTGTCAATTTATGACGGTCATTATCATGACCGTGATTCATGTAACTATTCTGCTGAGTGACCGGCTGAGTTCCGGTTCCCACTCTTCTGAATGAACGCTTAGCTGAGTAACGTGCAACAGCTAACTGAGGAAGTAAGGCATGGAATAGAATGGTAGTGTCTGATGGTTGAAATTTACTCTTGTCAGAAATTTCAAATTTATAGTTTTCGTCCTTGCTCTGCAGTGTCTTTATAGTATAACAGCATCAGCATCAGCATCTTGAGAAATCTCCAAAGTATCAGCAGCATCAACAATTTTTGAGGTCTTCAAAGTGTTCGCAGCATCAGCATCTGGTAAAATCTTCAACTCACGAGCAGCATCAACATCTGGTAGAATATCGACAAGTGGAAACGCATTAGATGATTGAGGATCGATTAGCAATATCCATGGAGTAGGGTACCTGGTGTATACATGGACTACTGTACATGAAGTACAAAATGAATATTGCACATGAAGCATATCTGAGACAATGTACGTGGAGTACACATGAATCACTGTACATGGAGTATAACTGAGACACTGTACATGGGGTACATATGGAAGACTATACGGGCACTGGTGGAAATTTTATGGAATGATCAATACTGGAGTCACTTGTGTGACATGATCAAGGATTAAATTGATTTAACTGGTTACCAAACTGAACTGAAATGGTTAATCATGATAGGCTGATAATTTCTGCGTAGACTTAATGCTGGTTGTATAGAGTTTCAAGAATATGATTAAACAGAATTTCAACAATGGTCAGCATGAAGACATGACTGATGAAGATCAAACCTGATTATTAAGAAAACAGGATTTAACTGTAACCCCTTCTGTATCTTAGCATGAAAACATCATCACCTTGCTGAAAACATAATCCTCATAAGGAGACATGAACCTAGTCAGCATGAAAACGACATTCACGTGAGAGTATAAACTTGACTGATACAAAGAACATAGAAGAATAATCAACTTAGGTTTAACATCAACTGATGTGGATAGTTATGGTTTAATCCACAATATTCATAGTAGGAAGCATGTGACTGAGTGTGGGCGATTTTGTTTCGATCCATACTTGTCAAATTTTTTTGAGAACTGTCATATATAGAAATGTACAATCTGGGACTAAATATGGTTGGTTGTAGTCCAATTCATATTTGTCAGGATTTTATGAAATGTCATGATATGACAAATGTGAACAACTATGGATCGGTTCACAAAACAACATTTGACTGAAAAGCATGAAATTTGACCTGAATAATGGTGAACGGTTATGGCTGGTTCACTAATTAATATTTGACTGAAAACATGAATCTGACATGAGTAAGGGTAAACGCCTATGATTCGGTTCACCAATTCAAAATCTTAACGGGCAAGGATGAACGCCTATGGGTCGGTTCGCCAAAACGAAAATTCGCAGAAAAGCACATGCGACTAAATATGGCCAGTCCTGTACCAACCTTTTACTTAGTCAAAAACTTTAAGAAACCGACTGATAACTGAAGAAAACTGACTGATTAATGCATGAGAAACATGAAGATAACAACGCCAAAATCTGGGAAGTTCCTGGTGACTACTCACTAGTCACAGGTCAAGTTTTAGAGCCTACAGGTCGAACCTTGCGCTCTGATACCATAATTGTAACACCCCACTTGGATAAGTGGATCGTTACGTGTATTTATGGCGTGTCATCAAAGCATAAGGTAAATGTCCTAAAACATTAACTGACCAAAAAGGAATACCGGAATCAAACATCAGTAATCCAAACATAAGCCCAAAACATGAAAAGTAAAATACTGAAGGAAAGGACTAAACAATGTCCAAAAGAGCAGAATAATGTAAGAAATGCATAAAGTAAGAAGTCTGGATAGCTTCCATCCAAATGCACATGCTCTCAGAATCTTAAGAGCGTCCTGGTGTACCTGCCGTTAGAACATGAAAGGAACTACGGCTGAGCATAACGCTCAGTGAACGGATATAAAGCATGATAAGAATATACTGAATGAAACAGGCGATAGATACTGAAGCTGTAAGACTGATATGTAACATGTGGTAGAACTCTGCATAAAATCTGAGAAACCTGGTTCATATATACTGATACTGAAATATAATTATTAATTCTGAAAACATGCATTTACTGTATTTTATTTTGCCAGAGCTTATATAGGTCACGTGCTGTAACAACCGTGCATGAATAACTGGAGGGGTGACCTCGTCATGCTATAGAGGGGTGACCTCTAAATAACTGTGCTGGGTGGAGGGATCAACTCCAATGTGAAGGATGTAGAGCACACACCACATTCACCCTGATAACTTGTAACACATATAAGCCTAGGATGCATCCATACGCCCCACTAATAATACTGATAAAATGGCCAAGCTGAGCTGAGTGGGACGATGCAGGATATCACTCTCCTGCATGTGAGTCACGACACCGGTGCCTCTAGTGCCGTGGTTACGGTACCTCCGTAACTAGTACATAAACTGGTCGTGCTTGTATATAATGCTCAGGCAATTTATTTAGTTATTAACATGATTACTGATAAACTTAAACATATACTGGGGAAAACATTTGGCTGAAGACGGAGAATCCTAATCATGCATAGAAAGAAAGTCCTTACTGAAAGGACGGAAAATCCGTACCTCGTGTCCAGTAATGAGATAAGAGTGAAAGTTGAAGGATCTACTCCGACTTCACAGATACTACAAAAATAAGGGACATGAAATGAGTTGTCTGATTACTGTTTACTGTTTACTATTTATTATTTTTGCGTGTTCTCATATTATTTTACTGTTGCGTATAAACCGATTAAACTAATTGTCTGGTGTATTTTCTGATAATTTGACTGTTCTTTAATTATATACTGAATAGTGTATTTCCTGTATTTCTGATTGTATATTGTTATGTATCTTGATTAGTGTATTTCACTGTATGCCAGTATTATAATACTGTAATAAGTAACCGGCTAGAATAGGAAGTTTTCCCGAAATAGAAAGTTTCTAAAATTAGAAGTTTCTTAAAATAGGAAGGTCTCTTTAATTAGTTTCAAACCGGAAAATAAACCATTTAATATTTGTCATACCTTTTTATCCATGAAACTAATTTAACATTATTTATTTAATATATATTTAAATTAAATAATATTTGTAACGCGTATAATTTAAGGTATAAGAACTTACATAATTAAATGATTTAATAAATATAACACGTTCTTCTAGACTTCTTGTCGTAAAACAAACCCGCCAATCCCGAGTCAAAGACTCCCGAGACACTTTGTCTCGGGTCGACTGTGAACCAACACCCCCACAGCCCGACGGCTGTGGACCTGCTGCCCAAAACCCACAGCAGCCACCGACTTTGAGTCGGTTGCTACTGTCTTGCTCTATGTACCCGCTGCCCTGCATTTTTTTCCCATTGTTATCATATTTTTTCCCACTGTTGTTATATGTTTCCCACTGTTGGACAATCCCAAACACACCCTGCTGGAAACTGCAGTCCCAAACGCACCCCTACTGGAACTGCAGTCCCAAACGCCCCTTGTGGCTGCTTGCTGCTTGCGGCTGGTCGGAAAGTGAACCACCGAGACCCACTGGTCTCGGTTTGTGTGCCCAGTCGAACCAAAACAAACCCCTAATCTCGTTTCTCTATTATTTCGTGATGTGTATGGTTAATTAAACCAAGATTATTTATTCTAGATTGATTCATGACAAAACAAAAAGAAAGGGAAAGAGGATTTACTGCTTATACGCGATTGGAGATATACAAACAACATTCGACTTCTCTGACTAGCACAAATCGATCCTTTTTTTTTCTGCCGCCGGTTCTTTAACATCCACCCACGAACCCTATTTTTTTTTGTCTTATTTGTTATTTGGTGAAAAGAGGGACATGTTTGGTTCCTGTGGTATTTTCCTAAAATGGGCTGGGCTTTAAGCCCATTGATTCCTTCTCTAGTAAAAATGCTGCAGCCCACACACATATTTGTGTTGTTTCGTGTTTTTTTTATACATTTTAATGATTGTGATTAACTTTCGTGTTTACTCGTGACGTGCATATATCTATTTTCTGAATAAATAGTTGTAGTATAATTCCCTATATGATAATTATTTTCTGAATAATTAGTTGTAGTAAATTATTTAAATTGAGGCTGCGTATTTAATATTCAGAGATTTTAAAATGCGGGTTTTACAATGATATACTTTCGAAGAAAAAAAATTTCGTTTTTTTCTTATTGTTAAAATTTACGTGAAATATCATATATGATAATATTGTTTCATCATATATGATAACAACGTTAAATCATATATGATATGGTTTCTATCATATATGATATCGGTTTCTATCATATATGATAGGTCATATCATATATGATACTGGCGTTACATCATATATGATATTAGTATCATATATGATAATTTTCGAAAACGTGAAAAAATGAAGAAATTTTTTTTGTCGAAAGTGTATCATATAACATATCTTTAGAAAGATAATTAAAAGCTCTTCGTAACGGTATGTTTTTTTCGCATAACGATTAACGGTTTAAGAGATATTGATATTTGAAAAAAGAGGGCGAAAATATATTTTGTGTTTAATCTTATCTATTGGATTAAAATAAGATGGATGGTGGGGATGAGTCCCCTCATATCCAAAGAAAAGTATGGTATTCAAATGAACTTAAATCTTAAAGTAAACATGTAATCTAACATTCTTTAACATTGTATTCTCGAGTTTTATTAAGAGTAGAAGGAAATAGAGGTGAAAGGAGAGACGAGGGGATGATACGATGAAGAAATTTCTCACTCTATTTTGCCCGGTTTATGTAAGAAAAGGAAAAAGATTAAGAAAATTACCACTATGTCCATATGTATGTAATTGATATCCACAAGACAACACAATAATATATTGTTAATAGTTATGGTCGAATCCAATACATATCATGTGAAAATTGTGCTAAAAATACATATAATCAAACTTTTATTGTTTTTGTAGAATACAACATTCGTATTAATTATTATAAAACTATTCGGGTTTTTTTCTCATTCATCTTATGTCGTTTTATTGCATTTTCACACCAAATTCATCTAAAAGTTTTTTACGTACATATTATGCTTAATTAATGATTAATATTAGGGAAAATTCTTCAAAATGCCTCAAAATGTACTTTTTTTTCTCTTTTTGTACCCACTAAATAAAAAATTCTCAAAAATGTTTTATGCAACTTATGCAACTTTTCAAAATGGTAAATTTTTGGGAAAATTTTGAGAAATTTTTAAACTTTTTTTTTCTATTTTTGAAAAAGTCGCATAAGTTGCATAAGACATTTTGAGAAATTTTCATTTGATAAGCGGAAAAAGAAAAAAAAGGGTGACATCTTAAAGTATTTCAAGAATTTTCCCTTAATATTATGTGTTATGTGTTGTATGTTTAGTTATAACACATTCTCCATCATCTTCATAGTTTTCAGTTTTATCTCGTGAATTTCATTGGTCATATAGTGTTTTTAAATGTTTTATATGTTACTTGTTGCATGTTAATTTTTTTTGCTTGAATTAAATTATCGCATGTTATAACCGTTTGCAACTACATTATAATGTTTTCACGTTTTTTTGTGAAGGTGACACAAAACACTTGGCGCAGTATCACATATCGTTAAATATCTACCACTAGGATTATCCGCCGCTATGCGCGGGTAGTCGCCTAGTGTACTCCAAAGCCTAAAAATAATACCCTTTTGTTATTTAGCATCCGAAAACGTTACGATAATTCAAATTCTCCCCTCGCCCGTATAATACGATAATAGCACATTTTCCTAAAGTGTCGCATTAACAAATATACTCAATCAGAGTGCATCTTTGTTAGATATGTTGAGCATTCCAAGGCTTATAGGCTATATGTTATTGAACATAATGATTCAATTTCTATAAAACTGTAGAAATTAGAAGAGGGGGGAGGGGGGGGGGGGGGAGGGGGGTTGAATAGTTTTTATAATTAAGGTCCTAATTAAAAATTAGGTTTGTCTCAAAATTACCTTTTAAAAAAAAACTAGTTTCATAGTTGTTAAGTAAAGTTCCAAACCAATTTCTATATCTAGTGATTATGGAATTACTATGGATGAATGTAAATATGAGTAAGTAAAGAGTAAGGGAAAAAAAGAACCTAATAGACACCAAGATTTATATTGGTTCAGCAACGAAGCTCTCTCTTCGTTTCTACTCCACTCCTCTAGTACACCTTACTCGAGATTTTCACTATATCCACAAGCTCCCTTCTTGGCGGAGAACACCTTACAACGTCACTCACATTGTTTTCCGACACTAAACTAAATGTCGAGACCTAATCTTAGCTAGGACCAATCTACACACGTCGCCTACTTTACATTTTCTGACACAAGGCTAGATGTCGAGTCCTAATCCAAAGCTAGAACCAATCTTCACAACTATTCACTTTCAAGTTGAGTGAGAACTTACAAGACACATACACACAATTGTTGGGACTTAGATATTTTGAGTTGATATGACAAAACAAGATGAAGGACCTAGTAGTAATATGTTAGCTTAGATAGTAAGCTAGGGTTGTGATGTAACCCTAGTCCCTCTATTATATAAAGAGGGTAGGCACCTTGGTTTTATTCACTCATTCATAAACAATGTAAACCATAGGTGTGTGTGTGTTCCTCCTGGCGTCAAGCCTATAAGGCGCCAGGACTAGTAGCTTATTAGTAGTCAGCTTATTAGTAAGCTTATTAATAGTAATCATTTATTAGTGAAAGCCTTGTTCTTGGTTATGATTGTTCTTATTCTTATTCTGAAGGTCTACGATATCTTAGGATTGTGCAATCTATGGATTAGATCTATTGATTAGAATGGATGAAGGAGGAAGATGGGGAAGAAGGAGATGAGGGTATAGAGAGAGAAAGGAGAGAAAAGAAAAGTAGAGAGAGAAAGTGATTTAATTAAAATGAAAAGTATGAAATGAAAGAAAACCACCCCTCCTAACATGCTAGGAGGGGGTTTATATAGCCCACCCTACATGTGGGCTATATGGACTATATAGGATCACGAGCCCAATATCTTTAGAGTGACCAATCCTTTCTAAATACGTAAAAACGTATTTCCAACAATCTCCCCCTAAGGGAGCTCACTCCAAGTTACAATGTCCTAAATAGTCTATAGCTCGTGATCTATACTAATAATGATGTGACCGAGACTTTCTTTGGGAAAACGTATTTCCAACAATCTCCCCCTAAGGGAGGTCACACCATTTTACAAAATCTTAAACCTAGCATCTATGCTTGAGTCTTCGATCTTGTTCTTGTGAATATGCTTGATGTGATCTTTGACTTTAGTCTTGAGCATGTTTCCTTGCCTTGACCTTGTGCATTCATCACTTGTGAAATTTGCCTCTTCGTGACTTCATGTTCCACATACTTATACCTTTAAATTCTTGAAAGCTTCAGAGTTTGATACAACGGAAGACTTGACCTTCAGACTTTCTTGAATTTGTTGAAGTACTAATTGTATGTAGTATAAGCATGTGGTGACGACTTCTTCTGGATTGTACACCGCAATGCCACCTTCTTGTTACGCTGCATAAGATAGTTAGCAACAAACAATATACACGGATGAAATGGCCTTGAACATTTCATTCTAATTCGGTAGCATTTTACCTCCGGTCGGTGAAGACCGTTGGACGATATTAAATATCGTACTTGTGGCAGGTAGTTTCAATAAAGAACCTCCTTGACAAGATTTCGCGGGTAAACCCGTTCTCTTTACTCGACCGTCCAAAGCTGACTGCGAACGTAAAGAGTGAATCATTTGGATAATATTATCCGCATGATTTGAAGCCGTCAATTCATGTTCCTGGAACAAGTGAAGTTCAATTAAGAACCGCACCATCGTTGCTTTCCAGTTGTCACTAGCTTGATTCATATAGAATCTTGCAAGTTACCTACCAAGTGCTGTTTGATGTTAACACTAGAAGGATTTCCATTCATCACTGTAAATACTTAATAGTATTACTCTAAATGTTCTGGCAAGATCACTAAGATATTGCGTAGAGGCCTGGAACGTGTTTAAATTCATTTAAGAATTAAACCACTGTTGCTTTCCAGTTATCACAAGTTTGATTCATAAAGAATCGCACAAGTCACCTACCATGAGCTTTTTGATATTCGCTCAAGAAGGATTTCCATCTTCATTGTAAATACTTTCGTATTACTCGGATGTTCAGGCAAGATCATGAAGATTTTACGTAGGACTCTTAAGATCTTTCTTACTTTTCACAGTGTGTGAAGAAGCAAGGAAATATGAAAGTGTGTCCTAATGAGATATTTGATGATCTCAAATGGCTCTAGACTCGATCGTGCATTTTGGATTTTAGTTATCGGAGGCTGGAGAGGAGTGCCACCTTTTCAATACCAATTTATTCGGAGTGAATAAATCAATAGATAATGTGTTGTCTCCGTGTGATTAAAACAAATATCTTTTGAGAGATATCTGAGTTAGCTGGGATGGGTTGTGCCTTGCATCACTGGGTCCATGATGTCTATCTTCAATATCGAGAATCATAAATGATCTCAATAGCATATGAATTGACCCGGTTTCTGCCTAAGTTGTAAGGAGGGCTACCTTCTTTACACCCTTTATTTTTACAATTCTTTTTCATTCTTCAACCCCTTCAATGCTTACCAATACGTCATCACTAGCACCTTGTTCTGATTGTTCCAGTGCTAACTTAAGTACTTGGTCGGCATTCAGCTACATTCACAATCTTTCTCCATCTTTCCTAAGGACTACTATTTCTAGCTATGGAATGTCCTTGGGAAGATTCCTCCGGTTCTAGAGAAATCATTGGACTTTAACCTATCCTACCATCCTTATGTCACCACAATCTTCACTGTCGTGAATAGAGATGTTTTGGGTAAGTGTATGTCACCATGAAATCCATTTTGAAGTGCAAATCCATTTTGCTCCCCCTTAACATATGCCACGATATCCGAAAACATTTCGCACATGTCGGGATGAGCTAACACGTTAAGTCAAACCATTTGTGATTAATCATTTCCCATATTAAATCACATTTTCTCCCCCATATTAAAAATATTAACCCAATCGATGTTTTTAATATCAATTGATTTAATAGCATTTTAAGAAAATTTGGGAAGAAAAATGCAAAGCCAAGTATCTTCATGAGTTACACAAGCTCCCCCTCAAATTAATGAGGGTCTACTTGAAACGTAAATTAAATACCTTTTAAACACAAGTGTAAGGTATTTATCACGTGCAAAGATCATATATGATAATGAATTCACAGTATTAGAAATTTACAAGGTTGGACCTGAATGATGGAGAACATCATATGAAAGAAGCACATGGTTCTTGTTCACGAATGTTGGTCTTCCTCGTAACTTCTGAAATCATCTTCCCCTTTACACCACATAGACAATTGATATCGTTGTCTTGACACCAACTTGTGAACTATGGCACTTTCGGCATCGAAGATTCTGAATGCTGGACAATTGCTCCCCCTCAATTGTTGACCCGTGTTCTACTTAATGAGCTGTAGTCGTCGTTTGAGCAGTCGCATCGTCTAGTATGTAGATATCAATTGCAACGAACTTCGGATTGTGGAGTTGATAACTTCGGATTGTAGAGTCAAAGCTTTCCGGTGAAATGCTTGACTTCAATGTGAAAAGCGGGTTACTATCAGAAATAATAGCAAACCATATGGAGCATGTTTTAAATCGTTTAAACTTCTGCTCGAACTTTATTTACAACCCCGTGTCATTATTGAATGACATTTCTAGGTTCGTAAATATTATCGATTCCAGAAGACATGCTCGTTTTATCAAAACGTTTTTGAACACACAATTTTGAAAGATTTAGAAAAACCTTTTGAGAAATTCTTGAAAAATTGTGTTCAAAGTTTTGAAAACCAATTACTTGAGCTTAAGATTTGGAATATCTTGGGAAAGCTCAAGTCCGAGAAGTTGTAAACTACTCGTTGTAAGGATAAGTTATCATCGGCGATAAACTTTCCTTTTATCTGAAGGACGAGTCCTAAGCTGACATTTACTTAGAAGTCGTTTTCATGAGCTTGAAAACTTTGACTGTTTTAACGGAAAGCTCATGACCGAGAAAGGTTAATTTCTCGTTATGAGGAAAAGTTCTCTTATTTAAAAGATACACTTTCATTTCTGAGCTTAAAACTTCGAATGTTTTAATACAAGCTCATGACCGAGAAAGTTGAATTTCTCGTTATGAGGATAAGTTATCATTAATGATAAACTTTCCTTTATTTGAAGTTCGAGTTACAGTCTGACATTTAACTGTAAGTCATTGTGCATGAGCTTAAAAACTTCGAATGTTTTTAATATTAGCTCATGCCCGAGAAAAATTAATTTCTCGTTGTAAGGATAAGTTTATCATCGGCGATAAACTTTCCTGCCTTTGAAGAACGGGTTACAGACTGTCATTTATCTATAAGCCTTTGTGCATGAGCTTAAAAACTTGGAATGTTTTTTGATATAAGATCATGCCCGAGAAAAATTAATTTCTTGTTGTTAGGATAAGTTTACCATCGGCGATAAACTTTCCTTTCTTTGAAGATTGAGTTATAGTCTGTGATGTGACTATAAGTCCTTATGCAGTTAAGCTTAACCATGAATCCCCTGAGACACTTGTTTCTCTGATATCTGCTTCTTCAGCAACCAAACTCTGAGAGTATCCTTAGTTGAACGGTATACAATGATTGGACCGCTTCGTTCTTTTGGAACATCAACTTTGGTACCTGCATTCTCATTAGGAATTTGCTTGCTTTGACATGGGTTAGCGATATCAATCTTAGAAGCACGTGGGGGTTCACAGTTGGCTTTACTTGTGTCAGAGGCGACCTGAGTAGATGATTCACTTATCTTAGCTGGCAAACGTTTCCTTTTATAGAAAACCTTAAGTTTAGGCTTAAGTGAAGTATCATCTTTATCAATTTCCTCCCTAGTGGTCTTAGTGGAATCGGAGACTATCCTAGTTAAAGGGCACTCGTTTCCTACAAGAGTGAAAGTTCTACCAGTGGGGCGCCAAACTTTACCAAAGGGTTTGATTTTAGCTATCCACTGGGACTTAATTCTAGCACGGGAGTTCACCTCATCAAGTAATTTTTTGATACAGGAATCATGATTGGCTCTAAAGACACATTTTCTACATGTTTTACAGGTAGCATATTTAATGTCCAAGTAATTCCTAGATGATTGATCGATGCTCCTAGGAGATGACATACTACGGTTAGCAGTGTTGGGTAATCTAGAAGGCATGTGACTAGGATTGACATTGCTATCTCTTACATGTGTCTTTTGCATAACTTCCCTTAGACCAGATTTATGGCCAACGTCATTTGAACTAGTTCTAGACGTGGTCTTGGTATTTTTAGGGAAACTAGAGGCAATCATATGATTTGGTCTTGCTAAAGCTGGAGTGATCACATAGGGCCTAGTTGCTGGAGTGACTGGTCTAGAAAGATGAACCAAATCAACTTAAGAGGCAAACCGGGGTCTCGAGGATTGTGGTCGCTCGGATCTAAATGCAGTAGGTTGTCTGACAATCGGTTGTCTGACGAACTGATTTGTAGGCGGTTTCCCCAAGATTGATGGTTTTTCAAGCTTAGTGTCCACACTAGGTCCTCTATTTTTCCTTAACTCGTTTTTCAACGCGGCTATAGCAAAGACCTTTTCCTGTACTTGAGCCTTTAATGTCTCATTCTCTTTAAGCACTCTATCTTGGGATGCCAATTTAGACTCTAGTAACTGAATTTGTTTCAAAAGATTATCCTTTTCAGCTTTAGAATCTAAGACTTTTTGATCCAATTTTCTTTCAAGAACAACGTTTGACTTTTCAAGTTTTTCAAAGTATGTTTCAAATTTGTTCGTTTTCTTTGAAAATTCAATTTTGGCATCCTCAAGATCTTTTGATTGTTGAGCTACAATCGTTTCGAGCTCTCTAATCTTGGAATCAGAAGCAGTCAATGAAGCAGTTATAATACAATTATCATGATGTACTATAGCATTCTGAACAATCTCTCCCCCATTATGACTTACATCGGATGAATCAGAAGTGATATTGCTATCACTCTTTTCCAACCCATGTTTGTCATAATTAGGTTCAGAATGCTCAATATGCGGTATATCATCAGCATATACATCATAAACAACATTACATTGTACCATGTTTGCAGGCTCTTCGTCATAAACGGGTAAGGTGTCATCAAGAAGGATCTCGTGAACATTCCCTGACGTGCCACTGGTATCATGTTGTCCTTCTGATTCTGAGCTCTTGCAATCGTTAGGCTCCAAGTTGTCAACCGTGTGACCATTCTCCTCTTGCATCTGCATCATAGATTCTTTCACCCCATTATCATACCTTTGCTTAAGTCGAGATCTTTCATAAATCGAAGACGAGACCGATGTCATGAGTTTCAATATTGTACCACGGAAAACTCGAAGCTTGGTATGTGTTTCTCGAAGAAATGACTGGCAAATCACTGAACTTTCAGACTTGATGATATTGAATTGGAGGAAAGGCGTGAGTTGGGTCACAAGAGTCTTATATGCAAGTGCCGATGCAGAGTGATTAAAGGTTTTATTGTTGAGTTGCTCGGCGAGTTGGGTCAAAGTGGTGAATATTGAATCGATGAATATATGACGATCTTGTCCAAAGATGGTCACAAATTCGTTCCCTCCTTGAATCCTCGAAAGAGTGACAAGATGAGACTGAAGCATTTGAAATGAAATGATGCCACTTTTTCTAACTTTGTTTTGCATTGAATGCGATTCTCCCTCTTGAAATGTCGAAGTCAACGAATCCATTGAATGTGATAAAAAAGTTGATTGTGGATGTGGTTGGTTTCGGAATTTAACACTTCGTGAAAAAACGAAAGATCCGTAAATAACACTTAAAAATCCTCGATGGATGATATAAATCTTTTATCGGCTCAATGATTGTTGTCGGCTCAAACATTGATAAAACAAACCCGATCAAAAATCCGCCAGCAAAATAAACCTTGGCACTTTATCACGTTTTCACGTCATCTTTCTCCCGACTATAACTTAATATCACAAAATTTTTCCAAAATAAAAATTTAAATAAAATAAAATAAAATTAAAATAAAATAAAAATAAAAATAAAACTAAGAATTGATTATCAAAATAGAATTAATATCAAAAATAAGAATTTTCAAAATAAAAACGAAAATTAACTTAAGATAAAAACTAACGTTTTACGAAAGTTTTTCAATACCACACACGTGGCCTAGTCAAAATAACGCACCACATTACCCTCACACGTGGCCTTCTAACTAGTTTCTTGTTTTCTCTGTCCACACAAGATAAAAACCAATTACCGAGACACTCTCTCTCTCTCCTCACTCAAATGAAAGTCCTTCGTCTCTCTCTCACACCAAATAAAACTCCGTCTCTTTATTTACTTTTTTCTTTGACAAAAAAAAAAACAGATACAACCTCTCTCGTCTCTTTAATCCTCAAGATCTCACAAACCTAATCTTCTATCAAGAAAACCACGCAACCACAATCGTATCTATCTTCAAACAAACGGTTAAAACTCAGCCACCAATCTCTCTTCAAAATACAAACACAAATCACAATCTTTCCCTTGAATCGAATCAAAGACACCACATATCAAATCATCCGAATCATCATCATCAGCATCATCAAACGCAACCTATGAACATACGCAAGATTTTTGGCTTCAAGATCTATCAAAATGGATCTCGGGTAGGTTTTATATCATTGCATGTTGGTTAATCTTGATATCTATCGAGTTTTCCTCTCATCTGTAGAGTCTTTCTGTCGAGTGTTGATGTCGAGTGGGTTTCGGGGATGTTGATGTCGAGTCTGTGTGAGGGTCAGGGTTTTGGTTTGTCGAGAGTTCGATTGTGAGTGAGGGAGCTAATTTGTTGTGTGAGACGAGAGGTTGTGGGTTATGTTTCGAGGTTGTGGTCTGAGTCGGTTGTGAGTGAGGGAGTGGTGTGGGTGGTGAGGGGGAGTCTGTGAGTCGAGGGTGTTGGTTTGTGGAGTCGAGTTGTGGTTTCAAGTTGAGTCAAGTCGAGGGTCTTGGTCAAAGAGTCATATGTAGTTGTCTGTGATGTTGAGTTCGAGTCTGATTTCCCGTTATGTTTGAATCACTCCTATACGGAATAAATCCTATACGGAATAACTCCTATACGGAATAAATCCTACCCGGAATAAATCCTACCCGAAATAAGTCCTACCCGGAATAAGTCCTATGCGGAATAAGTCCTACGCGGAATAAATCCTACGCGGAATAACGGCCTATGCGGAATAACATTTTGTTCGGAATAAACTGTTTGATCGAAAAAAAAATGATGGACAGATTGATGGGATATGGATAAAAAAGGACTGATGACAAGATCAAAAACCTGGGACTTTTGACAGTTTTGACCAAAAAATAAAACTATAAACAAACTGATATAAAAAACTGATTGGACAAAAGAAAGAAAAAAAATAAAATTAAATGAAATAATAATAAAAAACATATATTAAAACACTGATGATTTTGGAAGGATGATAGGACATATTTGATACGAATAATAAAAAAATTGATGATTAAGAAATAGAATATTTAGAAAAATTATAAAAAAAACTATTTGGACAGGTTTTTTAAAAAAATTGACTACACAGATTTGAAAGAAAAAAAATGAGACGAAATATTTGAAAGAAAAAACGAGATCAGCAAAAACTCAACACATAAATTTCAATCAAATTAATAGATAAAAAAACACAAATCCTAAGATTTAACCATGGCTCTGATACCAATTGAAGGTCTACGATATCTTAGGATTGTGCAATCTATGGATTAGATCTATTGATTAGAATGGATGAAGGAGGAAGATGGGGAAGAAGGAGATGAGGGTATAGAGAGAGAAAGGAGAGAAAAGAAAAGTAGAGAGAGAAAGTGATTTAATTAAAATGAAAAGTATGAAATGAAAGAAAACCACCCCTCCTAACATGCTAGGAGGGGGTTTATATAGCCCACCCTACATGTGGGCTATATGGACTATATAGGATCACGAGCCCAATATCTTTGGAGTGACCGATCCTTTCTAAATACGTAAAAACGTATTTCCAACATATTCTGCTGTGCATGTTACAATCATGATCATGATATCCCAGATGAGTCTAGATCCTAAGACTCAACAAGTGGTATCAGAGCTTGTTGGCTCTCGATCTGGTTGATCTACAAGGTTTTTGTTAGTATTTTCTGTTTTTATAAATAAAGGTGCTGATCTAGGGTTTTTCCCAACAAACCCTAGATGATTCGTTGTCCTGTTGCTTGATCTATCATGTTTGTACTGTTATGTGATGTTGCTGTTGGTACTTTGATGGTGATCATACTAGCTTTGGTGAGTTGATTTGAATCAACGATGAACCCTAGTGTGATCTAAGATATTTATAATGGTGTTTAATGGAGATACAAGTGTTGCTTTTCTGTTTTTAATATTAGGGTTTTCAGCAACCTTAAGATTGATATAACAGAAAGTCGAGTAACTGTTATTGCTGCTTGAATCACGAATGTTAGGGTTTTGTACAAAACCCTAAACTAGACATGGTCATGGTGTTGATGAACGTAAATAATTACAGAAAGGTTGGTAATATTTTATTTTGATCTGCTGTTGGGTTTGATGGCCTTGATTTGTGGATATCAAAGATGAATATGACGTGTGATAATAAGGCTGATGTAAGTACAAATGAGACGTAAAGGAGAAATGGAAAATTGAAAAGGCTGTTTGCGAGAGCTTGTTTTGTACATATGATTGTACATAGGAGAAACAAGTATGAAAGTGATGACTGCTAGGAGAAACAATGAGATGCCACATGATATGCAAGTCTTTCACGTGACTCATTTAGGTACTACTTTCGTTCATTTCTTTCATTGGTTTATTGCCTGGTGAGTAGTCCAAAATGCTCTAAAAACAAGGGTGCATGTGACGTGACCTTGTGAACCATGAGTTTGCATAGCTTCACATACATATTTTTGGAAGCCATAGTTTTTTTGGGTACTATTTTCTAGGGAGTATATTGGATCATATATTTGCTTGCGATTTGCTGGATGCGTAAATTATGGAGATAACAACTAGTTTTAAAAAAGGCCGCAGGTATACACGTTTGATCTAGCTAAAAAGGTGGATAATTTTTATTTATTTGCATCATATATTTGGTAGCCTTTATGACCCACAAAACTATTGGAATTGGGTTTTGCATATCTGTTTGGAAATAACGTGTGACCATTATACTTACCAAATTTGTGGGATCTTATTCTCTCTTCCTGGTTTATTTGATAACGTGGGAAATGATCTTTGGATAGTAACTACTTTTAAGGGGAAGATTATACGTCCACATATTTGGTTGATTGTGTCTCCATAATTTAAGGGATGTTGCATGTATAATATATATGTAATATGTATATTATACGGGGATACTAGTTATGATGGGAGAATTTTTGGAAACACGTTCTACAATCCCTGAATTAGAGGGATTCTTATTACTCCTTTAATACTCATAACTATCACGTTGTTCTCTGGGATGATAAGTACGTGTGACTACATCAGATTTTAAAGTGTATTAAGTTTCGTCCATATTCACTTTTAATGCATCCAGGTTTACAACAGCTTCAGCGACAATGTGGTATAATGAAAAAAAAGAAGAAAAAAAAGAAAAAAAAAGAAAAAAAAGAAAAAAAAAGAAAAGAAAGGGTTTGTGAGATGCTACTAGTGGTTTTCGTCATGCTGTTACTACTGGTGAGATATGGTTCCTACTGTTGATATATATTCATGTTGGTTGTGTTCTCGGTTCCTCCTGGTAATATTTGATGGTTCCTCCTGGTTGAATCATTGGTTCCTACTGGTCGGTTCCTACTAGTCGGTTACTAGTGGTCCGTACCACTGGTCGGTTCCTACTGGTTTGTTCCTACTGGTAGGTGTATGTTCTTGCTGACTTTCTTCTGGTTCTTGCTGGCTTGTTGTATACTAACTTTCTTTGGCCGGTTTTGGTTCCTACTGGTCACGTAAGATTACTACTGTTTTGAGTTAGTGACTAGTCTGATGTCACTACTGTTACTAGAAGAGGAGTTCTCAGCCATCGCTATTTCGTTGAGAAGATTCATTGAAGAAGACGCTTGATTATTACTTACTTGATATTGTAGTTGATTTTCACAGGTTTTGTGTTCTTATCATATCTTAAAAGACGTGATGAACCTTTTAAGATAACTTGCTTGGTTTGTATGGTGACGAAGACTTGACATATCTAGCGAAGGGGTACGATCTATTCATATCTTAAAAGGAGTAGGAGCCTTTTTAAGATAACTTGCTCTATGCGTACATTTGCTATCACTTGAAGGGGTTACGTTATTGTGCTCAGTGTCTCATTTATTTGAGGATTTTTGTTCGAGCTCGACGTCACGTGGTTAGTGCAAGACATAAGACATAATTTTGGGAGATTCCACTTATTCATCAAATTTGTTATACTTGATTTTTTTCATCAGTGATCTCTCCATGGAGCCTACTGGATTCGCCATGCACTTCATAAGGGGAAGGCGATCCCTTTTGAGTTGATGTGACAAAAGGGGAAGAATGCATGGATCAAGGGGAAGCTTAGCCTTCATCTATATTAGCTTCAGGGGAAGCTTGTGCTTACTAGTTTTGTCAAATCAACTAGGGGAAGATTGTTGGGACTTAGATATTTTGAGTTGATATGACAAAACAAGATGAAGGACCTAGTAGTAATATGTTAGCTTAGATAGTAAGCTAGGGTTGTGATGTAACCCTAGTCCCTCTATTATATAAAGAGGGTAGGCACCTTGGTTTTATTCACTCATTCATAAACAATGTAAACCATAGGTGTGTGTTCCTCCTGGCGTCAAGCCTATAAGGCGCCAGGACTAGTAGCTTATTAGTAGTCAGCTTATTAGTAAGCTTATTAATAGTAATCATTTATTAGTGAAAGCCTTGTTCTTGGTTATGATTGTTCTTATTCTTATTCCGCTGTGCATGTTACAATCATGATCATGATATCCCAGATGAGTCTAGATCCTAAGACTCAACAACAATCACATCACTTTGTAGTTTAGTGAGAACTTACACACAAGACTTATTACAACACAAGACACATCCAAGTATACACATATAACTTGCATCAACACAACACTTGTAAAACCCGCATTAAAAACCTATAAACAGTACACGTGAACAGTAACTTACGAAAACACGATAAAATTTAAACTTTCCATTTATAATATTAATACACGTGTCACGACAATAAATAACGAACAATCATGAATATTATAAATGTGACACGATCACGAATACCAAAATCGAGAATACTAAATCACGAACATACACGCTAATTTCTTTAACACAGAAAAGTTACGGGTTACCCTTAGTGGGCCCCATATGCCGCGGCTAGAGCAAGAGAAAGGAGGCCAAGTGGGCCTTTGGCCCATATCACACTTTTAATAAAACATCAGGAGAAATCTTTTTTCATTATTTTTTTTAGGTTTTCAGAAAAGTTTTTCCTGCCTCCTTGTCTCACCATTGCCGCCGGCCATATAACAACAACAAGGGCGATTCAGACGATTTTTGCTATTGGTTTTGTGTTCGTGATCATTCTCTTTTTCTTTTCACGCATTCGGTATAAATCAAACCTTTTTCTTTTTATTTAATTCTCTTGATTTCATGTTATAATTTAATTAATCATCAAGAGCAAGAATAAAACATGTAATAGATTAATTAAATCATGTTTTCGGGTTTGGTTTAGTGTGGGTGTGGTTCGACCGAGACACCGAGACCCCATATGGGGCTCGGCTTGTTTCGATTACCACCACCGAGAGTCCCAAGACTCTCGGCTTGGGTTGGTGTGGGCTCAGACGCAGCAAGGCAACCCCGACCAAAGGTCGGTGTGTGTTTGTTTGTTCGGTTTGTGTGCACCGAGGCACCACTGAGACCCCCAAAGGGGCTCGGTTGATTTTGTTGTTCGGACCCGAGACCAAAAGGGACCCCGACTTTAAGTCGGGGTATGTGTACATGTTGGTTGATTTATTTAGTGTCAACCGAGACCCCTCCAAGGTCTTGGTGGGACTTTGATTTTAGCTTATGTGATTCGGCTTATATATAAACACGGGCTCGGGATCGGGTTTTTCATAAAAACTATTTTTATAAGTCATGTTATATTAATCTTTAGGTTAATTAATTTATTAAATTAATTCATGTATAACCTAAGGTAGTTATACTTAGTTATTTTAATTAAAACATGTATTTTAATTAAAATCATATAATGTATAATTAATTAAATTAACCAGTTATTTAATTAATGAACTATAACCAAGACTTGTATTGTACTAATTAAACTTTAATTATTAATTTTAAGCCAACTTATTTCTAAATATGGAAACTTACTATCTTTGAAAACTTTCTATTTTTAGAAACTTACTATTTATGGAAACCTGCTATTCTTAGAAAGTTACTTAGTATTACAATACAAGTATTATAATACACTAATACATGAATAATACTCAACAGAACATCATAATAACTACAGTTAACACAGTAAATAGTAAAACATAACAGAATACGTAACAAGCTACTAATACACGGAACGAGTAAAACACATTTAATTCAGAAAACTCATACAAGTCCATATTTTTATGTAGTGTTATCCGTCGAAGCGGATTACTCTTCATCGTTACCGTTAGCTTCTACTGGACATAAGGTACGGATTTCCCGTCCTTCAGTAAGGACAATCTCTTCCTTCATTAGGATTTCCCGTATGCAGCCAACTATTTTCCCCAGTAGTTACAGATTAAATGCTTATGTTTTATTAGTTACCTTATCCATATACATGCATGACCAGTTTCACCTAGTTATGGAGGTACCATAACCATAACACTAGAGGCACTAGTGTTATGACTTCACCACGGCGGAGTGATAGCTCGTGGCGTCCCTTTTCAGTTATTTGGCCATTATATTATTATATTATCATGTGGGACGTATGGGTGCATCCTAGTTACATGTTTTAGTCAGGATTTCATGGTGAATGTAGTGTGTGCCTTGCATCCTTCACAAGAAGCTGATCCCTCCTACCCAATTACCAATTAATTAGAGGCAACCCCTCTAATTGCATGACGAGGTCTCCCCTCAAAGTATTCATGCACGTTGTTGACCTCATGACCTATATTGGCTATTATAGTACATTAACTAATACAAATTTTCATAAGTAACATAAGCTATGTTTTCAGAACTAAAACCAGTTAACATGACAGACAACTAGGTTTTCCAGGACTTATTCATTTCCGCTGCCATTCATGCTTATTACTCTTTATATGCTTCCATATTCTATGTTCTCCATGCTTTATTGTGTATCCGTGCACTGAGCGTTATGCTCATCCGTCTACTTTTCCATGTTCCCAAACGGCAAATACCCAAGGACGAAAGTAGGAACTCGAGAGTATGTGCATTCGGAGGAAGCTATCCGGCCTCTTTTACCTTGTGCATTTATTCCTAATTTATCATACTTTACTTCTTTTGGACATTGTTTAGTCCTTTCTATTTACAGTACTTATACTGATTATTTGTGAGTTACTAGACTACCGATGTTTGATTCCGGTATTTCTATTTATGGTCATGAATGTTTAGACATTTACCTTGCATGCTTTGATGATACGCCATAATTTACTGTAGCATCCTATCCTATTAAATGGGGAGTTACAATTATGGTATCAGAGCCCAAGGTTTCGACCTGTAGCTCTGTAAAACATGACCTATGACTTACGGGTAGTCACCAGTGTCTTCCTAGAACCGACAGTTGGTTTTCATGCATTCATTCATTTTCATTTTATTTCATGCATTCATATCATTGTAATAGGTTTATGACTAAGTAATGGTTGGTACAGGACTGGCCCTATTTAGTCGCATGTGCTTTTATCGAAACTTTTAACTTTAGGACCGACCCATTGGCGTCTCCGCGCCATGTCTTTTGTTTTGAGTGAATTGAGCATAGGCGTTCACTCCCGTTCATATAAAAGTTTTATAAACTGCATCATGCATTTTTACATTGTTTCATGCATTATAAACTGCTTCATTGATTTATACATTGTTCATGCATTTTTTTATGTTATCTCATTTCAGATTTATGATTTATGTTGCATTTTGTTGTTTTAAACTGTCAGATGGTGAACACACGCAGTATTCGGGAGATAGTTGCAGTTGCTAATGCAGATTTGCAAGACGTCCTTCACCAGAACGATAACTACCCCCTACACCAAAAATCTTTCCCACATCGATGAGGGGTAGACTGACCAAGGAGTACTACGCAATTAGGAAAAGAGAGGAGGAAAATAGCAACGAGTTCATGCATCGCTTTCTTTGTTTGGCTGGTGTGTTAGGGCCAACAACGGGTAATGCTGAGGAGCGAGCACACCATTTTCGTGGGGCGCTTCGCCCATCCATCGCTAATAACTCGGCGTATGCTACCTGAAACACGGTGGCACAAGTTTCCGATGCAGCACATAAGCTTGAGATGCTTCAGGACGAGAGGAGTTCGGTGATGACAGAGCAGTGAAGAGGTATCTTCAATCACCAATTGTAAACAATCATTTCCATCAGTATTATTCATTTCATATAATCCTCTGTTCAACATTATATTCTAGGCAGAAGACTGACGACCGTAAGCCTGCGGCCGCTCAGTAGCAAGCATCCAAGGGAAACGATCAGACTAGCGACCGTTCTGGTTTTTGGAGGCGTGGCGGTAACGATGGTTACCGTAACAACGCTACTAACTCGAACAACAGCAGGTCCCTACATTAACCTTATTTCATGTTAAACTGTTTTATGTTATGGTATTCTGACACTCCAGCAATTGTCAATTCAGGATCAATGGTAACGGCAGGGATCAGGACCGTAGGGGTTCATAGCCTAACCGTTCTACCTTATCTGGTAAATTTTACACCTTCTATGTAATCATGTTTATGTTCCACGATCATGCCTCATGCATGTAATCCTTAAATAGGCTCTCAGCTAACTAGGACGCCTGCTGGAGGATTCACGCATCCTGTCTGTCCTACTTGTTCGCGTAGACACTCTGGTATTTGTCGCCGAGGTACTGGTGGTTGTTTCAAGTGTGGCCAACAAGGCCATCAGCAGAAGGACTATCGCTAGGGTGAGATAGAAGGCACCTCTGGGTACGCCGATACCAAGCCACCTCCTACTTCTGGTCGCGTGTTCACTACTACTAGAGATCAGACGAATAAGACTTCAGGTACCATCACCGGAAATCTCTTTATGAATGGTTTGGCAGCATGTGTTCTATTTGATACCGGAGCGACGCATTCAGTCGTATCCACTACTTTTGTTGTACGTGTTATTTCCCCGATGCCATTAGATAATGCCTTATGCATTTCCACGCCACTTAGGGACTCTGTATGAATCACTCAGGTGTACAGAGATCTTCCCCTAGAATTTGATGACAAGATCCGTAGAGTTGACGCACTTCCTTTGGACATGTGCGATTTTGAATTGATTTTAGGCATGGACTGGTTATCCAAACACCAGGCTATAATTGACTGCCACACTTATCAGGTTATCTTAGGTAATGTTAAATCTACAGAGTACATACACCATGGTTTTCTTCCAGGGAGGTCAGTACGGATTATTTCATCCATGGAGGCGCGTGCATTGCTATCACACGGCTGTCAGGGCTTCATAGCCAATATTCATGACATTACTGTCGAGTCTCCATCAATCCAAGATCAGCCTATTGTGTCAGAGTTTCCTGACATATTTCCAGATCAACTTACGGGCATACCACCTGTTCGTGAAGTCGAGTTTGGAATCGAGCTCATACCAGGTGCAGAGTCGATTTCCAAAGCTCCTTACCGTATGGCTCCTATAGAGCTTAAGGAACTAAAAGATCAGCTGCAGGAACTTCTGGAACGAGGATTCATCCGTCCCAGTGCATCGCCATGGGGTGCACCGGTACTGTTCGTGAAGAAGAAAGACGACAGCATGCGTTTATGTATAGACTATCGTGAGCTGAACAAGATCACGATCAGGAATCGTTATCCTTTGCCGCATATTGATGACCTATTCGATCAAATTCAGGGCGCCAAGCATTTCTCGAAGATAGATATGAGGTCCGGCTACCATCAGTTACTGGTCAAAGAGCAGGATATCTCCAAGACTGCTTTCCGTACACGTTATGGGCACTACGAGTTCGTAGTCATGCCATTTGGACTCACTAATGCTCCAGCTGTCTTTATGGATTTGATGAACCGTGTCTTCTATGAGTTTCTGGACAAGTTCGTTATTGTGTTCATTGATGACCTCCTGATATTATCCAAATCCAAGGAGGAACATGAGGAACACCTTCGTACAGTCTTACAGATTCTTCGTTAGAAGCAGCTGTATGCCAAGTTCTCTAAGTGTGAGTTTTGGTTAACCAAGGTGGCATTTCTGGGCCATATTGTATCTGTAGAAGGGATCACCATGGATCCTACCAAGTTTGAAGCTATCACTAAATGGCCGAGACCTACATCTGCAACAGAAGTTAGAAGTTTTCTGGGTTTAGCTGGCTACTACCGCAGGTTTGTAGAGAACTTTTCACGGTTAACCTTACCTTTGACTAAGCTAATAAGGAAAGAAAGAAATTTGTCTGGACAGTAGAGCGAGAGAAGAGCTTTAAAGATCTGAAGCAGAAGTTAGTGACTTCACCCATTCTTACTCTCCCATCTGGCTCAGGTGGATTTCAGATATATAGTGACGCTTCAGGAAAGGGTTTAGGTTGCGTTCTCATGCAACATGGGAAGGTTATTGCATACGCATCACGACAGTTGAAACCTTATGAAGAAAACTATCCTACTCACGATTTAGAGCTTACAGTAGTTGTTTTCGCGTTAAAGATCTGGAGACATTATTTGTATGGTGAATCATGTGACATATTCACCGACCACAAGAGTCTCAAGTACATCTTCAGCCAGAAGGAACTGAACATGAGACAGAGGAGATGGTTAGAGCTATTGAAGGACTACGACACCAACATTCAGTACCATCCTGGTAAGGCGAATGTGGTGGCAGATGCTCTAAGCAGAAGGTCGGGTATGATTGCTGGCATATGGATTGCAAAGGAGATCATTCGTGACCTAGAGATGACTGATATTGAGTTTTGTGTACGAGGACAACACGGTTACTGGGCTAATCTTAGAGTGGAACCAGAATTACATTCTAGGATCAAGGAAGCTCAGAAGGACGATGGTGAGATTTGGGCTATCATTCAGAACCTTGATCAGCAAACGGAGTTTCGTGTTGACGAAGACGGTATCTTATGGCAGGGCACTAGACTAGTGGTTCCTGATGACTCTACTCTCAGGGAAGCTGTGTTGACCGAGGCTCACAGTTCTCCATTTACCATACATCCTGGTTCTACCAAGATGTACCACTACATCAAGCAACACTTTTGGTGGAGTGGTATGAAGCAGGATGTTGCCACCTTCGTTTCTAAGTGTCTGATCTGCCAACAGGTGAAGATCGAACATCAGCGAGCTAGTGGTTTACTACAACCATTAGATATTCCAGCATGGAAGTGGGACAAAATCTCCATGAATTTTGTTACTGGTCTTCCGGTTACTCAGAAGAAGAACGACGCTATCTGGGTTATTGTGGATAGGTTGACTAAATCTGCTCATTTTTTGCCGATTCGCAAGGAGCATCCGATCAGCAAATTAGCAGACACATTCCAGAGGGAGATCATGAGACTACATGGTACTCTATCAGAAATCATCTCTGACAGAGATCCCCGTTTCACATCACGTTTCTGGCAGAGTCTGCAGAAAGCTTGAGGCACCAGACTTAAGCTAAGCACTGCCTTTCATCCTCAGACCAACGGACAGTCGGAACGTACCATTCAGACATTGGAGGAAACGCTGCGATCGTGTGCTCGTGAGTGGTCAGGAAGCTGGGGTGACTATATATTCCTAGTAGAATTCACATACAACAACAGCTGGCACGCTAGCATCGAGTGTGCTCCTGATTGTAGTGTTTTACTACTCTTTAAGAAAAGAGCGTAAATAGGGAAAGTATTAAATACGACGGTTTAGGAAAACCGTGTACTAATGACCCAAAGGTGAAAGTTCGTTTCCCAAGGAGGTATATGTGTGTGACTAAAATGTAATGATATTTGATATTAATATTTGAGAAAGAAGGGGATGAGAAAATAGAATGACGGATACGTGAAAATTATTACTACGACGACTAAATAAAAAACCGTAAAAAAGTGCCAAAATAAAAATTAATTCTAAAAATTCCCTAAAAATTCCCAAAAACCAAATTAAATAAACTAAGAGTTTAAAAATGATCAAAAAATTTTCAAACCTTTTAATTAATTAAATATTAATTTTTAAATGCTAATTAAAGCCCTAAAAATCAAAATAATTATTAAAAAGCCCAAATAAAGATTTTTCACTTTGTAAACCTTTAAAAGGACTAAACAAGAATAAAAGCTATTTTTATAAATTTTAAAACTAATTAAAACTATTTATAATGATTAAAAAACTATTAAAATCTTAAAATAATTCTAAAAATAAAGAAAATGATGATAAAATTAATCTAAGAGTTGCAAAAATCCTATTTTAATGTATTAGACCTAAGAAAAATATAAAAAGTGCAAAAATGTGAAAATTGAAATTTAATAATAAAATAATATTAAAAATCCAAAAATTATAAAAAATTCTAAAAACTTGCAAACTAGTTTATTTTATCCTAAATAAACAGAAAATGAAAGTGAAATTACTAAAATACCCCTAATGGGCTAAAAACTAAAACAGTCCACTTAAATGGGCTTTTTGGCCCAAAAAGTTCAACTAAGCCTAAAAGACCTGAAAAAGCCCTATCTGACTCAAAATTTGATTCTGAACACAAAATTCTGAAGGCCCAAAAGCTGGTTTGAGCTTATCACAGCTTAATGGTATAACAGCTTATCCTTATTGGGCCAATAAGCACATTAAGCAATAAGCCAATGCCATAAGCTCAGATTTTACACACAACCTTCTTTGAGATGCCTAAGCGATCTGTGAAAAGAAATTTTGAAAAAGCAAACCCAATAAGCCAGAAACAAGCCAAGTAGAATTTCACTAAAAGACAAAATAGTCGGGTTAGAGTTCTAGGACGTTTCAGAAGCTGATTCTTTTTGCAAAAGCTCACAAATAGCTTAACTTAGAATAATCAAAAAGAAAATTCACAAAAACCAAGTAGAATAAGCTATGGAAGCAAATAAGCTGGCTGAAAAAGCAAAATAAGCTAGTTTCCTAGCAAAAGCTTAACCAAAAGACTTATAACTTCTCAAATATGATATTAAGCTGAGAAAAATGACACCTATCACAAAAACCAAGTTGTTGCATGTACCAATAAGCAGTTCTAAAAAATAAGCAAAATTGTGTTTATTTGACCAAAAGTCAAAGTCTACCAAAAGTTACCAAATGATCAGGGATTGATTATAAGCTTGTTTTAAGCAATTTTTGTGAAGAACTCAAGGTTGAGCCCTTATGAATCAAGTGGTCAGTTGACCAAACCTTGATAGATTTTGGCAAAATCAAGCCAATAATCCAGTTAGCTTATAAGCCAGCAAATAAGCAAACCAAATAGCAAGAATCACTCCCAAGCAACACAATAACAAGATTCAAGAAGTTAAACAACTAGGCATACACTAGAATAACACATGCAAGCCTACAATGAGGTGGTCACTTTGCTGATGCAAATGACCACTTCAGCCAAATTTGATAAGATATAACACCCACAATAAGCCACCAAATTCAACAAACAGATATTGCACAGATAGCTTATCACCTAAAGTCTTCCCAAACCAAATTTCAGACCCTAGATCCAACAAACAAAGATTTTATTGGATCTGATGTGTTTGACCAATTTCAAACCAATATTTTCAGATTTTTTCAAAACTTTGAAATCCTTTTCCAAACCACTTGAGACTTAACCAATGACCAAAACCAGTTACCAATGACTTGTTTAGACTATCCAAACCCTAAGAACCAAGGGCACAAGTCCACAAGGCCTTATGATCCCAAAAACCAAACAACCTTGTTTTAGCCTCTTTCAAACAAACTTTTGATTCCAACACACAACCTACTAATTTTATGGTTCAAATACCTTACCTAGATGACAACTAACAGAAACAAACAATAAAACACAAAGCACAATCACAAGAACACCAAATCACATGGCAAAATTCATAACAGTCATGAACATGAAATTTTTTAGAGGAAACTTAAATAGAGCTTATACCTATCCACAACTTCCTAGGGAGATCAGCTATGCTCCTTGGACCACTCTCAACAGCTAGAGAGTGACCAAGGTCCTTGAACAAAGGAGATGATATGAGGCCTTGACTGATGGTTTAAAGCAGAACCTCAAGGACTTGATTTCTTCAACACAAAGAGCAAACAGACCAACCAAGGGCTTAAATCCCTTCACAAGCTTGGTGTCTACAAGCTTGCAATGGGCTTTAGGCAAATGGATGGGGTTAGTTCAAATTCAACCAAACAGGAACAAGGTTTTCAATTTTTTTGAAACTTGAAAACTTGTTCAAATCGAAACGTGCTTCAATCCAAAGATCAAAACACCTTTATAACATATAATGGAACTCAGCTTCATTCTTAAACAACACCAACTTTCAAAAAACATAAAAAGGAATTACAATTTTTTCCAAATACGAAACTTTTTTAAATTTTAAAAAGGAATTACAATGTTTAAAGAGTAAAACTAGAACAAGGATCTCTCACATGTTGAGGAGTCCTTATATAGGCCACAAGGGCTGAGATTACAATGAAAACCCTAGTTAAGAAGTCCCTAAAATGCCCTTGAATCCTTCTAGACGTTTGTTGTTGTTGAGCTGTCCAAATGCATCCAAGTCGTTCATTTTAGCTTTGTGACCAAGCAAGGAGTGTGGGCTGTTGATTTGGCCACGTGTCATTCCTTGGAGAGGAAGTTGGATTTTGATTGGTGGACGGGTTGATTGGTGGGGTCCTTTGGTGAGTGGGATTGAGGGTTTTTGGTGTGGGATGGGTTTCTGGGCATGTGAATCAAGCGTGTGCCTAGGTAATTTGTTTTTACTCTTTGTTTTAGTGAGGTGGTAACTAGGTTATTGGGGTGAATAGTAACTCCATTTGATCCGTTTTTTGTGGAGTGTGTATGTGTTTGGCGCAATTTGTTTTTGAATGTTTTATTTGTCCAACATTAGCCCTTGTGTTTTGGTGAAAGTTGTAAAACGTGTTTTTCAGCCAACAAACTTGATTCCCTTTGTTATTTAAGTTTCTAATTTCACACATTTGCCCTAAAACTTTGGTGAAAGGTTTTCAAGGGTTATTTTTGCCATTTTTGAATAGTTCAAGGAATGATTTTGGACATTTCTCATCTTTGAAGGTATTCATTGGATGTTTGACTTCATGAGGGGCCATTGTTGACAATTTAGATTTTGTTGAGGGACTAAACTTGCCAAATCTTCAAAGTTGAAGGACCTTTTTGTAATTTTGGCAAACTTAAGGGACCAAACTTGTAATTATTAATATACAAGAGTATTAAGCGTCATTTCTTCATAAATGAGGGATCAATCTTGTATATCTTCAAGTCTTCAAGGGTTTTTCTTTGAGAAATCATGAACTAGGGCCCGGTTCTTTGTGCGGCTTCTTTCTCGTGTTCGTTTTTCCTTGTTTCTTGATATCTTTTGTCTTTTTCACGATATCCATACCTAAAATACAGACGTAAACAAACACAATCATATATATGGTATTTTTATGATATTTTATGCATTTAAAGCCCGAAAAGAACGATGAGATCATGTATAAATGCCATCTCATCACTCCCCCATACTAAACCATTGCCGTGCCCTCACGCAATGCTAGAATAAAGTATCTAAGCATTACCAAAATTAAATTTTATTACCCTTTATTGAAAATTAAAAGACTTGCAACAATACTACGAAGAATGTGTAAAGACATAATGTATGATTTTCATCACGTGTGTGACTTTTAGGGTCAATGAATAGAAACAAGTGAATGTTCCATAGAGTAAAGTTCGTCATCCTTGATTGTCATACATTCCATGCTAAGTGCAAAAATGAGATCATTGTTGGTAACAAGTCACAATGCTAACACTACTCATACGTCCAAATTATGTAATACTTTTGTTGGGAATAAAATATGGGTTAGTTCACTAGACGCTGATAAGAAGACTTCAAGCGCTGATAGGAAGATATTGGACGCTGACAGCCAAGCGTTGACATTGAAGAAGTCAACGCTGATAGCCTTGAAGATTAACACTGATGGAATATATCTTCATACGAATCTTTTTGTTTATTTGTTTCTTTATTTGTGTATGGTAAAGATAAGCTCGACATTGTATTTTCTATTATTATCTTTACCTAGAATAGTTGATTCGTAGCTTATTGTACAAGACTTCTTGTTCTATAAAAGAAGATCTTTTAGGTTAAAGTTATTATCAGTTTTCATAAGTTTTCACAAGTTAAACCTCTTTCATTGTAATCAAGTACGATCATTCTAATACAAGTGAAAGTTTGTTTAACATCTTTGTGTTTTAGATTAAGTGTTAATTCCGCATAACACTTAGTTACTTTATTCATAAGCAAAGGTTTCTCTACGTGTATTACTTGATCTAATCTCGTATACACAAAGCTTAATCGATCTAAGTTTGGGATCAACAAGTGGTATCAGAGCTTGTTGAGAAACTTTTGATCTTTAAGTAACGCAAGAACCTTAAAACACCAAACCCTAAAAACCCTAAATCTCTCAAAACCCTAAAAACATCATGTCTGGCACAAATCAGCCTTCTGCTTTGCTACAAAACAACTCCACAAACCCTAGTATCAAAATTCCCATGTTTGATGCCAGGAACTTTGAGCTTTGGAAGTCTAATTTTGAGCAATATATAGCCATCCATGACTACACTCTTTGGGAGATTGTTGAATATGGGAACACATTCAACAAAGCTCAAAAGATTGCTGCTGCTATTGCCGCAAGGGTAGCTCTTCCTAATTGTCCTGAAGCTGATAAGAAGGAAAAGCCTGAAGATGGAAGAGCTGTATCTGTTGAAGATATAGCCAAGAAAAGGGTGGACATGAAAATCTTGAACATCATGAAACACGCCCTAGGTCATGAGAATCAGCACAAGTACAAACGCTTTGAGTCTGCAAAAGAGCTTTGGGAAGCTCTTGAAGTAGCACATGGTGGCAATGCTGACACAAAAGATGAAAAGAAGAAGCAACTCATGCATGAGTATGCTGTCTTTAAGGCTCAACCAAATGAGAATCTCAGCAGTGTGAGAAGTAGATTGCTTGACATCACAAGTCAACTTTCCTTCATGGGAACACAGATTGATGACCCTGACTTGAATGCTACTTTTCTCAAAAGCCTTGGTGATGTATGGAAGATTGAGACAAGATCCATTCTCGTCAATAACACCCACAAGACCTCCAGGTTTGATGACATCTTCAACAAACTAAGACTGTTGGAGAATGAATGGCTTTTGGATAGTGATAATAAATCTTCCAGTAGTAACATGGCCTTCTTCTCACAAAGTGAAGGCCAATTTGATTCCATGAACTTCTATGGACATCCAGCCACTGGATCTCAATGTGTCAACGCTGGATCTCAGTCTGTCAGCGCTGGATCATATCCTGTCAACGCTTTATACTCAAGCGTTGACACACACAACTTTGGCGCTGATAGAATTAAACCTGCTGGTTTAGATTTAGATACTGTGTGTGCATTCATTGCTTCATTGCCCAGTGATTCAAGGATTACATATGAAGATCTTGAGCAGATAAGTGATGAGCAATTAGAAGAGATGGACATCAAGTGGACTATGGCTCTTGTAAGTTTAAGAGCAAACAGGTTTAATAAAAGGTTCAAGAAGAAGATGACCTTTAATGCTAAGGATGTTGCTGGTTTTGACAAATCAAAGGTTGAGTGCTACAATTGTCATCGGATGGGGCACTTTATGAGGGAATGTAGATCTCCAAGAAGATCTGATGCTGGTAAGCCCTCAAGCCAAATGGTTAAGAGCCAAGATCCCAAGGCCATGGTTGCTGTTCAACAAATTGACGGTGTTGGAGAATGGGACTGGAGCTGGAACTTTATGGCTAAGGATGAGGAAGAGGACAGAGCTTTGGTTGCTGAAGTTAAAGAAGAGCATGTTGAATATGCTCTCATGGCACACTCCTCCTCTTCATCAGATAATGAGGTATATGATGATGCTTTCTGTTCTAAGGGTTGTCGTTTAAATACTGAAAAACTAAATCAAGAGATAGTAAAATTATTAGATGAGGCAAGTACTGAAAGATGCAAAGTATCTAATTATCAAATTGCTCTTACCCAAACAGAAAAGACAGTAGCTGAGTATAAGAAAATGGAGTTTGATTTAAAGGATCGAATAAATATCTTAAAACATGAGTTACATCAAAGTAAAGATATTCAAGATATAGTAAACAGGGTTAATCTTGATTTGATAGCTCAGTTAGAGGAGGCTAACAAAAATAAAGATAATGTGAGTCTTAAAATCCAGAGATTTGATAAGGCCACACAATCCCTAGGAGAGTGTGTTAGTAAACAAAGAGACTCTAAGGACATGAGTGGGATTGGGATGAATGATTATACTGGTGTTCCACCACCAGCTGGGGATTTCTATGGTGTCCAATCAAAGGACTTATCTTGGACTGGCTTGCCAGAACTTCAAGAGAAGGAATTCATTCCTCCACCTAGAGTGACTTCCCCAGTTGAAGAATACAAACAAAAACTGACTGACCTAGATGAGTGGAAGAAAGCTAACCACACTTTGTTTGTTAAGGGAGGGTTGTTGTGTGAAAGTCCAAATGAGCCCACACCAATCAAGAGCCTTGATCCTACACCTATTAAAATCACACACCCAACCACTGGCAAAGCTGTTGACCTTGGCCCACAAAATGTTAGAAAACCTAGTGTTAAGTATGCAGAGATGTACAGGAATACTAGGTCACCAAAAAGCCAGGTTAGTAACCATGGAACAGGCTTCTTTGCTTCTAGACCCAAGACTATGTCTAGAAAAGCTTGTTACACATGTGGTAGCTTCTCACATTTGGCATACAAATGTGTCAATGCTTCAAATGTCAACGCTGATAGGAACCATTTCAGCGCTGACAAAAGTCAACATAGGTCAACCACTGTCAGACCCAATACCTTTGTGAACAAAAGTTCACAAGTTGTTAGACCAGCCCCATTCTTTTCTAGAGGGTCTAACACACAAGGCCTAAGACCTTTCCAAAAGTCAAACACTTGGTCCAATAGGCAATGGGTTCCTGTAGCAAACCCTAGGTTCAACGCTGATAAAGGCAATCGGGGCGCTAACAAGAACAATTTCAGCGCTGACAGACACACTGCCAAACCTAGGTATTTGCAACCACAGGGAAATAGGTCTAAAGCTTCTACTAGCTTAACATGGAGACCAAAACAAGACCAACACTCTAATTCTACTGGTGTTTCTATGACATGCAACAGGTTTCATTATATTTCAAAAGCCATGTCAACACCAATTGGGGTTAACTGGGAATTTCATTCAAAAAGGGATGAAAATGGGGTTGTTATGAGAACCAAGTCTGTTCTTGTTGAACAACCAGAATCCAAGTCTTCCAAGGCTTGGGTTCCCAAAGAAAACTAATGTGTTTTCTTTATGTGCAGGGCATTCAGAAGAAGATCAATGATTATGGATATTGGGATAGTGGATGCTCAAGGCACATGACAGGAAAGGAAGACTATCTGACAAATTTCTCTCCTATTCAAGATGGTGATAAGGTATATTTTGGAGGGGGCTATGGCACCATCACAGGAAAAGGAACCCTTGTCACCAACAATCTATGGTTTGAGAATGTCTTCCTGGTAAAAGAACTGGATTATAATTTGTTTAGTGTATCACAAGTGTGTGATAACAAAAATAAGGTTCTTTTCACTGATACTGAGTGCTTGGTGTTAAGCAAAGATTACAAGCTCCCTGAGGAGAAATACATAGATTTTAGAACACCAAGGCATAAAGACATATATAATGTGAATCTTAATGGAATTAAGATAAATAATAAAATGTCATGTCTGTATGCTAAAGCCTCAGTAGATGAAAGTAATCTTTGGCACAGGAGATTAGGGCACATAAACTTTAAAAATATCAATAGACTTGTGAGGCTTGGTTTAGTTGATGGTTTGCCTGAAAAGGCTTTCCACAATGACCACTCTTGTATTGCATGTCTTAAGGGCAAGCAAAACAAGGTCTCATTCAAATCTAAACAGGTGCACTCTAGTTCTAGACCTCTTCACTTATTGCATATGGACCTCTTTGGTCCAACTAATATAGAAAGTTTGAAGGGTAAATCATATTGTTTTGTCATCACTGATGATTTTTCCAGGTTTACATGGACTTTCTTTTTAGCCAAGAAAAGTGAAACTGCCCAAAGTCTGATTAATTTCATTACCCAGATTGAAAAGAAGAATGGTAATGAGGTCAAAATTATTAGAAGTGACAATGGGGGTGAGTTTAGAAATCAGTTGTTAGATGATTTTTGTGCCAAGAAAGGGATTACTAGGCAGTTTAGCATAGCTAGAACCCCACAGCAAAATGGGGTTGCTGAAAGGAAGAATAGAACCCTTATTGAAGCAGCCAGAACCATGTTGGCTGATGCCCACTTTCCTATAGCCTTTTGGGCTGAAGCTGTTAACACAGCTTGTTATGTTCAAAATAGGGCATTGGTCAACAAAATACATAATAAGACACCTTATGAGTTACTTTGGGGAAGGAAGCCAAATATTGGCTTTCTCAAGCCTTTTGGATGTCATGTAGTTGTTTTAGAAACTAGTGAGGCCCTAGGTAAATTTGATTCAAAAGGTGATGAAGGCTACTTCATGGGTTATTCAGTGCAGAGCAAAGGATATAGGGTTTACATTAAAAAGGAAAAACGTATACTTGAAAAAGTACATGTTAGGTTTTTAGAGAGTAAACCTAGTGATCCTGAAAGTGGTCCAAATTGGTTGTTTGACTTAGAACCTTTATCTAGAGCTTTAAATTATATGCCTGTTACTGATCCAGACATTGTGAAGGTAACTTCAAGTGTTTTGGAAAAGAGAATTGGTAATGTTTCAGGTATACAGGTTGCTAAGGAGGATGGACCACCAGCAGTTGAGTCATCTCCCACACACGAATATGTTACACTTCCTATATGGACAGATGAGTATTATGATGCTGCTGCTGCTAGAAAAGATAATGGTGGTTTCCAAATACCACCATGCATGGTTCTTCAGGCGCTGACAAAGGGAAATCAAGCGCTGACAAGAGCAATTCAGACGCTGATGGATCCGACGCTGACACCAACAGTTCAAGCGTTGTTAGCCCAAGCGCTGACAAACAAGGATCAGACTTTGACAACACCTTTGCACATCTTTTCTCTTCACATTTTGAACAAGGTGGACCTTCCAATGTCCATGAAGAGATTTCTGTTGATCAAAGAGAGTCTGATGAAGAAGATATTGGGAATATGGAGCGTGAAGTTGAGGACACCAGACTTTTTGAAGGAGGAGTTCTCACTTCCACAGCAAAGGATCACCCCTCATCTCAGATCATTGGTGATGTTATGGCTCCAGTTCAGACAAGAAGATCCCATCAAAATCTTGGTGGATTTATTGCCAATATACACAAGAAGGTTGATACCCCTCTTGTACAAGCATGTTTGTTTGCATGTTTTCTGTCACAAGCAGAACCCAAGAAGATTTTTGATGCTCTCAAAGAACCTAGTTGGGTGGAAGCAATGCAGGATGAGCTTCACCAATTTGCTATACAGGATGTTTGGGAGCTGGTTGATTGTCCTAGATATGTGAGACCAATTGGGACAAGATGGGTTCTAAGAAACAAGAAAGATGAAAGGGGTATTGTGGTCAGAAACAAGGCACGTTTGGTAGCTCAGGGATATACACAAGAGGAAGGCATAGATTATGAAGAAGTTGTTGCTCCAGTTGCAAGAATTGAAGCTATAAGAATTTTCTTAGCTTATGCCTCTTGCATGAACTTCACTGTTTATCAAATGGATGTGAAAAGTGCTTTCCTCTATGGAACAATTGTTGAGGAGGTATATGTCATGCAACCTCCTGGTTTTGAAGATCCTGAGAATCCAGACAAGGTTTATAGAGTGAAGAAAGCTATGTATGGACTTTATCAAGCCCCAAGAGCATGGTATGGTACATTGTCCACCTATTTGGTGGACAATGGATTCAAGAGGGGCACCATAGATCAGACACTATTTACAAAGAAGAAAGGAAAGCATGTGTTGCTTGTGCAGGTCTATGTTGATGACATCATTTTTGGGTCTACTGATCCAAAAATGAGTGAGGACTTTTCCAAGCTCATGACAGATAAATTCAAGATGAGTGCAATGGGTGAGATGAACTTCTTTCTAGGATTGCAAGTTCAGCAGAAAGAAGATGGTATCTTCATCTCCCAAGACAAGTATGTAGCTGAAATCTTGAAGAAATATGGTTTTTCTCCACATGAAAAGGATGCTTCCACTCTTATGGATAGGGAACACCCTTGGGGAAAAATTGGAGCTGGAAAGGATGTGGATGTTAGGCACTATAGATCAATGATTGGCTCATTAATGTATCTTACAGCCTCAAGACCTGACATCATGTTTGCTGTGTGTGCTTGTGCACGCCATCAAGTGACTCCCAAAGAGTGTCACCTTTTTGCTGTGAAGAGAATTTTTAGGTACCTAAGATGTTATCCAGATCTTGGCTTGTGGTACCCAAAAGATTCTCCATTGGAACTTATTGCATATTCAGACAGTGACTATGGTGGTGACAAGTTTGATAGGAAATCCACAACTGGTGGATGCCAATTTCTTGGGAGTAGACTGATATCTTGGCAATGCAAGAAACAAACAGTGGTGGCAAACTCTACAACTGAAGCAGAATATGTTGCTGCAGCTGCTTGTTGTGGACAAGTCTTATGGATTCAGAACCAGCTGTTGGATTATGGGTATAATTTCATGCATACCAAGATTTTTGTAGACAATAACAGTACTTTATGCATTATTAAAAATCCTGTACATCATTCTAAAACCAAACACATAGAAATTAGACATCATTTTATAAGAGATTGCTTTGAGAAAGGTTTAATACAACCAGACAGGGTAGCCACAGAAGATAATGTGGCTGATTTATTAACTAAACCTTTTGATGCTGGAAGATTTCAATATTTGGTAACAAATAGTGGAATGGTTAATCTCACTTAATATGTGTTTTGGAACCTTTTTGTAAAAGTATGTACAGGATAATGCATTGTTATTGGTCTTTATGATGATTTAGATGTTTCCACTTTAGTTTTCTAACACTGACAAAGGTAAATGTAACGCTGATATGTGTTATTTTGCCATTGTTAGAAATATTATTGTCTAACGCTGACAAGAGTTCCTTCAACGCTGATAAGTGTTGTTGGGGCGCTGTCAGCAACAAATGTTAGTTTTGTGGTTTTCAATCTAAATGTGTAGGTGGTGGTAGCTTCATACCATTGGATACAGAGTTGCTTATGGATCTTTGAAGAGCTATTTGGACATATTTTTGTTTATGGATGATGGTTGGAATATTTATATTCCTATCTTGACATAAATTTTTAATGTTCATATATATTTTGAGAAACTCATGTATCATAGTTTAAGGGGAGGTTTAAGGAACCTTTAGGACTCTTGGGTATTCTTATAATACTCTCATCACAATTCTAGATTGTGTCCACAGGTGAGTATGGGTTAGTTTTACTAAACCATGAGGCACTGTAGCATGCAAAGTTGATAAACTATGCATGCTGCCAAGACATTTTTGGCCTAGAATTGGTTGTGGTCTGATGGGAGACTTGGGAATAATTTGGTTATGGGTTTACCAGGGAGTTACAAAGAATTTTATGAAATAACTTTGTTGGTAACTATTTTGGTTAGCAAGGGACACTAGAGGACATTTGTGTCTATCTCGCTTAAGCAAGTGTGCATAAATGGACAGTGCTTGCCGCCCAGTAATTATTATCAACTTGTAAGATATTTCCCTTAGGATAAATTACTTTGTTAAGGTCTTTTTCTTTTTAAATATTTTTATTTTTATTTTTTAGACGCTGACAAGTTTTTCTCCAAACGCTGTTACGTCCAATCGTGACGCTGACAAGGCTTTAGGAAAACGCTGACAAGAAAATATAGCCGTTGGGCGCTGATGGGCTATTTTTGACCGTTGAAACCTAGTGGGCCCTACCCAGTTGTTATTTTTGACTAATCTTTGGCCGTAATTTTGGGGAGTTGTTACTTTTAATTAATGCATGAGATAAGTTATATTTGATTCAATATTTTCATCATTGCTTTTTGAATATAACTGCCTCATTTTTGACCAATCAAAATCATGCATCTCTCCTATAAATTTGGCTAAACTTTTTGTTCTGGGTATTCATATTTTCTTGTCTAATATTTTTCTCCTAGATTTTTCCCATATCACATAACCTAAACAGCTTTAAACATGGCACCAAAGTTCAACTCAAGCAATCTGACATTGGAGTTCAAGAGCCAACATAATATGGTGGCTTACTTGGCCGCTGATAATGATTTGTTCCCTCAATATTCACAAATGGTGGCATTTTTAAATGCATCTTATATAAGGTATGCACTTTCTCATGAGCCACTTGTCCCTGTCGCACACATTAGACAGTTTTGGAACAATGTTAGTTCCACAACAGCTAATGGAGTGACCACATTAACATCTACTGTTCATGGAAGAACATGGGTGGTCACTGAAGCCTTGGTTCGCCAAGCTTTGCGTCTTGATGACGCTGATGGTGTGACTACCCTTGCCGTTGCAACAATAGAACAAGGTCTAAGGGAATTGGGTTATCCTATTCCTGCTGGTAAATCTTTAAATAAATATCATAAGCAGGAATTTCCCTCTGAATGGAAATATTTGATACATGTCCTTCTTCAGTGCTTAAGTCCCAAATGTACTTCTTTTAATGAAATAAACAGGTCAATTGCAAGTGCTTTGGTTTGTATCACACGTGGGCTTAAGTATAATTTTTCAAAAATGATTTTTGAAGGAATGTGTAAAAATAAGGGAAGCAAAATGACTTTGGCTTACCCAAGATTTTTGCAAATGGTCTTTGATTTACAAGAATATTGTTCTAGGGATCATGACACTTTTTATGAGATCCCTAAACAAAAGAAAACCATTTTTGACAAGATGAGCTCCACAAACAGATCCATACCTCTCACCCAAGCTATGCTTGAAGTAATTCAGGCTGCTCAACCACAACCAGATCCTGCACCCCAACTTGAGCCTATCCATGAATCATTACCTTCCTCAGATCACATGGACATTGACCAACCCAACGCTGACACTCAAAATGTTGGCGCTGACACAGGCAATCCCAACGCTGATACCATTCCTGAACAATCCCAAACACCCCTTAATCAACCAACACCCACAAAATCTACCTCATCTTCCACCCCATTACAATCTAGGTTGCATAAACGCCAAAGGACTGCTGGAGTGTTCTCCTCTAGTGGTCCTAGCCTTGTTGCAGAGAGAACCACCTCCACAAGTGTGGCTGGTGACATGGGTGAGGCTGGGGCTATTGACACAGGCTTAGAGGCTGGTCAAGACAGTCCCAACATCATTAAGACCTCATCCATGCCCTATGATTCTATTTTGGGAGGTCAAATCCCCATTCTAGCTGAGGGCAGATTGGAACCTATGACAATGATTGAATTGACGGCTGCTGTCATTAGCTTGCAAAAGCAAAATGTCAGCCTTGTACAAATTGTCAACAAACAGGGACATGAACTCCAAGTATTGAGGGAGCGGGTAACTGTTTTGGAGAATCCAAGTAGCAGGAGTAGGATGGAGGAATCTTCCAAAGGGGAGGATGAAGAGGATGAAGAGGATGAGCTGATTCATACAGCCAGTGAGAAGAGTTCACAATTTAGTGAATCTTTAGGTATTGCTGAAGCTCTTACAAGTCTGAAGCAGCATCCTGTTATTGATACATCCAAGGTGACGCCATTAAACTTGGAAGGATCTTTCACATAAACAATGGGAGCTGATACAGGTTTGAACGCTGACACATCCAACGCTGACAAAGGTAATCGTGGCGCTGATAGAGGTAACTTGAACGCTGACAAAGTTGCAGGTGGTGTTGATGTATTCCAGTCATCAACAATCATCAGAGATGTGTCCAAACAGGTTTCTTCTTCTACCTTACCTGCTATTGATCCAAAAGACAAGGGTAAGGGGATTCTGGTTGAAGAAGATGTTCCAAAGAAAGATGCAGCACAAATTGCATTTGATGAACAGTTGGCTGCACAACTTTTGGAAAGAGATTTGAAGAGGAGTGGTAGATCACCATTTGTTGCTACTTCTGAGAGTGAGGAAGAGATTGGTGATGAAAAAGGGGAAGATAGCACAAATTCAAGTGTTCAACTTATTGAAGATCCAGAAAGACTTGAATATGGGGATGAGCTAGCAAAGGAAAGATTGAGTGAGTTGAAGAATCAGATTGATTGGGACCTTCCTGAAATCACCAGAATGTACCATGCTTGGGAAGACAAGGTTATGGACAACCCAGGGATGAGTTTGTCAGATCAAATTTGGGGGTTGGAAGTTCTTCTCAGGGTACAAGAAGATATAAAGGTGATTTTGAGGTTTAATGCTCAAGAGGTCAAGACTTGGCTCAAAAGAGATAGAAGGCAGTTGTATTACAAGTTGCTTAGATGCCATCAACCTAGATGGACATATAAGAAGTTGCTGGCTTTATCTTTTGAGGAGTTAGAGTATAGGGCACATCCTATTTGGAGGAATGTGCAAGAAAATAATGTCTATCAATTTCTTTCAGAAGAAAGGAAACAAGAGCTTGCTGAGGAAATGCAGATTCAAAAGGAGATGAGGATTGCTCAAAGACCAGTGAAGAAAGGAGATCCTTTCCAATTTCCCAAAGATATGGATGTGTATTATCCAACTGAAGGTGTCATAAGGAAGCATCTCAAGCTTTCTCCATTGGAAGCTTCAGATTTGGTCAATGTAGTACCTCTAGATGACAGAAATCCAATCATCAGTTTTGATGAAGATGAGTGTGGATTTTGGAAGATTGGCAGGTTTGGAAAGGAGGTACATACTTTCACTCAGTTATTTCTATCTTTGCAAGCATAGACAGAGAAGACTTGGTGCATCTATGGAGATTAATAGAGGCCAAGTATACAGCTGAAGCACCTACTTCAGCAAATGGAATAAGACTTTGGAACACATTTATGACTTTGTGTGGTCCAAGAGAAGCAGATCCTGCCATATGGAAGGATCTTGAAGATGATCTCAGTAATCTTCATTAGAGGCTTTATTCTACTTGTGGTGTATTTCATTTGAGCTCTACAAAGTTTTCAGAGTATCTACTTGTGGATGCTAACTATTTCTTGTCCAAAGAAGTGTTGGAGAAGATGATGGAGACACCCTTGGAGATTGATTATACTAGTGACGTGGCCAAGGACTTGATTAGATATGTTTATCACCAACATAAGAAGTTTTTGCAAGATTCCTCCTAAGCCTTAAGTTTTTATTCAGAAACTTGATCATTAAAATAGATATCAAGTTTAGGGGAGGATTGTTGGGAATAAAATATGGGTTAGTTCACTAGACGCTGATAAGAAGACTTCAAGCGCTGATAGGAAGATATTGGACGCTGACAGCCAAGCGTTGACATTGAAGAAGTCAACGCTGATAGCCTTGAAGATTAACACTGATGGAATATATCTTCATACGAATCTTTTTGTTTATTTGTTTCTTTATTTGTGTATGGTAAAGATAAGCTCGACATTGTATTTTCTATTATTATCTTTACCTAGAATAGTTGATTCGTAGCTTATTGTACAAGACTTCTTTTTCTATAAAAGAAGATCTTTTAGGTTAAAGTTATTATCAGTTTTCATAAGTTTTCACAAGTTAAACCTCTTTCATTGTAATCAAGTACGATCATTCTAATACAAGTGAAAGTTTGTTTAACATCTTTGTGTTTTAGATTAAGTGTTAATTCCGCATAACACTTAGTTACTTTATTCATAAGCAAAGGTTTCTCTACGTGTATTACTTGATCTAATCTCGTATACACAAAGCTTAATCGATCTAAGTTTGGGATCAACAACTTTTTCTCCCTGCAATCCTAGTTATTATGAAAAGAAATGGGTTTCTAGAATTTTTAATTATTTGTCATGGATCACAAGTGATTCATATTGACTTATTTGAGTATTTATTAGTCCGAAAGTAAAGTAGCACGATTTAATCGATAGTTAGCCGAAGGACAAAATCTTTTAAAACGGCTTCTCGTGTATCTCCTTAAGTTCATATCTCGACATAACTCGTTTCACGATTTGAGACCTTTCTCGGACCGATATTTGGCATGTACTTCATACTTCCAATCTTGGGAAGACGTTCTTGAAATTATGGTCTTCTCTTCATATTTTGGAATTTCTTCACTTGACGTTTTTGAGAGATTCTTCATACTTGGACCACGACTTCATCATTTTTCTTCAATCTTTATTTTGGATTTTGATATACAACGATCCGCCTCCTTTTAGGAATTGGATATATTTATCATCATACCTTGTAAGGGTCTTTTTGGATAGACTTTCTCCATGATCTTTAGGGGAGTAATTGCTTTTCGTCGTGTGTCTCGATCCTTCATATTGATTTTGGAATAATGATACTTCACATCATCTTGGATCTTTAGCAACAAAATAGAGCTCCTCATGCCTTGTTAGGGCCTTTTTGGATCTTCACCAATCTTCGCGTCCCGCTTCAATAAGTTATGCCTCAGCTATGAACTCTATTCAACCCCGAGCAACTTCTAAACGATCTTGTGCTAGAAGCTAAGTAACCTTTCAAATCGTACGACCTTACTTATTGCAATTCTTTTTATTCCTAATGCATTGATCTTATGGGAGAAAAAGCCACAATTAAAAACATATGAGTTTTTGAAAGAACATTTTCATGTTCTACGTTTAGCATGATCACTTGTCTAACTCTATCATTTCTCGTTCTTCACTATTTAAAGACCTCTAATTAAAGAGACTCGTGAATACTTAGCCATGCAAGTCAAAATTAAGCCAAATTTGGATTAGATTTCATTAAGACTATATCAAATCGAAGTTTTGGGTTTTCAATCCACCTATAGGATCTTGCACTTTCTTGGACTTTTTCAAGTTTAGAGAATGCGTTTTATAGTTCCCTTGATAAGTGACTTTCTAGGATCAATTATAGGAACTTGCGAAAAGTTCTTGTTCTTAACCCGAATGAGCTAAGATTTTCGCGTTTTAAAGTTCCCTATATAAAACTCTAGCAAAACTTGAAATGAGCGGGTTAAGGAATGTAAAGGGCTCCAAATGCCCATCAAGTCAAAAATTAGCTCTTATTCTACCCATCGGAAAATATACATTCGTGTGTTAAAAACACTTATGAAAACTAAGAAATTTTTTTAAAATTTGGCCATTTTTAGCCTTATTAGCAACAAAACAAAACAAAACGTTGAAAGTTGGAAAACGTGAGGGAGTAGCAAAGCAAGTATTTATTCACCCCCATACTAAAATTAAATATTGTCCTCAATGTTTCGAGTCTAAAGGTGGAGCACCCCCATACTAGAGACGAAGAGTCGAATGCTTAGGATCTAGCATGGAAAGGGTAATCAACAATATATCTAAAGCCGTTTATTAATTATGCTAAAAGATAATTTTTAGAACAATAAAGGATATGTCATGGATTCGTGAAAAAACTCTTCAAGCAAACGATCGAGGATCACGTAAACGAACACGAGAGTCTTCAATCGTTTTGATGATGATGATCTAGATAACACATTCACAAACAACCACGAGACAACGAGTTGGAAGGGCACAAATCCCCTCTCATTATTTATTAGAAAGCATAAAAAGGATAAGAATGGGATCTCCCCCACGAGGCACCTCGTTTATGATTACCGAGTCATGAGCTCGACTCGATCCCCTCAATGCTAATTATCATTGGGGAAGGTGACTTGGTCGAGGTCGTACAATGAAGGAACTTCCCCACCAAAGTAGTGCTTAAGCCTATGTCCATTCACCTTGAAGTTAGGACCATCATTTTGAGCTAGCTCGATGGTCCCATAAGGAAACACTTGTGTTATGGTGAAAGGACCTGACCAACGAGATTTCAATGTACCGGAAAATATCTTTAATCGAGAGTTAAAAAGTAACACTTGATCACCAACGTTAAAAACCCGGTTTTTAATCTTTGCATCATGAAACTTTTTAGTATTTTCTTTGAAAATCAATGAATTTTCATAAGAATTATCTCTTAATTCATCCAATTCATTCAATTGTATTTTCCGGTGATCTCCCGCGGTCTTTAAATCAAAGTTTGCATGCTTAAGGGCCCAATATGCCTTATGCTCCAATTCAATGGGCAAATGATAATTCTTTCTATAAACCAACTTATATGGAGTACAACCGATAGGTGTCTTATAAGCGGTCCTAAAGGCCCATAAAGCGTCATCGAGTTTGTTGGACCATGAAGCACGGTTTTATCCAATCGACCTCTCTAAAATCCTCTTCAAAGCTCGATTTGAAACCTCGACTTGCCCACTCATTTTCGGGTGATAAGCCGTAGAAAGCCGATGAGTAACTACATATTTCTTCAAGACCTTCTCGAATTAGTCATTACAAAAATGGGTTCCACGATCGCTTATAATAGCACGAGGGGTTCCAAACCGAGAGAATAGTTGCTTCAAAAACTTCACTACCACACGAGCATCATTAGTAGGTAAAGCCTTAGCTTCCACCCACATAGAAAGGTAGTCGACGGCGACAAGGATATACTTGTTACCATGAGACGATGGGAACGACCCCATAAAGTCTATGCCCCAAATGTCGAAAATCTCACACACTTGAATTATATTTTACGTCATTTCATCACGTTGAGACGATTTTCCTTGACGTTGGCACGAATCACACGACTTCACAAGTGCGTGTGCATCACGATAGATAGTAGGTTAAAAGAAGCCGGCATCGAACACTTTCTTAGCCGTGAGATTAGCACCGTGGTGACCACCCGTGGGTCCCTCGTGACAAGCTCTAAGGATGTTAGAAGCTTTGGCACCAAAAACACAACATCGAACGAGTTGATCCGCACAAACCCGAAAGAGATAAGGGTCGTCCCAAAAATAGAACTTGACGTCACGAAAGAATTTTCTCTTTTGTTGTGTCGTCATACCCTTGATTATGAAGTTCCCCGCATGGTAATTTGCAATGTCGGCAAACCATGGGGTGGTGTCTTTAGAATTCACTACACCGAGAGTCTCGAGAGGAAATGTTTTGGTGATTTCCTTGTTCTCGAAAACATATTTGTGAGGATCTTCTAGACGAGAGAGATGATCGGCCGCTAGATTCTCGGCTCCTTTTTTGTCAAGCACGGTGACATCAAATTCTTGGAGGAGGAGCATCCAACGAAGCAATCTCGGCTTAGCATCTTGCTTAGCTAAGAGATACTTGATAGCCGAATGGTCGGTATACACGATGCTTTTAGTCAAGACGAGATAAGGTCAGAATTTCTCAAAAGCATAGACCACGGCAAGGAATTCCTTTTCCGTTGTGGTGTACTTTAATTGAGCCTCGGTCATCGTCTTACTAGAATAATGGATAGGACAGAAATGCTTTTCATAACGTTGCCATAAAACGGCCCCTATAGCATAATCACTTGCACCGCACATGATTTCAAAGGGTAATTCCCAATTAGGAGCAACAAGAATGGGAGCTTCGGTAAGTTTCCTTTTAAGAGTTTCAAAAGCTCTAACACAATCCTCATTGAAATTAAAAGGAGCATCCTTCTCGAGAAGGTGTGTCATAGGTCGAGAGATTTTCGAAAAGTCTTTGATGAAACGACGATAAAAGCCCGCGTGGCCTAGAAAAATCCTAACTCCCTTAACGGTTTTGGGATGAGGTAACTTGGCGATGACGTCTACCTTAGCTTTATCGATCTCAATCCCCGCTTTCGAGACCTTGTGCCCTAAGACGATTCCTTGTTTACACATAAAATGACATTGTTCCCAATTAAGCATAAGGTTGGTTTCTTCACAACGTTTTAACATTTGCTCGAGATTAGATAAACACGACGTGAACGAATTGCCAAACACCAAAAAGTCATCCATAAACACTTCCATCGACTTCTCGATCATATCATGAAAAATAGCCATCATACACCGTTGAAACGTACCCGATGCATTTCAAAGTCCGAAAGGCATCCTACGATAAGCAAACGTTCCATAAGGACACATGAACATAGTTTTCTCTTGATCACGAGGGTCGATAGGGATTTGAAAGTAACCGGAAAAACCATCTAAAAAGCAATAGAATTCATTTCCCGCGAGTCGCTCCAACATTTGATCCATGAAGGGCAAAGGAAAATGGTCTTTACGAGTGGCGTCATTTAACTTTCGGTAGTCAATACAAACCCTCCAACCGATCACACCACGAGTGGGAATTAACTCGTTGTTTCATTGGGCACAACGGTCATTCCTCCCTTTTTAGGGACACAATGGATTGGGCTCACCCATGGGCTATCGGAGATAGGATAAATCATTCCCGCGTCAAGGAGTTTTAAGACTTCCTTTTTGATGACATCGTGAATTTTGGGGTTTACCCTTCTTTGACTTTGAATTGCGGGTTTGTAGTCCTCCTCTATTAAAATCTTGTGAGTACAAAATTTTGGGTCAATACCCTTACTGTCGGAAATTTTCCACGCAATTGCCCCTTTATGAGCTTTAAGAACTTTCAAGAGGACGGTTTTTTCATCATTAGCAAGACCTTTTGCAATAATAACCGACAACTTGTCATCACCTTCCAAGAAAGCGTATTCAAGGTGAGATGGAAGATCTTTCAATTCAAGGATAGGCAGTTCCTTGATTGAAGATTTTTGCTCAACACTCATAACTTCCATCGGCGTAAGAAATGGTGGAATAGAAGTATCATTACTAATAATCACCTCATCTTCATTGTCGATTTCATTTGAAGTAAAATCGCCTCCTTAATATGGAGTGAGATTTGGTGTAGAATTAGCAAGAATCAGATCTAAAATAGTGGGATTGCCACTTGATGAGCTATCGGAAAAACCTAACACTTCTTGTAAAAACTCATCGCAAACCACATCAACTAAGTCGATGTGATTGATGGTAGCGATTGCATAAACAGTAGAAGGTGTCGAGTTTTGAGTAGCGTTTATAACAAGTTCCTCTTCGTTGAATCTCAAAGTAATAGTTCTTGCATGAACATCGATAAGCGATCTCGAGGTGTCTAAAAATGGACGACCTAAAATTAGAGGAACTTGAGGATCCGCGGGGATGTCAACTACTATAAAATCAAAGGGATAGTAGAACTTCCCCACTTTCACGAAAACATCCTGGGCTACTCCACATGCTAAAATTGTAGAATGATCGGCCATCTCGATAGACATGTTCGAAGGAGTAAGAGCCGGAAGCGAAAGCGATTTCCAAATGGAAAATGGCATCAAATTAATGCTTGCACCAAGATCGACCAAGGCGAGGCATTGTTTCATATCTTGTATATCACAAGGAATGAGAAACTTTCTGGGGTCACCAACTTTTTCTGGTATGCGGTTAAGATAAACCGAAGAACAATTAGCAAGCTTTGAAAGCTTTTCCTTATCATTCATCATACTTTTAAAAGTGGAAGCGAAACGAGGCATATATAACAACGCGTCGGCTAAACTTACATCAAAATGAACTTGTTGAAACATTTTTATAAAAAGCTCGATTTGTTGTTTGTTACGTTCTTGCAATTTCTCTTTGTTTCGTCTCGAAGGGTAAGGTAAGGGTGGTGTGGGTTGGACAATAGGCAACGACCTTGGAATCTCGGGTTCCATGATTGGTATTGGTTCAACCGTAGGTGTGGTATGAGCGGTAATTCGTGGGCTTGTGATATGCTCCTTTTCGACCATCACCTCAGGCTCTTTCTCGATTTCCTTCTCCGTAGAAGTACTTGGGCGAGAGATTGGTTCCTTGAAAGTTTTACCACTACGTGTAGTAATAACCTTCATTTCTCCCTTCGGGTTTGCAATGGTATCACTAGGAAGACCACCCGAGGAAGAGGGTTTACACATGATTGCTTCAAACATTTTTGCCATTCGGTCTTCAAATTTTGATTGTCTAGCATCAGATTTTAACAATTCTTGCTTAATCTCACGTTGTCCTTGTTCCATCTTTTGTTGATTTTGTTGAAGACGTTGAACGTTTCCTTCCATTTTATTAGCACGAGTCTTAAGTTCATTAGCAAGTTCATTTTTAAGCTCGTTTTTCAACTCGGATCTTAAGCTAATCATCTCACGTTGCATATTATCAAACTTAGCATCATTTGCTTTAGTATAATTCAAAAATTCTCTCCTTGAAAATTTTTGGTGTGATCATTTTGAAAACCTTGTGTAGTAGTTTGAAAATCACGGTTTTGGTTTTGATTTGAAACTTTTCCATTCCCACTTTGATAATTCCCTTTGTTGTAATTACGTGAATTTCCTTGATAACCACCATTTTGATTGTTGTTTCGATAGTTGTTAGCATTTTGATTTGATGGAGCTTGATTTGGGCGGGAACCTTGGCCGTTTTGGTTGTAAGTTCCCGTTGCTACGTAAGCACTCGAAGTGTTACCACCGGCGGTAATGCACTCGGAAAGATCATGAGCTCCACCACAAGATAAACAACTCTTTTCAACCGCTTTAACCGATGCGGAATTCAAAGCATCTTGTGCTTTCCAATGTGTCATAAGCGTAAAAAACCTATCAAAAAACCGATTTTACTCATTTGCTTCATCATGTAAGGCATTAATGTGACGAGACGATGATGACGATGACGAACCCATATTGGAAACACTCGGTGTGTTACGAGGGATATAAACCTTAGATCTATTCTCGATAATCTTTAAAGCTTCATCGGTCGTTTTGCACAAAAAATTACCACCCGCGGCGGCATTCAAATAATCTCGTTCATGATCATTAAGCCCATTATAAAAAGTATCTATTTGATGCAATTCCGAAAAATCATGGTGTGGACATTCATGTAACATTTCCTTAAATCGTTCCCATGCCATTGAAAAACTTTCATTATTACGTTGTGTAAACCTTGAAATCTCATTTTTCAAATGTGTTGTTTTAGATGGTGGAAAAAATTGGTTCACAAATTTAGAAACGAGATCACCCCATGTCAAAATCGAATTTGGCGGTTCCTTCTCGAGCCAAATTTTTGCGGGTCCATCCAACGAGTATGGAAAAAACATCATCTTAATGGTGTCATGTGGAACATCCTTAAACTTGCTTGTTGCGGTGAGACGATTAAAATTCCTTATGTGATAATGCGGGTTGTCTTTTTCATGACCTCTAAACTTATTTGCTTGCAACATCGACATTAAACCCGTCTTAATCTCGAAATTCTCCGCAAGGATAGCGGGAATCACAATAGCTTCTCCAAAACCCTCGGTGGGTGCTTGAAGCAACTCCATCATAGTACGATTAGCCATGGCGACTATTGGTTCTACAACGGGTTCGACAATTGGAGTTTGTTCTTCAATCAAAGGCTCTTGATTTCCTTGACTTTGACGACGTTTACGAGCTCGTTTTGCTTGATTACGAGTTAGCATAAACTTGACGTAGAATGGGAGGTGAGCAAAGAAGATTATTTTTGGGTGTTTTTGTGAATTTTCAAATTGTTTTTGTGTTTTTGATTGTTTTTAATTTTTTTTTGGATTTTGTGTATCTTCGTAGACAACAATCTGCCAAATCTCTCCTCGAATCAAACTCTTGATTAAAGAAGCCTCAAAAGAATGAAAACGATCACGTGGAGTGAACGCCTTCGAATGACTTTAGAACTTTGGTGAAAACCAAATTGTTCAAGAGGGTTTAATCACAAAGAAACCAAGCAAATATATATGATATGTAATAATACTTTGGGCGGTAAAACCCTCGATTAGCTTTCAATCTCAAAATACTCACAAGCAAGCGGGGAAACGAGGCGGAGCGAAGCACTTAAGAGCCTTTTTCCTTAGGGTATATTTTATAATACTCGCCTTATACCCACCTTATAGTTTGTATTTTTCAAAATCGAGCTTCACAGAAGTATTTATCTATTTTTGCCTTTTTCTTTTTGTTTGAGATTCGAATACAATAATTAGGAGATCAAATCCCAATTAAGGTTGTGTTTTCACACTTTTGGAGATATTTTGTATTTGTTGTGATACTTAATATAATATAGTAATAATAATTTCACAAGAAAAACAAAAAAACCGATAATACGTATTAGTAGAGTTCTACTAATACAAATACTATTTATGGTTAATATTAAAAACAAAATGACAAATTAATCACGACACACCTCCCCGACAGCGGCGCCAAAATGATTGTAGTGTTTTACTACTCTTTAGGAAAAGAGCGTAAATAGGGAAAGTATTAAATACGACGGTTTAGGAAAACCGTGTACTAATGACCCAAAGATGAAAGTTCGTTTCCCAAGGAGGTATATGTGTGTGAATAAAATGTAATGATATTTGAGATTAATATTTGAGAAAGAAGGGGATGAGAAAATAGAATGACGGATACGTGAAAATTATTACTACGACGACTAAATTAAAAACCGTAAAAAGTGCCAAAATAAAAATTAATTCTAAAAATTCCCAAAAAATTACCAAAAATCAAATTAAATAAACTAAGAGTTTACAAATGATTAAAACTTTTTCAAACCTTTTAATTAATTAAATAATAATTTTTAAATGCTAATTAAAGCCCTAAAAATCAAAATAATTATTAAAAAGCCCAAATAAAGATTTTTTACTTTGTAAACCTCTAAAAGGACTAAATAAGAATAAAAGCTATTTTTAAATTTTAAAATTAATTAAAACTATTTAAAATGATTAAAAACTATTAAAATCTTAAAATTAATTCTAAAAATTAAGAAAATGATGATAAAATTAATCTAAGAGTTTCAAAAATCCTATTTTAATGTAGTAGACCTAAGAAAAATATAAAAAGTGCAAAAATATGAAAATTGAAATTTAATAATAAAATAATATTAAAAATCCAAAAATTATAAAAAATTCTAAAAACTTGCAAACTAGTTTATTTTAACCTAAATAAACAGAAGATAAAATTTAAATTACCAAAATACCCCTAATGGGCTAAAAACTAAAACAGTCGAGTTAAATGGGCTTTTTGGCCCCAAAAGTTCAACTAAACCCAAAAGACATGAAAAAGCCCTATCTGACTCAAAATTTGATTCTGAACACAAAAGTCTGAAGGCCCAAAAGCTGGTTTTGATCTTATCACAACTTAATGGTATAACAGCTTATCCTTATTGGGCCAATAAGCCCATTAAGCAATAAGCCAATGCCATAAGCTCAGATTTGACACACAAACTTCTTTTGAGATGCCTAAGAGATCTGTGAAAAGAAATTTCGAAAAAGCAAACCCAATAAGCCAGAAATAAGCCAAGTAGAATTTCACTAAAAGACAAAATAATCGGGTTAGAGTTCTAGGACGTTTCAGAAGCTGATTCTTTTTGAAAAAGCTCACAAATAGCTTAACTAAGAATAATCAACAAGAAAATTCACAAAAAGCCAAGTAGAATAAGTTGTGGAAGCAAATAAGCTGGCTGAAAAAGCAAAATAAGCTAGTTTCCTAGCAAAAGCTTAACCAAAAGACTTGTAACTTCTCAAATATGATATTAAGCTGAGAAAAATGACACCTATCACAAAAACCAAGTTGTTGCATGTACCAATAAGCAGTTCTGAAAAATAAGCAAAATTGTGCTTATTTGACAAAAAGTCAAAGTCCACCAAAAGTTACCAAATGATTAGGGATTGATTATAAGCTTGTTTTAAGCAACTTTTGTGAAGAACTCAAGGTTGAGCCCTTATGAATCAAGTAGTCAGTTAACCAAACCTTGACAGATTTTGGCAAAATCAAGCTAGTAAGCCTGTTAGCTTATAAGCCAGCAAATAAGCAAACCAAATAGCAAGAAGCACTCACAAGCAACATAATAACAAGATTCAAGCAGTTAAACAACTAGGCATACACTAGAATAACAAACGCAAGCCTACAATGAGGTGGTCACTTAGCTGATGCAAATGACCACTTCAGCCAACTTTGATAAGCTATAGCACCCACAATAAGCCACCAAATTCAACAAACAGATATTGCACAGATATCTTATCACCTAAACTCTTCCCAAACCAAATTTCAGACCCTAGATCCAACAAACAAAGATTTTATTGGATATGATGTGTTTGACCAATTTCAAACCAATATTTTCAGATTTTTTCAAAACTTTGAAATCCTTTTCCAAACCACTTGAGACTTAACCAATGACCAAAACCAATTAACAATGATTTGTTTAGACTATCCAAACCCTAAGAACCAAGGGCACAAGGCCACAAGGCCTTATGATCCCAAAAACCAAACAAACTTGTTTTAGCCTCTTTTTAAACAAACTTTTGATTCCAACACACAACCTACTGATTTTATGGTTCAAATACCTTACCTAGGTGACAACTAACAGAAACAAACAATAAAACACAAAGCACAAACACAAGAACACCAAATCACATGGCAAAATTCATAACAGTCATGAACATGAACTTTTTTAGAGGAAACTTAAATAGAGCTTATACCTATCCCCCACAACTTCCTAAGGGAGATCAACTATGCTCCTTGGACCATTCTCAACAGCTAGAGAGTGACCAAGGTCCTTGAACAAAGGAGATGATATGAGGCCTTGACTGATGGTTCAAAGCAGAACCTCAAGGACTTGATTTCTTCAACACAAAGAGCAAACAGACCAACCAAGGGCTTAAATCCCTTCACAAGCTTGGTGTCAACAAGCTTGCAAGAGCTTTAGGCAAATGGATGAGGTTAGTACAGTCAAATTCAACCAAACAGGAACAAGGTTTTCAACTTTTTTCAAACTTGAAAACTTGTTCAAATCAAAACGTTCTTCAATCCAAAGATCAAAACACCTTTATAACATATAATGGAACTCAGCTTCACTCTTAAACAACACCAACTTTCAAAAAACATAAAAAGGAATTACAATTTTTTCAAAATACCAAACTTTTATAAATTTTAAAAAGGAATTACAATGTTTAAAGAGTAAAACTGGAACAAGGCTCTCTCACATGTTAAGGAGTCCTTATATAGGCCATAAGGGCTGAGATTACAATGAAAACCCTAGCTAAGAAGTCCCTAAAATGCCCTTGAATCCTTCTAGACGTTCGTTATTGTTGAGTTGTCCAAATGCATCCAATTCGTTCATTTTAGCTTTGTGACCAAGCAAGGAGTGTGGGCTGTTGATTTGGCCACTTGTCATTCCTTGGAGAGGAAGTTGGATTTTGATTGGTGGACGAGTTGATTGGTGGGGTCCTTTGGTGAGTGAGATTGAGGGTTTTTGGTGTGGGATGGGTTTCTGGGCATGTGAATCAAACGTGTACCTAGGTAATTTGTTTTTACCCTTTGTTTTAAGTGAGGTGGCAACTGGGTTCTTGGGGTGAATAGTAACTCCATTTGATCCGTTTTTTGTGGAGTGTGTATGTGTTTGGCGCAATTTGTTTTTGAATGTTTCATTTGTCCAACATTAGCCCTTGTCTTTTGGTGAAAGTTATAAAACGTGTTTTTCAGCCAACAAGCTTGATTCCCTTTGTTATTTAATGTTTCTAATTTCACACATTTGCCCCAAAACTTTGGTGAAAGGTTTTCAAGGGTTATTTTTGAATAGTTTAAGGACTAATTTTGGACATTTATCATCTTTGAAGGTATTCACTGGATGTTTGACTTCATGAGGGGACTTTGTTGACAATTTAGAATTGTTGAGGGACTAAACTTGCCAAATCTTCAAAGTTGAAGGACCTTTTTGTAATTTTGACAAACTTAAGGGACCAAACTTGTAATTATGAATATACAAGGGTATTAAGTGTCATTTATTCATAAATGAGGGATCAATCTTGTACATCTTCAAGTATTCAAGGGTTTTTCTTTGAGAAATCATGAACTAGGGCCCGGTTCTTTGTGCGGCTTCGTTTCTCTTGTTCGTTTTTCCTTGTTTTTTGATATCTTTTGTCTTTTTCACGATATCCATACCTAAAATACACAAGTAAACAAACACAAGCATATATATGGTATTTTTATGACATTTTATGCATTTAAAGCCCGAAAAGAACGATGAGATCATGTATAAATGCCATCTCATCAGCTCCCTTTGAGATGTTGTATGGCAGAAAGTGTTGCGCCCCAATCTGCTGAGATCAGGTGTGCGAACGACTGCTTGAGGGTCCAGAGATGATTGAAGTGACCAATGAGAAGGTCGATGTCGCCAAGGCAAAGCTTAAGGAAGCTCGTGCTCGTCAGAAGAGCTATGCTGATAAACGTCATACAGATGTATCTTTTAACGTATGTGATCACGTTTTCCTCAAGGTATCACATGCACGAGGAGTTAGACGTTTTGGAATCTGAGGGAAGCTCAATCCTCGCTTCATCGGACCGTTCGAAATCATAGAACGCGTTGGTGAAGTGTCATACCGTTTAGCGTTACCGCCTCAGCTATCACACGTTCATAACGTGTTCCATGTGTCCTTACTCAGAGGATACAACTGTCATCCAGTTCATGTTGTCCAGTATCCACTTGATCAGATTCGAGAAAATCTTTCATATGTCGAAGAACCCGAGAGATTTCTTGGGCGACAAGATCGTGTCATGCGGAGGAAGGCGATCCCTTTCGTCAAAATCCTCTGGAGGGATCATCCTGAGTGGGAAGCCACTTGGGAGACGGAGGATTCTATACGGACTTCTTACCCTCATTTCTAGTTCTAATTCGGGTATGTTTTCTTTCAGTTTACGTTTCTCCAATTCGAGGACGAATTGTTATTTTAGAGGGAAAGAGTTGTAAAACCCGCATTAAAAACTTATGAATAGTACATGTGAACAGTAACTTACGAAAACACGATAAAATTTAAACTTTCCATTTATAATATGAATACACGCGTCACGACAATAAATAACGAACAATCATCAATATTATAAATGTGACACGATCAAAAATACCAAAATCACGAATACTAAATCACGAACATACACGCTAATTGTTTTAACACGGAAAAGTTACGGGTTACCCTTAGTGGGCCCCACATGCCGCAGCTAGAGCAAGAGAAAGGAGGCCAAGTGGGCCTTTGGCCCATATCACACTTTTAATAAAACATCAGGAGAAATCCTTTTTCATTATTTTTTTAGGTTTTCAGAAAAGTTTTCCCTGCCTCCTTGTCTCACCATTGCCGCCGGCCATATAACATAAACAAGGGAGATTCAGACGATTTTTGCTATTGGTTTTGTGTTCGTGATCATTCTTTTTTTCTTTTCACGCATTCGGTATAAATCAAACCTTTTTCTTTTATTTAATTCTCTTGATTTCATGTTATAATTTAATTAATCATCAAGAACAAGAATAAAACATGTAATAGATTAATTAAATCATGTTTTCGGGTTTGGTTTACTGTGGGTGTGGTTCGCCCGAGACACCGAGACACCATATGGGGCTCGGCTTGTTTTGATTACCACTACCGAGAGTCCCAAGACTCTCGGCTTGGGTTGGTGTGGGCTCGGACGTAGTAAGGCAACCCCGACCAAGGGTCGGGGTGTGTTTGTTTGTTCGGTTTGTGTGCACCGAGGCACCACTGAGACCCTCAAAGGGGCTCAGTTGGTTTTGTTGTTCGGACCTGAGACCAAAAGGGACTCCGATTTGGGGTATGTGTACATGTTGGTTGATTTATTTAGTGTCAATCGAGACCCCTCCAAGGTCTCGGTAGGACTTTGCTTTTAGCTTATGTGATTCGGCTTATATATAAACACGGGCTCGGGATCGGGTTTTTCATCAAAACTATTTATATAAGTCATGTTATATTAAACTTTAGGTTAATTAATTTATTAAATTAATTCATGTATCACCTAAGGTATTTATACTTAGTCATTTTAATTAAAACATGTATTTTAATTAAAATCATATAATGTATAGTTAATTAAATTAACCAGTTATTTAATTAATGAACTATAACCAAGACTTGTATTGTACTAGTTAAACTTAAATTATTAATTTTAATCCAGCTTATTTCTAAATATGGAAACTTACTATTTTTGGAAACTTTCTATTTTTAGAAACTTACTATTTATGGAAACCTACTATTTTTAGAAAGTTACTTAGTATTACAATACAAGTATTATAATACACTAATACATGAATAATACTCAACAGAACATCATAATAACTACACTTAACACAGTAAACAGCAAAACATGACAGTATACATAACAAGCTAATAATACACGGAACCAGTAAAACACATGTAATTCAGACAACTCATACACGTCCATATTTTTATGTAGTGTTATCCGTCGAGGCGGATTAGTCTTCGTCGTCACCGTTAGCTTCTACTGGACATAAGGTACGGATTTCCCGTCCTTCAGTAAGAACAATCTCTTCCTTCATTAGGATTTCCCGTATGCAACCAACTGTTTTCCCTAGTAGTTACAGATTAAATGCTTATGTTTTATTAGTTACCTTAGCCATATACATGCATGACCAGTTTCACCTAGTTATGGAGGTACGATAACCATAACACTAGAGGCACTAGTGTTATGACTTCACCACGACGGAGTGATAGCTCGTGCGTCCCTTTTCAGTTATTTGACCATTATATTATTATATTATCATATGGGGCTTATGGGTGCATCTTAGTTACATGTTTTAGTCAGGATTTCATGGTGAATGTGGTGTGTGCCTTGCATCCTTCACAAGGAGCTGATCCCTCCTACCCAATTACCAGTTAATTAGAGGCAACCCCTCTAATTGCATAACAAGGTCTCCCCTCCAAGTATTCATGCACGTTATTGACCTCATGACCTATATCGGCTATTATGGTACATTAACTAATACATATTTTCATAAGTAACATAAGTTATGTTTTTAGAACTAAAACCAGTTAACATGACAAACAACTAGGTTTTCCAGGACTTGTTCATTTCCGCCGTCATTCATGCTTATTACTCTTTATATGCTTCCATATTCTATGTTCTCCATGATTTATTGTATATCCATGCACTGAGCGTTATGCTCAGCCGTCTACTTTTCCATGTTCCCAAACGACAGGTACCCAAGGACGCAAGTAGGAAATCCAGAGTATGTGCATTCGGAGGAAGCTATCCAACCTCTTTTACCTTATGCATCTATTCTTACTTTATCATACTTTACTTCTTTGGACATTGTTTAGTCCTTTCCATTTACAGTACTTATATTACTTGTGTGTGAGTTACTAGACTACCGATGTTTGATTCTGGTATTTCTATTTATGGCCATAAATGTTTAGACATTTACCTTGCATGCTTTGATGATACGCCATATTTTATTGTAGCATCATAACCTATTAAATGGGGGTGTTACAACACTAACCCAAGTATACACATATACAATGGATTTACACAAGACTAATCCAAGTATTCACAAATACCTTGGATCTACACAAGACTCAAGTATACAAAATGATGAACATGACTAGATCTAAGAAAGGATGATCTTCATCAAGGCTTCATATTTTATCACATCACAAATGTGTGAGTGATCTTCTATTTGGACAAGTAAAGAAGGGGATCAAGAGGATAATCATAAGTAAACATACTTAACAAATTAAGTGATCATTTACTAATGATTAGAAACATAGAAAGGAGATAAGAAGCTAAGAAAGCTGTCCAGAAATGTTCATTGGATAATGAAAATATGATCCACTATTTATATGGGACAAGGAGCAACGGCTCTCTGGGCGTGGTTCAATAAATAGGCCCGTAGTTCCATATCACTAAGGAACCGCAACCCTATATTTTGAACCGCGACTACTAGATACCGCTCCTTTTTGTCCTTTAGTGGGGAAATCCCATCTGGTGAAATTTATACCTCAAGGGTATATTCTTAGGCCGTTTGGAATATGCCAAATTCAATATTCATTTGTATTTTAATAAAACATTTTCTTATGAATAAAGTTTATCAAAATATTTTGTTACATTTGTATAAATGTGAGTTTTGAGGTTAATCACTTTCTATTATCACTAAACATGTATAAGAAATATTTTTGTAAGACTTAAATTATTATTACCTTGATGATAGTGTTTGTTAAATAATTAGTCTTTCGGTTATTTTTGACGATAAAGTTTTTTACACTTTGTCGTAATAACTAATCTTTCTTACTTTTGATCACGACAGTCTGACCATTATTAGGTAGTAGTTTATCACTTGTATCCATAGGTGATAAACTACTGCCTATGGATACAAGTGATAAACTACTGCCTAATAATGGTCAGACTATCTTCCATCTTGAGTATTCTAGGGTGATTGTTTGCTAGATGTATGCCATGACTAGTACAAGACCTAATACAACATTTGCAATGGGTAAACTGAGTAGATACACAAGTAATTCTAGTACTCAGCACTGGCAAGCTATTTAGAGGGTACTAAAGTATTTGAAAGGAACTATGAATTATAGTCTTTCTTATACTATATATCCTTCAGTGTTGGAAGGTTACACTGATGCAATTTGAATTGAAAATATTGAGGATAATTCATCCACTAGTGGCTGGGCATTCATGCTTGGTGGTGGTGAAATTTCTTGGGCATCCAAGAAGCAAACTTGCATCACTGTTTCAACAATGGAATATGAGTTTGTGGCTCTAGTAGCTGCTGGTAAAGAAGCTGAATGATTGAGAAACTTGCTTCTTAAGATTTCATTGTGGGTCAAACCTATAACACCCATTTCTATCCGTTGTGATAGTGCAACTACATTGACTAAGGCATATAGTCAAATGTACAATGGTAAGTCTAGAAACTTAGGTGTTAGACATAACATGATTCGTGAGCTTACCATGAATGGGTGGATCTCTAAGAGTTTGTGAGATCTTAACAAAACTTAGCTGATCACTTGACGAAGGGATTGGCTAGAGACTTGGTTATAAAGTCTGCTAAAGGGATGGGTCTAAAGTCCAAACTAGTCATTGAATGCTAGGACACCAAACTCCCCCCTAAGGAAACTTGGGAGTTGAGTTCAATGTGGAAAGTTGAACATTTAGGGGACTAAAGTACATGTTTTACATATCATCCCAAGGATGTGCTTGTACCTGTTGAAAGGAGGATGAAGTTATAAACTTCTCAATGGTTAATGTCTTTGAAAAAGTGCTTAAGCAGGAGCATGAACTAAAGAGGAACCACCTATGTAAATGTTGAGGTTTCACCGCCTTAGGGAGCATGGAATTTGGCTCTTACAATACTTATGAATACGTATATGGACACATGGCTAGTAGTGTCAGGAGCAACTATGTGTTTGAAAACTTTTGTGTATATTATCTTCATGTATTCAAAGAAGTTGAAGGGTTCAATTCTTAGAACACCCTGATTCTCGAGTATTTGAAGTAACATATTAAGATGGAAATTCAATCCTCGTGATATTTTCATTTATGCACTAGTTTTGTCCTATTTATTTTTCATGCAATGGAATTGTACTATATTGGGGAGGATAGTTAGAAATATAGTTCAATTGTGGGTTATGTTCATACCCGGTAATGGGTTTGGAGGTATGGAGTATACACCTATTGGTCCCTGAACACTCTGAATCTGATAGTGGTTTAGTGATGTTCAACGGTACTTAGCTTTACACTACGAGTACTTAGTTTTACACTAGCGGTACTTGAAGTACCGCTAGTTGTATGTAGTACCTCTAGTTGTATGTGGTACGGCTAGTTGTTTACACAATAGTACTATGATGTAAGTACCGACACTGAACATGTCTTCTTGTAACGGTCATTGACCTATTCAAGTGGCAGTTAAACATGCATTCAACGACCTTATTTAATGGGTCGTGTAACCACTAACCCCATTATTAATAGAGGATATTATGTGTTGATTAATTGGTCGTTAATAACACTTAATACCATTTGACCAAGGATTGAGTAACATCTCATATAAATATGAGATCATAGCTGCATGAGAAATATACATAAACATAAACAAATAGCAACAAAAGGGTTAAAGATTTATGCCTAAATCACTAACAAGCATTTGGACTTATCCCAAGTAAGTATTCTTGATACCCAGGCATTAGGGTCGAATAGTTTAATTTGAAAAGTGATCACACGATTTGATTGGTGTATTTTTGCATGTTAATTTAGCATAATTGCATTTTTATTTGTCATTATATGTGTACTTTGAGTGTGTTTTGTGATTATGTAGGTTATGTGTGAAATGGATAAAATGGCCGCTTTATTAATTTTTTGGAGAAAAGATATGGAGAGCGATGATAAATGAAGAAAATTAGTGAAGAAAAAAATTCGAGCATGTCCTAATATTTTGGTAGTCTTTTATTCGTCCGGGCTTCGTTTGAGCAATTTCTGGCGTGCGACTATTTTTAATTGGGTCAAAGTTATTATATCATTCAAAAGAAAGAAAAAAAGACGATTTTGCATTCTTTGGTTTTCGACGAAGTTCAAAGGAAAAGAAAAAGCCCATTGGCTTTTGTGATATTATATCACACGAGAGATAGAAAGGAGGAGATCCATAATTAGTCCCTTTAGGGATAACAATATACAACCGTAATAAAAAAAAGAGGTCATCAATTGTGCATGGAGAAGTGACGCTGGAGGAAAAAAAGGAGAGATTTACAATTGGTCATTGGGGAATAGCAACTATATTCGTTGTGTTATTTCAACAAGTAATAAAGAAAATGAAATCTGCACAGTGGGTCAAATACATCGTTATGTCCGGCTAAATTTGTTGTAATTCCTTCTGGTAACCGTAGTTATGGTTTGATCATTAATTTTGGATTATCATATTTATATTACATTGGTTTATGATTTATTTATAAATTATATTTTTCGATTTAAAATTGCGTTTAATGATTTGTGCAAGACGATTTATAGTTAGTTAACAATTCATGCTTAATTTATTTAGCTAAGGAAAAAGATGGTTGTCTAATTGACATAAGTTGTACCCAAATAAATTATTAAAACATAATTGTTGGTTGAATTAGTATAATACTTATTATTCCGAGTCATTGATAAACATAATAAGTGTCTAGATTAATTCATTCATGTTAAGTCGACATAATCTTTGTAACCGGTTCGAAAAGTTTTGATAATCCATAACGTGATCAACCATAGATATTGGGAGCTGGAAGGAATTGCATTTTTCTTTAATTGTTTACATCTTTATTTATATTTTTCTAGTTTAATTCAATAGTTTAATCCGTATTTTAATTACTAATCAGTATTTAGTTATTTAGATTTTTAAAACCAAAATTATTATTGATCAATGATCACCCCAAAAATTAAATTAAAACCACATACTCCTCATGGATTCGATACCCGCTTTCCCTATCTAGCATAAGGTAATTAGGTTTATTTTTGACCTGTACTTCAACGCTGATCAAATTTTGGCGCCGCTGTCGGGGAGTTTGTGAGCTTTTCGTTTAAATTTATGTTAATATTTTTTAAAAAAAAAAATACAAAAAGATTTTATTTTTCTTGCTTTGTTTGTTTTGTTTTGTTTCTTGTGAGTGTGCAGGTTAGTGTATGTGCACACGTAGATCGGGACGTACATCACCGTTAGGTTACGATCTCGAGGTTAAGAGAAGTGCAAGGTTGAGGAAGAAAGCATTTCGACAGTTTTCTACTAATCTTGATTTTCCAGGTTTAGAAGAGCCTTTCCCTAAAATTTCAGGTGAAGACGATACCATCGGAGTAGAATCCCCACCACGGGGTGTGGATTCCTATTACAGGCCGATGATCTTCGAGGATCCCTCGCCTATCGTCTATCCTGTTTCGGCTAAAGGGATTACAAGTAACTTCAAGATCCAACCGAACCTAATAGCAATCTTGCTAGTGTTTCGAGGCCGTGAGGAGCCATACGCACATCTACGAGAGTTCTTTTCCATTGCTGACACACATCAGGTTAATAACATCACTAAGGATGAGGTAAGACTTCGCCTTTTTTTCTTAAAGATCAAGCTAAGGACTAGTTCTCATCTCTTGAGCCAGGAAGTATTAACTCATGGTCTAAAATGCAATCTGCTTTTCTTGATGAGTTTTATTCTATAAGTAAAACTGCTGCCATTAGAAATAAGATTAAATCCTTTCATCAAATCCCAGGCGAGTAGTTTCATGAAGCGTTTAGTAGACTTAAGGAGTTACTAAGAATATGCTCTCATCATGATGTTCCAAAATGGGAGTTTGTTAAAGTCTTCTATGATGGGTTGGATTATAACGACCAATAATTTGTGATGGAAACTAGTGGGGGTATGTTTATCTCGTGACCCATGGAGGAAGAATGGGAGTTTTTTGTAAATCTAAGCAAGGGTTCCAAGACCCAAGCTTCAGTGGATCAAAACAACCACACATCTTCGACCAATTCTATGTCTAACCAACATGGCACAAATTATGAAATTAGCGAGTTAAGTAAGAAAGTTGATATTTTGTTGAGAAATCTAGAAAAGGCGTTCCATATGTGTCGAATGTAGCAATACCAAACCAAATACGATGAGTAGTGGGGTCCTGAGCTAAGCCTTGGCTAAACCATGGAAATCTTAATGCCATAATGCCTTAGAAAGGAATGCAGGGAACACGTCTTTCCTTTCCACTGGTTCTTGAAAGCTCTCAATCCCCCTTCTCCCATATTGATTCTCCCTCTCGCATCGGTTCCGCATCTAATAATGGGCTCATGCACAAACTTTCTCTTTTATTGTATTGGCGCCTGATAGGTAGGCTATTAGATTGAGTCGAATACCCATATCCGATTCGAGCGAGAGCCCAAACGAGGGAGGCGATACCATCTTGATCGAAAGCTCCACTGTTCTGAATAGTAAGAAAGACTTTTTCAATTCGATCAAATCGATCGATCATTTTTTAGTATCTTAGGTGGGCCAACCGACCGACCGAGTTGGGTTGGGCATCCATGTCATAGAACCTTTCTCTAGCCAAGAATCCCAATCTCTTCTGCTAGCGGTTCTTCGTTGCTTGGTCGAGACACATTCATCGATTTCTTTTCATTCTTCCTGAGCTTGCAAGTGACTTACTTCTTTTGGCCATTCTTGTTGTCTTAAGTCGTCCTCTTTTCTTTATAGGCTGTTAATTGATTTTGTGCTTGCCCTAACGCTAAAGGGAGAACTACACGCCCTACTAGTTGGATAGAAGCCTACCCACTAGGGCTAAGCATCGGGTCAAACCCGACCTTACCCGAGTTAAACCGAAACCGACAAGGAAAAAGCTGAACCGAAACTAAAACAACTCGGTTCGGTTCGGTTCAGTTTTAGTCAGGTTTAGTCGGGCCAAGAACTGATTCATACCGAAACCAAATATATGCCCAAAAATTCTACAAAATGTCAAAGGCTCACCTCCCCCTGTCACCTCACTTTCCATTGAAACACAAAGTCTTCACCTCACCTTCCATTAAAACACAGTCTTTGTCTAATCTGTATATATACCATCTATAACTTTTTAGTTATTGATTTTAATTATCATTGATGCCCAGGTAATATTCTTATATATTAATTCGTATATGTCGTATTAGTATATAATTTGATTTTTAGTTATTGATTTAATTATCATTGATTTTATGTGATTGATTTTAATTATCAATTTAATTGATAATTAAAATTAATTACATAAAATCAGTTACATAATATCAATTACATAAACTCAATGATAATTTATTAACAGTTGTAGTGCGTTTAGAGATTGAATGGGTTTTTTATTTTTCTTCACTGTGAGATGGGAAAAAGAGAGATTAGATATGCTGCTGATAAAAGACACCCATCTATAACTTTTTCAGGCTAAATCGGGATACTTGGGTTTAGATCGGGTTTTGTACCGAACCGACCCGATATCGAAATCTAAATTTTCAAGGTTCGATTACCGACCCGATTAATTCGGTATCAGGATCGGTTCGATCGGCTTACCCGGTTCGTCGGGTTGAGTCGGTTTCGGTCGGTTATGCTCAGCCCTACTACCCACCTACCAACCTACCTTGTTCATATCGAGCCGGACAAGAGAGACACTTTTTAAAGTTAAGCTTAATAAACATAGACGAACACGATGCAGGGCATAGCATAAATGAAACCGCTGATAATTTCACAAAACATATATGCTTGACCCTTCTCGATGCTTTTTTGGGTGACTCACCAACCAACCCAGCAGTGATCGATGACAGAATGGTACGAACAAATCAGTCATTGGATTTGGAAATCCCTTTTGGGGGCCAAATACCTCCGATCTCTACCGTAGTTTCCAAAGAAGAATGAGAAGAAGCCCGAAAAAGAGAAAAAAGGAACATAACCTCCTAAACGATAAGCAGAATAAACCCCATCCTTGGCTGCTACGAAAGAAATAGGCCTTGTGTTGCGGAAGGAACGTTCTGCTCTGAGTTGAAGGCAAGATCTCCTTCCCTCCCTTCCTTATCGACATTAGTTGTATCCCATATCTCCCCATATCGTATTAAAGGAAAGAGGAATACCAAACAAAGTCGCGGTCAAAGCAAAGAAAAAGATGTCCAAAAAGATTCACTTTCGCTTCTAGCTCGCTTAGTGTAGGTTGCTTGTAATCCTGACATCCCGAGTGATAGTTTGGGGGATTGATTACGTGGCTGAATCTCCCGTTAAGGAGCTTTCCTATGTTCCTGTCCTTGATGTCTTTCTCATTCCGAGGTGAGGGTGAGGTTGCTTGTAAGACTTAATTTTGCTTCTCCCAGCGGTCGAGTCGATCAGCCTCGACCCTTTTTGTTGCCCTGAGCTCTCACTTCGTTTTGTTCTTCTCCTGTACCATCGCTTGAATGAAGACACTCGATCTAGCACAGTCCGTGACTATGTTTTTCCGTTGGTTGATGCTGCATATTGCACACTTGTTATATTTGTTTATATAGTGTTAGTTCTAACAAATTTCAAGCGCCTATGAACTAGTTCCAAGAAAGCGGTCGTTCACGTCAGGAATCAAGGTTGTTGATGTAGATGTTATTCTTTCTTTTTTCATCTCTATTTATAGGCCTTGGAGGCGCTTAACTCTTTCTCATTATTAGTAATAATTGTTGTCTTAGTTTTATAACATGTTTTAACCCCGGCTTTTCATGAATATGCAAGCAGATGAGAGTGTTCTCACAGGTTCAGGAAAGGAAGAGGGACTCAGACATTCTTTGTGCAGAGTTCTATTACTATTAATGGGTGGCTCAACGACTTCTTATGGGCACAGGCATCCCATGTAATTCAGTCTTTTTGGCATCTTTTTCTTTGCTTTGACCGTAACTTTGTATGGTCTTCCTATTTCCTTCAACCCATGTTTCAATTCTAGCAAAAAGTTCGAGCCTTCGGGATCTCTCTTGAATGGCGGTCGGTCAGTCCTTTTCTTCTGTTGATGCTAAGGATGATGCTTTGATTGAAAACCACAAAGCCTTTAATCATAAAATATCTCACGACCCCCGTTGGTAAGGGGCTCAGCTGCAGCATAGTGGGTGTTCAATGTGTGGTGATCCGAGTCATTCAGTCGATAATTGTCAAAGTTGAGGGGCGCCACCAAATGAGGACGTGAATGGAGTCTATGGAGGTTGTCCGTGAAATGACCCATTCTCCGAAAGTTACAATCCTGGATGGCACAATCACCCTAATTTCCGTTGGAAAGATGACGACAATCGCCCTAATAATACCCAATAACAACATTATGGTTATAAACCAAGGTATGAGGGTGGTGATTTATCTAACTCCCAACAACAATCTTACCATCATAGGCCACAAAAACAATATCCAAATCAGGGTCAAGGGCAAGATGATAACTGTAATGACCCACTTTGACAAGGAGGCCGTTATGTCATAATCATGGCATGTCATCAAAACAAAATAAAGGCATAACGTCAAAAAGATGTAAAAGACCAATAGGAAAGTCGAAATCAAACATCGGCTCCCAACATAAGCTCAACATACATGAAAATAAAGGAAGACTAAAGGACAAAACATATGTCCAACCAAAGCATAAGTATTAAAATGCATAAAGGGAAGGAGACTAAGGTAGCTCTCATCCTAAGCACATACTCTCAATACCCAAATCTCGTCCTTCGGTACCTGCCGTATGAGACAAGAAAAGAAGACACGGCTGAGCAATACGCTCAATGAACAGATATAAAGACATGATAAGAATTAATATAACAATGAATAAGAATAAAAGCAACAGAATGAATATCTATGTCCTGCAGAAAACATGGGAGATAATTTATAAACAAGAAGGATAACTAAAATGTCATAAGTTGTATATGCAATATAAGTAAACGCCCACGAGCTAATATAGGTCATAGCATGTCATCAACGTGTGCATGAATAAATAGAGGGGTTGCCTCATCATGCAATTAGAGGGGTGACCTCTAATAATAGTAACATGGGTGGAGGGATCAGCTCCAATGTGAAGAGCACACACCAAACCAATCACCCTGTACATGTAAACATGTAAAACTGTAAACTAGGATGCACCCATACGCCCCCATAATATAATAATGGCCAACATGTAACGTGAAGGGACGCCTCGAGAAATCACTCTCATCGCGGAAGAGTCGTGACACAGGTGCCTCATATGTCATGGTCATGGTACCTCCATAACTAGGTGGTAATCATGTAAGTCATGGTCATGCATGTATATAGCTCGGCAATTACGTGGATTATGATATAATAAAAAGGGAGCATGTCAAACAATGAGAAGTTTTATAATATGAAACTGGGGAAAACATGTGGCATAGCACACGGGAAATCCTAATCATGAAGAGAAAGGATGTCCTTACTGAAGGACGAAATATTCGTACCTTGTGTCAAGCAAGCAGTGAGAGAGATGAAATGACGAAACTGGACTACTCCAACTTCACTTGAGATACATGATAAAGGATGTGTATGAGTTGCTTGTTCATGGTATAAGTTACTTGTTCATAGTTTGAATTACTTGTTCATGACTTGAGTTACTTGTTCATGGTTTATCGTGTCTTTCTTTAATGCTATACGTTCATGTGTTATTGATTAATTTATTTCATGATTTTTGTGTTATTGGACTTAGTATATCCATAATTAGTAACTTTTCATAAATAGCATGTTTCCATGTATAGTAACTTTCCAAAAATAGCAGGTTTCCATATATAGTAACTTTCCAAAATAGTAGTTTTATATATATAGTAACTCTCCAAAATAGTAAGTTTCCATAAATAGTAAGTTTTCATAAATAGTCAGTTTCCATAAACAGTAAGTTTATATAAATAGTAAGTTTCTATAAATAGTAATAAGCTCGTTTAATATACGTAAGTAATTTATCTTGTTAAAAGAGTAAGTTAACTTCAATAAGCTAATATCTTAATAAGCTAAAATAAATAAGCCGTAATCATAAGCATATTAAATAAGCCATTTTTAATAAGTAAATATTAATTAAGTCATGAATTATTAAGTCATGGTTAATTATAAGCATTATATTAATAAGTCAAATATTAATAAAATGTATCTTAATAAATAACTTTAACATGTCATGAATTTATAATTAATTATTAATTACTAATATGTCATGATTTATATTAGATTATTAATTAACAATGTGTCATAAGTTATAATTGATTATTAATTAAGCCTTAAACTTGATAAGCCCTTTTTAATAAGTCGTGATTAGTTACGTTAAACTTGATAATCAATATTAATAAGTCATGTAATAATAATAAGCTAGTATTTAATAAGCTTATTTTAGTCTAAACCGATTTAATAATTTAATCAATTTAATTAGACCTAAATTAATTAAACCGATTAAATATGCCGGAATAATAATAAAATTTTAATATAAGTTGAATTTATTTAATAAGTCGGTTAATCAGCTGAATCAAATAAGCAAATCCAAACAACCCCTTATGTGGTTCCTGTGGCCCTTTGGTTTAACCGAGTCGACCAAACACCGCCATCGAGACTCTAAAGTCTCAGCTGCCCATAAACAAAACCCCACTGCCAAGAAAACCCTTCCCCTGTAACCTTTGTGGCTTGCGACTGCTAACAGAAAGGTACCCACTATGGCCCCTGTTGTTGCGGCTGTTAGAACAAAGTACCCACTGCTGCTCCTTAAGGCCTTGCGGCTGCCTAGCACAAATCTGCCACTGGTCTTATGACCTTGCGGCTGCCAGTAGGATCTACCCACTAAGGCCAGTAGGTCTCGACTGCCAAGCAGAACCAAGGCACGCTGAGCCTTTGTGGCTCTTTTGTTGGCTGCGGACGAACACAAAAACGAGCCAAAGGCTCTCCCACAACCTGATTGTTCTTGTTTTAATTATTGTAACATGTGTTTATATCTTTTAAATTAATTTCATACATGATTCTTGGAAAATAATATAAGGAAAATGTTTTAGATATACCGATAGTGATGAATCAAAGAGCAAATAAACATGTATACATCCTTAGGATATCAAGATCAAACAAGGCTTTCTCCTCCCTTTTCTTTGTCTTTGGTTGTCGGCTAAACCCAACACCCCTAGGGTTTCTTTTAATTTTTGTTAACTTGTAGAAATGAAAAGGAATTGTTGGTTTTGCTAGTTTATTAGTTAATGGGCCAGGCTTGGGCCTTATTTAACTTGTAAATGTTTATCGTTTAACATGGAGCCCGTTTAGTAATTATTTCATGTCATGAGTTATAATCTCGTGTATTCGTAAATTCGTGATTTATACTTTCGGAATATAACTTGTCATGTCGTAATTATCATACGAAATCACTTGTCGTGAATTAATTATATATTTTTCGTGTTGTAAATAAAATAAACATTATTACTTGTCGCGAATTCATGATTTTTGATTTCTTGTCATGTCGTATTAAATATACTTATATACTTGTCGTGAATTATTAAAATATTAAAAGTTTTAAATTTATGGTATTTTTATGCGGGTTTTACAACTCTTCCCCTCTAAAAAGAATAATTCGTCCTCGAATTAGAAACATGATGTGGCTGAAAAGAAGATGCTCGGATCATCGGAGAAAACGAGGATAAGAAGTCCGGATCGACTCCTCGGTTTCCCAAGTGGCTTCCCACTCGGGATGGTTCTTCGAAGGACCTTGATGAAAAGAAAAAGTCTTGTTACTCCTGACCCTATATTTTATGATACGAATAGATTTTGGTTACTCAACGTAAGATAGATCCTCACGAATCCGATCGAGTGGATACGTGGTAACATTTATAGGTTGGTACTTGTACCCTCCGAGTAATGATACGAAAGACATATTGTGAACGTGTGATACTGAGGAGGTAACGCCAAACGATACGAGACGAGACGTGAAACGTGATGTGAAACATCTATCTAAGGTTGGAAAGCTGTGCTAAACTTGAGTCTGGTTTCTCAATCTTTCTGAACCCTTTCCAGAATGAGATGTGAACGTGGATCGTGAGATGAAACGAGAACATGAACGCGGATAAGGTCATGAACGCAAATGTGAGTGGTGAATCGTGAGACGTGAATCGTGAGGTGGAATAAGAACATGAACGTAAACAAAGTCATGAACGTGAATGTGAACATGGACGTGAGCGTGAACATGAATGTGAACGTAAATCTCTATCTGAACTGATCGTTGATGGTGTACCATGTAATCGTACGATCTCCTGCTGAAAATTTCTTCTAATCTGCTAACTACGTAATCCTCGCGGATGGAAGAAAACGTGCAGACTAGGTCAAACGATCGACAACGACCCAGATAGCATCATGCTTCCTCTAAGTCTGTAGTAGTCTGGTAACAAAATCCATGGAGATCTTGTCTCACTTCCATTCAGAAATTTCTAATGGCTGTAATAAGCCACTAGCACGTGGTGTTCTATCTTAACCTGTTGACAGGTTAGACACTTAGATACGAAAGTAGCTACATCTTGTTTCATAACGCTTCCACCAAAATGTTGTTTGAGATCATGATACATTTTTGTAGAACATGGATGAATAGAAATTGGAGAACTATGAGCCTCAGTCAAGCAGGCCTCTCTTAGTTTAGGATTCTCTAGAATACATAATCTAGTGTAGGATTCTCACCTTTATGCATAAGCTTAGTCATTGGTAGGCTAACCGTGAGAATCTTTCAAAAAATTTGTGATAGTAACCAGCTAAATCCAGGAATTACGTACTTCAGTCACGGATGTCGGTCTTGGCCATTTGGTGATAGCCTCCACCTTCGCAGGATCCATGGTAATCCCTTATGCTGAAAAATGTGGCCCAAAAAGGCCACTTTACTCATCCAAAATTCACACTTAGAACACTTAGCATACAATTTCTCCTGTCGAGGAATCTGTAGTACTGTGCGAAGATGATCCTCGTGTTCCTCTCTAGACTTAGAGGAGATTAAGATGTCATCAATGAACACAATGACTAACTTGTCCAAGAATTCATGAAAAATCGATTCATCAAGTCCATAAATACAGCTGGAGCATTGGTGAGACCAAAAGTCATAATCACGAATTCATAATGACCATAACGCATGCAAAAAGCAGTCTTGGAAATGTCCTGCTCTTTCACTCGCAACTGATGGTAGCCGGATCATAAATCAATCTTGGAAAAGTGTTTAGAGTTTGGTAGTTGATCAAATAAATCATCAAGATCTTGTTTAATTCACGGTAGTCGATATATAATCTCATGCTACCATCCTTCTTCTTGACAAACAGAACCGGTGCACCCTATGGTGATACACTCGGGCGAGCGATGCCTCATTCCAGTAATTCTTGCAATTGGTCCTTCAACTCCTTTAGCTCACTGGGAGCCATGCGACAAGCAGCTTTTGAGATAGGTTTATCTCCTGGAACAAGCTCAATGCCAAAACTTAACCTCGCGGATAGGAGGTATACTTGGAAGCTCTTTTAGAAATACATTCAGAAACTCGGAAACAGTCGGTTGATCATGAATTAAAGGAACTTCAGAAGTCGTGTCATGAATGGTAGTTAGAAAATCTTCGCAGCCATGGGATAATAAAGTACGTGCTTGTAAAGCAGAAATAATTTGTACAGATTTTCCTGGTAGAAAATCATGATGAATGTATTCAGGAGCCTGAATATCACCGAATATGACCCGATATGAATGGCAATCAATCGTAGCGTGATGTGCTGTTAACCAGTCCATACAAAGAATCATATCGAACTCGTGCATGTCCAAGGAAAATGCATTAGTAGAACGGATCTTGTCATCAAACTGAAAGGAAAGCCTTTATACACATGGGTGATACGAACAAAGTCTTTCCCTGGGCATGGATATATGTAATACATGATCAAGAATGAAGGTTCCATATAAATACAAGAATTAAACATGGTAGATCTCATTGAATGTGTTTCTCCCGTATCAAACAGAGCAAACACTGCGTGTCCAAACATGAACAATACGCCAGCGATGGTACCTGAAATTTTAGTGGCCTGATCCACACATGGCACAACAGTATGGGTATACCCCTTAGAGGGTACTTTGAATTACTGAGGGCCTGGTTCAGAAGATATACGTGAGCCATGTGTCTTGACAAAATATACGTGTGACATGTGTCTTGACTGATGTCTTGACATGTATCTTTAGAAAATACGTGAGACATGTGTCTTGACTGATGTCTTGACATGTGTCTTCAGTAATATATGTGAGACATGTATCTTGACTTGTTGTCTCGACATGTGTCTTGAGAAATATACGTGAGACATGTGTCTTGACTTGTTGTCTTGACATGTGTCTTGAAAAATATACGTGAGACATGTGTCTTGACTTGTGTCTTGATAAATACACGTGAGACATGTGTTTTGACTTGTTGTCTTGACATGTGTCTTGAGATGTGGAAATGATAAAACTGAGAATTTTAGGTTATAATACCAAAAATGGCAGGTCGGTTGGACTGCTGACCCGTGTATTTTTGGTCACGTCCGGTACTGGAGTTCCAGTTGTTGTTGCCAGAGTAGTTGTACCGCCTTGCCTGTCAGCTCCATGACGGTCATTATTCTGACCGTGATTCCTGTAACTATTCTATTGAGTGGCCGGCTGGTACCAGTTCTCACTCTTATGCTTGAAAGACACAGTTAAGTGACGCGTGACATGTAACTGATAAGGTGAAGACATGGAATGGGATAGTAACGTCTGGTGGATGGAGTATATTTCTTGTCTGGTCGCTCCGATCCATCATACTCATCTTTGTCCTGTAGAATTTCCAAGCCGCGAGCAGCATCATTAACTTGAGCAACCTTGGTAAATGGAATGCACATGAGACGATCGAGAGTCGACTTGCGAATACACGCGGAATACTATAAATGGGATACACATGGAATACTGTAAATGAAATACACACAGAATACACACGAGATGATTGGTATAAGCGTTAACCATCTGACATGATCAAAGGAAAGTAAATGATTAAACGGTTAAAAGACTATACTGAAGAGAACACCATGATAACCTAGTTAATCTAGCGTAGACATAACTCCACTTGCATAAAGAAGCACGAAAGCATGATTAAACGAAATCCAACAATGTCTAGCATGAAAGCATGATTAAATGAAATCCATCAATGACCAGCATGAAGGCAAAATCAACATGAATAAGCATGAAAACATAATCAACATAAGAAAACATGAAAACATAATCAACATGAAAAGTTTGAAAGCATAATCGACATAAAGAAAACATGAAAGCATAATCAACCGAGATCTAACAATGACTAGTGTGGACGACTATGGTTCAACCCGCACTAGTCAAAATTTTCAAAAGACATAAACATGTGACTAAGTATGGACGACTATGGTTCAACCCATATCAGTCTAAGATGTGAAAAGAAGAACCTTGTGACTAAGTATGGATGGCTATGGTTCAATCCATACTAGTCAAAATTCAAAAGAAAACATCAGGGATAGGAATCAACAACACATGACTAAGTATGGACGACTATGGGTCAATCCATACTAATCAAAATTCACGAGGAAACATCATGAATAAAAACAACGACATGTGACTAAGTATGGATGACTATGGTTTAATCCATATTAGTAAAAAATTCAAGAGGAGACATCATTATTAAGAATCCAACAAAGTTCTAAAAAGATCAATACATGGAAGATAACAAACGTCGGTTTAGGAAAATCCTGGTGACTACCTACTAGTCACAAGTTAAGTTTTAGAGCCTACAGGTCGAAGCCTTGACTCTAATACCATAAATGTAACGACCCACTTTGACAAGGAGGCCGTTATGTCATAATCATGGTGTGTCATCAAAATATAATAAATCCATAACGTCTAAAGACGTAAAAGACCAACAGGAAAGTCGGAATCAAACGTCAACTCCCAACATAAGCTCAACATACATGAAAATAAAGGAAGACTAAAGGACAAAAACATATGTCCAACCAAAACATAAGTATTAAAATGCATAAAGAGAAGAATACTAAGGTAGCTCTCATCCTAAGCACATACTCTCAATGCCCAAATCTCGTCCTTCGGTACCTGCCGTATGAGACATGAAAAGAAGATACGGCTGAGCAATACACTCAGCGAACGGATATAAAGACATGATAAGAATAAATATAACAATGAATAACGAATAAAAGCAGTGAAATGGATATCTATGTCCTAAGGAAAACCTGGGAGATAATTTACAAACAATAAGGATAACTGAAATGTCATAAGTCGTACATGCAATATAAGTAAACGCCCACGAGCTAATATAGGTAATAACATGTCATCAATGTGTGCATGAATAAATAGAGGGGATGCCTCGTCATGCAATTAGAGGGGTGAACTTTAATAATAGTAACATGGGTGGAGGGATCAACTCCAATGTGATGGGGTGTAGAGCACACACCAAACCAATCACCCTGTACGTGTAAACATGTAAACCTGTAAACTAGGATGCACCCATACGCCCCCATTATATAATAATGGCCAACATGTAACGTGAAGGGACGACACGAGAAATCACTCTCATCGTGGAAGAGTCATAACACAGGTTGCCTCATATGTCATGGTCATGGTACCTCCATAACTAGGTGGTAATCATGTAAGTCATGGTCATGCATGTATATAGCTCGGGCAATTATGTGGGTTATGAAACAATAAATAGGGAGCATGGAAAACAATGAGAATTTTTATAATATGAAACTGGGGAAAACATGTGGCATAGCAAATAGGAAATCCTAATCATGAAGAGAAATGATGTCCTTACTGAAGGACGGAATATCCGTACCTTGTGTCCAGCAAGCAGTGAGAGAGATGAAATGACAAAACTGGACTATTCCAACTTCACTTGAGCTACATGATAAAGGACGTGTATGATTTGCTTGTCCATGGTATAAGTTACTTGTTCATAGTTTGAATTACTTGTTCATGACTTGAGTTACCTGTTCTTGGTTTATCGTGTCTTTCTTTAATTCTATACGTTCATGTGTTCTTGATTAATGTATTTCATGATTCTTGTGTTATTGGACTTGGTATTTCAATAATAAGTAACTTTTCATAAATAGAAGGTTTCCATACATAGTAACTTTCCAAAAATAGCAGGTTTCCATATATAGTAACTTTCTAAAAATAACAGGTTTCTATATATAGTAACTCTCCGAAATATTAAGTTTTCATAAATAGTAAGTTTTCATAAATAGTAAGTTTCCATAAATAATAAGTTTCTATAAATAGTACGTTTCTAGAAATAGTAATAAGCTCGTTTAATATACGTAAGTAATTTATCTTGTTAAAAGAATAAGTCAAATTCAATAAGCTGATATCTTAATAAGATAAAATAAATAAGCCGTAATCATAAGCATATTAAATAAGCCATTTCTTAATAGGTAAATATTAATTAAGTCATGAATTATTAATCCATGATTAATTTAATTATAAGAATTATATTAATAAGCCAAATATTAATAAAGTCCATCTTAATAAATAACTTTAACATGTCATAAATTTATAATTAATTATTAATTAATAATATGTCATGATTTATATTAGATTATTAATTAATAATATTTCATGATTTATAATTGATTATTAATTAAGCCTTAAACTTGATAAGCCCTTTTTAATAAGTCGTGATTAATTACGCTAAACTTGATAATCAATATTAGTAAGTCATGTAATAATAATAAACGTATCTAATAAGCTCATTTTAGCCTAAACCGATTTAATAATTTAATCAATTTAATTAGGCCCAAATTAATTAAACCGATTAAACAGGCCGGAATAATAATAAAATTTTAATATAAGTTGAATTTATTTAATAAGTCAGTTAATAAGCCGAATCAAATAAGCAAATCCAAACACCCCCTTATGTGGTTCCCGTGGCCTCTTGGTTTAACTGAGTCGACCAAACAACCCCACCAAGACTCTAACGTTTTGGCTGCCCATAAACAAAACCCCACTGCTGTAACACCCCCAAATATTCATAATTCAATTCAGCGGAAGAGTCGCTAGTGTTTCGGGATAGCACATTACTCAAATCATAGACATCGCTTAAAAATCGCGTCGTTTAATAATAAAGCAATTTTCCATTCATAAATATCAAATTACATAGGTCCTCAGGTCAATATATGTCTTACAAATTTATAAAACATTTGAATGGAAATTTTTATTTAAATGCGGGCCATAAATTCTTGTCATCTTCCTGAGAATTAGCTTCAAGTACCTGAGATAAAACATGTTAAAAGTCAGCGAAACGCCGAGTGAATCCATAGAGTTTAATAAATACCATTAATATATCACCGATATATAATCATTACCGAAAATCATTTTGTACAATTATTTGTCGTAGGCCATAAAATAGGCCAAGGACATTTTATAAGAATCTTTTTCGTAAATCATAATATAGGCCTTTGCCTTCAAAACCATTATACGAACCATTGTCGTAAATCATACAATACGTTTTATAATGTTGTTTAAAGTATAGTAAAAATCGTTATATAAAACAGTTATGTAAAACCAGAACACAGGTATAAAAATAAATAAGACCCCATATTGCTAGTCAGGCAATATAATGTAATTCAAATCATTTATCGTACACTATTCCTGAGACCGTAGCCTCAGTGTTACCTTTATCATTAATATTATCGGATTATTACAAGCCGCATGACATTGTTACCTTTCTATAATATGTTTTGGGTAGCTAGCCCAGAATTCATTTGCCCATCTAAAAAAACGTGTCGTCACAATAATCACGCTTATATAAATCCTCTCATACATAAATTTGCTTAGCAATCAACGTGGCACGACGGGGATCAACCGTCAAGGCGCGAACTGGGGTGATCATCCCCAAATAGTACTATTATATGCATAAGCGTCTACCAAATCCCGGTAGTTCACAATTCATGCTAATGGGAGTTTTAGTGACATAACCTAACTAATAATAATCCATTTCATTTCATTCATTGGGTCATATAATCATTCGGGTCCATATCAATAAGCATACAATCGGGACTACTTGTGTTCTATTTTTATCAAAACTAGCATGTTATCTCCCTCGCGGGTTTATAAAACATTTCATAAAACATTTAAAAGAGTGCGAGGCTATGAACTCACTTTGGCTGGGAAAGGCGGGTTATCAGCAATTAGGATGTACGGTACGTGCCTCGATCACGGAAACCTAAACATATAATAATCGGTCCTTAGACTATCGTCAAATAACTTTATAAAAGTTGTTATGTATATGTAATGATGTCATAACATGATGATCAAGTGGGGTTTTATTTCCTTACACAACAATACTAGTTGTTTAGTATTAGTTAACTTAGGCTTATCATACTAGTTACACTAGTTTTAGCCCATTTACACATTAAGGCCCAATAAGCCCATTAAGAGTCCAATATCATTTTATTAGTCCATTTATATTTTTAAGACCAGGCCCATACTCATATGTTGGGCCCAAGTGGGTTAAGCCCATGAGTAAGTCCAATAACATTAAACCAAACTAGTTGGGCCTAGTGGTCCAACAAGGCTAATTTGGCCCATTATGGTCCATTAGTTACAAAGCTCGGTTTTGTCGATTTTTACTTGTCGAATGTGTTTACATATCATTATATGATTTATAAAAATGTTACATTAGACGGGTCCGACCATCTAAGTTTTATTTGGTGAAAACGTTAATCTTTCGGTTTTTAGCCGAAAAGACGTAAAACATATATATAATTTGTAGTTTTAGAAAAACTAGTTGTGTATCATGTTTATAAAATGTAATATTAATACAAAGCTTTTACCTAGTATAAAAATTAAGTTCTTTGTCGTGGTCTAATCGAATTGATTTCCGGTTTATGTGCGACTCAGCTGTCTTTTGGTGAAAACAAATGTTGTGTCGTTGTAGTGAAAAGGAAAAAGTGCAAAAACTTTAAAATTAAGGTAAAGTAAATAAAGCTGAAACTAATTTAAAATAAATGACGGGAAATTAAAACGTGACGAGAAATTAATAGGCAATTAAAGTAAATAACGCAAACTTAAAACTATCCTAAAGGCAAACTTAAACTCAAACTAAATGCAAGCTTAAAATAAACTAAGGCAAGTTAACTAAAAGTGCGACTAAGTAAAAAGGCGGGAAAAATAAAGCTTAAGAATTTAAAATCATAAACTTAAAATAAACTAAAAACAGCTCATTCGGAATTAACCTTCGTTCGGAATAAATCACTCGTTCGGAATGTCACCTTCGTTCGGAATAATTCTTCTTCACTCGGAATAACTTGACAAAACCCTTGATCCGGAATAATTGGTTCATCCGGAATAACTCTTTATTCGGAAAAAAGTCTTCATGCGAAATAATCGATTCATCCGGAATAAAAGCTCACGCGGAATAAAAGATTCGTTCAGAATATAGAGTTCATCCGGAATAATTCTTCATCCGTAATAAGTTGCTCATCCGGAATATTGGTTCATCCGGAATAACCACTTGATCCGGAATAAAGGCTTGGTTTGGAATAACTCACTTATCCGGAATAAACCTTCACTCAGAATAAAACACTGATTCGGAATAAACTGCTGATGCGGAATAATCACAACAAATCCTTCATCCGGAATATCACTTCATCCGGAATAACAAGCTGATCCAGAATAAATCCTTTATTCGGAATATATCACTGAACCGGAATAAAAATAAACCCTTCATTCGGAATGTATGCTTTATCCGGAATAAATGGTTCATCGGAATAATTCACTTATCCGGAATGTTTGTCTGATCCTTGATTCGGAATAACCTGGGGAAACAAACAGTAGCGAAGAACAAGGAAAAAGAAGCTACGAATCTAAACAATATCAATCAAATCAAACCAAAAGATTAAATCAAACTAACCAAATAACATCTACTGATCATAAACAAACAATCCAAATCAATCAAACTAACAATACTAATCAAAATAATCAAAACCCACTTAAGCAAATCAATAAAAACTTAAGAACATGAACATAAACATAAAGCATAAAGATTAAAGATTAAACAAGAAAGGTAGATAGGAGATTAACAAGAAAAGTAAAGATTCAATAACATAAAAAAGAAACTTACTTGAATTTAAAGGTGGAACGTAATTAAATGTGCAATTAAAGTAAATGACATGGAAATTAAAGGTGCAAATTTTAAAGATGAAGACTAATTGTCACTATTAGCCAACAAAAATAAATGAAATCCTAATGACTCTATTTATAGGGTAGGAGGTGATTAGTGGAAGGAAGCTTCCTCCTATCTTTCTTCTTTCTTTAATTATCTTTTAATCCTTCGTCTTTAGTCTTTAATCTTTTAAATTCTTCGACCTTTCAGACTTTTTCTCGGGATTACTTTAAACTCGTCTTGTGATTTCTTCATAAATTAGACTTGAGTTATTCGGCTTTATTAAACTTCCGTCTTTGGACTTTTTCTTCAATAAATCTTCAGAATAGGCCTTGGACTTCCGTTCTTTTTGCACTCTTGATTTCTTGACTTCGTCTTTTGTCTTTTTCTTCGATAAAAGCCCGTGAAAGCCGTGTTTTCTTCCCTTTTAACATTTTGATCCTAAAATCACAACAAAAACACAAACCACGCATAATTCCGACTTTTACGACATAAAATACACGTTTTGGCCTGGTTATTATTGTAATTAAGTGGTAAAAGGATGGGTGTTTACACACCTATCAAATCCCTACACTTGACCATTGCAATGTCCTCATGCAATGCATTAGTTACAAAGCACGTTTTACATTTTCCATCATTAATCAATCCATATTGGCCTTTATTAAAGAGATAAAAATTATAAACATTCAAAGGAAGAAAGTAAGTAAAGAAATCAAAGACATACCTTAGGGTTTTGGAAATGTCATGAATGATCATCATCCTCAAGTTTTCACATTCTCCAAACCAAACTTAAAAACGAGATCATTGTTATTATAAGTTAGCAAACTAACACGAACTCATGTGGGCCAATTATTTACTTAGACTCACTTATTCCTAGGTGTATCTCTTATATTTTATTATTGTCTTAAATGATCACGAGGATGCATTGTTGACTTATTTCGATAGTTATTAAGGCTGAAAATAAAGTGGGACGATTTAATCAATAGTTAGCTAAAGGACAAAATCTTTTAAAACTGCTTCTCGGGACCTCATAAAGTTCATATCTTGGCATAACTCGTTTCACGATTTGAGACCTTTCTCGGACCGATATTTGGCAGCGACTTCATACTTCAAATCTTTGAGAGACGTTCATGAAATAATGGTCTTCTCTTCATAATAGGAATTTCTTCACTTGAAGTTTTGAGAGATTCTTCATATTTGGACCACGACTTCTTCATTTTTCTCCAATCTTTATTTGGGACTTTGATATACAACGATCCGCTTCCTTTCAGGACTTGGATCTATTTATCCTCATACCTTGTTAGGGCCTTTTTGGATAGACTTCTCCATGATCTTTACGGGAGTATTTTCTTTTCGTCGTGTGTCTCGATCCTTCATATTGATTTTCGATAAATGATTCTTCACATCACTTTTGGATCTTTAGCAACAAAATGTATCCCTCATGCCTTGTTAGGACCTTTTCGGACTCGCCAATCTTCGCATCCCGCTTCAATAAGTTATGCCTTGGATATGAACTCTAATCATTACCGAGCAACTTTTAAACGATCTTGGGCTAGAAGCTAAGTAACTTTTCAAATCGTACAACCTTATTTATTGCAGATAAATTTATTAGCAAGCGATGGGAGAATAGGCTTATAATTAACTCACATAAATTCACGAAAGGATACCAAACTTATAATTGACTCTATCATCTCTCGTTCTCCACAATTTAAAATCTCAAGGAATGAGACTCGTGGATGCTTAGCCAATTAAATCAAAGTTTTGGGTTTTCGAGTCATCTATAGGATCTTGCAAACTCTTAGACTTTTTCAAGTTTAGAAATCGCATTTTAAAGTTCCCTTGATAAACGACTCTCTAGGATCAATTATAGGAACTTGTGAAAAGTTCTTGTTCTTAACCCGTGAAAGTTAAGACTTTCGCGTTTTAAAGCTCCCTATATAAAAGCCTAGCAAAACTCGACTTAAGCACATTAAGGATACTAGCTAGAGTAAACTTAGATAAGTAAACTCGGGTTGAGTCAAAAGATTCACAACGTTGAAAATTAAAACCACTTTATTAAAACTTATTCTAGCAAAGAAAGAAACTAACTATAACAAAGGAAAAACTAATAGGCCAAAATAGATCAAAAATTTTGAAAAATGTCGAAAAATTGATTCTCCGGTTAAAATGAGGAAAAATACAAGGAAAAGACCACTTCACTTCGATAGAAGTGCCCCCTACACTTGATATAAACATTGTCCTCAATGTTTAAGCATGTGGAAGTAACCTCCCCTACACTTAGGACATTGTGCACTTTGTTTAAATCTTGCCAAGGAAGAGACAACTAAAGAGATTCCTATTTTAATATTGAGAAATATAAAATAGTGAATCGAAAAGAGTTTAGGATAGAACCGGGAAGACGGAAACACGGAATCACGGGTCGTCAAAAATCATCAAGAGTGGATCATTGAACGCTCGAATCCCTGAATATGAGAAGAGAGGAAATAGCAAACACCAACGGGTCTCCCCTACACTTAGGATAAAGATAGCTAAAAGATAGATACTTAGGTTGCCTCCCAAGAAGCGCTTGATTTTTGTTCACCGAGTCGTGAGCCTAACTCGACCTGATTAGCATAGGAAGAAGCATGAAACACATCCACCGGGATCAAATACATAGTTTTCATCCATCAAATAGCACAAGCTTAAGGCGAACAAGGCAAGCCAAAGAAGAGTAGGCAAGGTTCCCTTAAGCAAAGATGTAGCATAGTGGTAGCAAGGGTGAAGAGGTGCAAGCATATCTCCAATAGGTCCAAAAATCTATCCTTTTATTTCATCAGACGGATACTGAGATGGCTTAAAAATTTCAATACTGGGGTCGAACACCTTTTCCTTTAGGGGAAAATAGCACTCAGGCTCAACAGAATTTGAAGAAGATCCGCTAAGAAAATGCACAACCTCGTCCTCAGAAGGTGGACAAAGAGGTGTCAAAACATACGTGCTGCAGATGTTGGTGTCGTCAGGTGTTGTCTCCTTTGAAAGAATTTTCTTCAAATCCGTAGAAGGATGAAGACCATAATCATCAAAGTCTAAAGGAGAAACATTACTGTCATTTGGGAAGTATGTATTGAGAAAAGTAGCAAAGTCTTCCTCAAATGAGTAGTCATCAAAAGTAGGATCAAGTGATGTAGGCGGAGGATCTTCATCATGTGAAGAATCACTCGAAAGAGTATCGGCCTCATCGAAATCATCATAAGTGGGCATGTCGGGATACTCGGAAGTAAAATCATCATAATCATCCTCATCGGAGCTAGAATCATCATCATAAGCATCATAGATCGGTGGAGAATCATATATGGGTGAAGGTTCCAAATTAGAGAGAGAATCATCCACATCATCTTGAAACAATGAATTATCATTGCAAGAATCGAATAGAGGATTGTTGTAGATGACAAAATCATCGAGCACATTTATCATATTCACGGATTCTCTTCCATAGGATTTGCTTGTAAGCTTCCCCATTTCAAAAACTTGTGCATCATCCCCGACTCTTAAGATGACTTCACACTTATCCACATCTATTAAAGCTCTACCGATTCTCAAAAATGGGCGTCCAAGTATTAACGGAATACAAGGGTCCATTTCATAATCAACAACGACGAAGTCGACCGGAAAAGTGAATGTGCCAACTTTAATGAACACATCTTCGACAATACCAACAGGGTAAGCGAGAGTGCGATTTGCAAGCTCAAGAGTCATCTTCGTTGGTGTAAGGTCGGGCAATGATAACTTTTTCCAAACACTTAAAGGCATCAAATTTATACTTGCCCCGAGATCGGCTAAGGCAGTAATTTTGTCGGTTTGGTTAAAAGTACAAGGTAGCACAAAACGACCGGGATCTCCAAGTTTTTCCAGAAGTTCTTTAAGAAGGATTGCAGAGCAATTTTCATTCAAGCGAGTATTAACAAACTCGGTCATTTTCTCCTTCTTATTAAGCAATTCCTTAAACATCTTGACAAATTGTGGCATTTGGGCAAGAGCTTCAACAAGGGTAAAGGTGACTTTCATGCCGGCAATCTTTTCCAAAAAGTTAGCGACTAGAATGTCATTCTTAGTCAAAATTCTAGCCTTGTTGAGTCGAGAAGGGTAAGGAATGTTGGGGTTATAGGTGGAAGGTGGGGTTGGTGGAGGATTCTTGTTGGGTACTTCGTCATGACGAGGCGGAGACGGTAATGGTGAACTAATACTAGGTGTGGGAGTATTAGGGATAAATGGTGGTGGAGGAGGTGTGGATGGAGTAACTGGGGGCGGGATAGATGGTCCTACTAAAGTTGCTCCACTACGGGTAGTAATAGCACTCACATTCGCTCTCAGGTTAGTGACGGTGTTGGAAGGTAGAGAGCCCGAAGTAGAGGGTTGAGTGGTGGGTAAGAAACTAGCAAGCATATTCTTCAAATCATTTGTTTGATTGCTGAAGGAGGATTGTATATCATTTCGAAGCTCGGATCTAATGTCATTCCATTGCTTAGTCATATCCCCTTTCAAATTGATAATTTGGCTTTGCAGATTCTTAATTTGCTCTCCTTGGGTTCTCATTAAGGCTTTAACATCTTGATTCATGGGTGGGGCTTGTTGAGCGGGTGGGTGATAAGGATTAGAAGCTCTAGGTGGGATTTGGTTGCTTCTAGTGTAGTTGTTGTTGGGGTTGTGGTTTTGAGGAGAAAAACCAGGTGAAAGATAGTTGTTTGACCGGTAACTTAGCAAATTTCGATCCCCTTGAGGTCGGGCTTGGTAATTTTCCGGTGAATAATTACCATAAGCCGCATACACGTTTTCCGGATTGCCTTGAGTAGAAGGACAATCAGTGTATGAGTGAGGACCGCCGCATGTCTCACAAGGATTGGCTACCGCTTTAACTTGTTGTTGTTGGTTTGAAGCGATGAGCAAGATATTTTTGTTCATTTCGGCCATCATGCGGGTGAATTCGGTCATATCGGGGTTTGCTGAAGTAGAAGAAACATTGACTCTCGGGTTGTTCCTTGAAGATGCGGAGGAATCCTAATTTTTGTGATGAGTAGTCATGTTCTTAATAAGCTCTCTACACTCCTCGGGTCTTCTTTTCATAAATGTGCCACCGGCGGCTGCATTAATCGTATCACGATCACGAAAAGTCAAACCGTTGTAGAAAGTATCAATTAAGGCAACGGGGAGCATGTTGTGGTTTGGACAACGATCGATCAAAAAGTTATATCTTTCCCAAGCATCAAAGAGAGATTCATCGGGTTCTTGCATGAAACCGCTGATTTGATTTCGAAGGCTTGTGACCATGGATGGTGGAAAGTAGCACGACAAAAATCGTTGAGTCATGTCATCCCAAGTATGAATGGAATTCTTCGGAAGACGATCAAACCATTTCTCGGCGTGGTGTGATAAAGTATGTGGGAAGAGTTGAAGGCGAAGAACATCCATAGTATCACCGGGAAACTTCATGCTTTGGGTAATAGTAATGAATTTGTCGAGGTGCTTGTTGGCATTATCATCCGGCATTCCGCGGAATGGATTAGTTTGCAGTTGTTGGATCATGTGATGCTTCAACGAAAACTCCGGAGCCGTGATTTGCATCGGCGCAATCGGTCCTCCTCGTCCAAACATTGTAGGTTGACAAAGCTCCTCCATTGTCCGAAGATCAGGCTGTGGAAGAACATTGTTGTTATTATTATTGAGGTGCGGTGGATTATTGTTGTTGTTCACACCTGCCATAGCTAAATCTTCACGAGTCTCGGGCTCTGGATAAGTTGAAGATCTAGTACGCATACACCTGCGAAAGCAAAAGAAAACAATACCAAAGAAATAGACAATATATATACACTATAAAGAAAGTAAAACCTTTTTCGGATTTTTGAAATTTTTTAATTTTTATGGATTTTTAACAATTTTTAATTTTTATGGTTTTTTGAAATTTTTGAGCAAGAAAAATAACGCTCACGAATGAACGGATCCCAAAAAGCAACGCGTCTCTCACTGAAAATCCCCGGCAGCGGCGCCATTTAATACAAAGCTTTTACCTAGTATAAAAATTAAGTTCTTTGTCGTGGTCTAATCGAATTGATTTCCGGTTTATGTGCGACTCAGCTGTCTTTTGGTGAAAACAAATGTTGTGTCGTTGTAGTGAAAAGGAAAAAGTGCAAAACTTTAAAATTAAGGTAAAGTAAATAAAGCTGAAACTAATTTAAAATAAATGACGGGAAATTAAAACGTGACGAGAAATTAAAAGGCAATTAAAGTAAATAACACAAACTTAAAACTATCCTAAAGGCAAACTTAAACACAAACTAAAGGCAAGCTTAAAATAAACTAAGGTAAGTTAACTAAAAGTGCGACTAAGTAAAAAGGCGGGAAAAATAAAGATTAAGAATTTAAAATCATAAACTTAAAATAAACTAAAAACAGCTCATTCGGAATAAGCCTTCGTTCGGAATAAATCACTCGTTCGGAATGTCACCTTTGTTCGGAATAATTCTTCTTCACTCGGAATAACTTGACAAAACCCTTGATCCGAAATAATTGGTTCATCCGGAATAACTCTTTATTCGGAATAAAGTCTTCATGCGGAATAATGGATTCATCCGGAATAAATGCTCATGCGGAATAAAAGCTTTGTTCGGAATATAGAGTTCATCCGGAATAATTCTTCATCCGGAATAAGTTGCTCATCCGGAATATTGGTTCATCCAGAATAACCACTTGATCTGGAATAAAGGCTTGGTTCGGAATAACTCACTTATCCGGAATAAACCTTCACACGGAATAAAACACTGATTCGGAATAAACAGCTGATGCGGAATAATCACAACAAATCCTTCATCCGGAATATCACTTCATCTGGAATAACAAGCTGATAAATCCTTTATTCGGAATATATCACTGATCCGGAATAAACTAGAATAAACCCTTCATTCGGAATGTATGCTTTAACCGGAATAAATGGTTCACTCGGAATAATCCACTTATCCGGAATGTTTGTCTGATCCTTGATTCGGAATAACCTGGGGTAACAAACAGTAGCGAAGGACAAGGAAAAAGAAGCTACAAATCTAAACAAGATCAATCAAATCAAACCAAAAGATTAAATCAAACTATCCAAATAACATCTACTGATCATAAACAAACAATCCAAATCAATCAAACTAACAATACTAATCAAAATAATCAAAACCCACTTAATCAAATCAATAAAAACTTAAGAACATGAACATAAACATAAAGCATAAAGATTAAAGATTAAACAAGAAAGGTAGATAGGAGATTAACAAGGAAAGTAAAGATTCAATAACATAAAAAAGAAACTTACTTGATTTTGAAGGTGCAAGGTAATTAAATGTGCACTTAAAGTAAATGACATGGAAATTAAAGGTGCAAATTTTAAAGATGGAAGACTAATTGTCACTATTAGCCAACAAAAACAAATTAAATCCTAATGACTCTATTTATAGGGAAGGAGATGATTAGTGGAAGGAAGCTTCCTCCTCTCTTTCTTCTTTCTTTAATTATCTTTTAATCCTTCGTCTTTAGTCTTTAGTCTTTAATCTTTTAAATTCTTCGACCTTTCAGACTTTGTCTCGGGATTACTTTAAAATCGTCTTGTGATTTCTTCATAAATTAGACTTGAGTTCTTCGGCTTTATTAAACTTCCGTCTTTGGACTTTTTCTTCGATAAATCTTCAGAATAGGCCTTGGACTTCCGTTCTTTTTGCACTCTTGATTTCTTGACTTCGTCTTTTGTCTTTTTCTTCGATAAAAGCCCGTGAAAGCCGTGTTTTCTTCCCTTTAACATTTTGATCCTAAAATCACAACAAAAACACAAACCACGCATAATTCCAACTTTTACGACATAAAATACACGTTTTGGCCTGGTTATTATTGTAATTAAGTGGTAAAAGGATGGGTGTTTACACACCTATCAAATATTTATGCACTATAGTTTATAAACTTATTTTATAATAGTTATTATTATTTAGTGGATTTCATATACTTATTTTGTAATAGTATTTACTTTGAGTGCTCTTTTTATACTATATATTTTATTAAGAAATCTGATTTCTAAAGTCAAGTCCACCATTTTTGTCATATCCTGAGTTCTACAAGGAGATAGAACCTCAAATTTTAACAGCATAAAGTACATGATGTGTGCTACAAATAAATCTTTTATAGCTACTGCTCAAACAGCTTCTAAGTATTTTTAATAATTCGTCCAAAACAGACTATACAGATTTGTACTATAAAAGTGTTTTGGCCATATCTTGCTCATTTTTAACATTCCATTACATGGACAACTCACCACATATGTAAAAATCATTTATTTATATGTATGTTTAATAATCTTAGCCATTTAACCAAGTGAAGATATTGAAACTTACTGTTTTATAAAGCCTAAGTGAATAGTCATGATTTTAACATTTTTACTTGTAGATTTTAACCTTTTTAGCCTAATTTAGTAACACAAAATCCTCACACAATATATTGATCATCATTTATCATATACCTATACATTTTTGTAGAAACTAGAAGGGGGGGGGGGGGGGGGGGGTTGAATAGTTTCTCTTCGATTGGTGACCAAATTAAAATTACTTTCAATTTGGTTTGTATCAAAACTATCTTTTACTTAAAGCTAAGTTGCATAATGATTAGGTTCAATTGAAATGCACTAGCAAGAATAATAAGCAAGTATAATGATAATGAAATAATTAAAGAGCAAGGAAGGAGACAACCTAGTGGGAAGACACCAAGATTTATAGTGGTTCGACAACGAGGCTCTATCCTCGTTTCTACTCCATTCCTCGAGTACACCTAAGCTAAATGTCGAGACCTAATCTTTAGCTAGGACCAATCTACACGACGTTGCCTACTTCACAATTTAACGACACAAGGCTAGATGTCGAGTTCTAATCGAAAGGTAGAACCAATCTTCACGACGTTGCCTACTTCACCATTTTACGACACAAGGCTAGATGTCGAGTTCTAATCGAAAGCTAGAACCAATCTTCACGACTCTTCACTTTGAAGCTAAGTGAGAACTTCACACAACACAACTATTAGTCACTTTAAAGATTAGTGAGAACTCACAAGACACAACCACATCACTTTATAGTTTAGTGAGAACTCCTAATCAAATCTATTACAACTCAACTAGACTTGTCCAAGTACACACATGTAGCTTGGATTTACACAACACAAATCCAAGCAAACACATATGCAATGGATGTACACAACAAATCCAAGTATCCACAAATAACTTGGATGAACACAACTACTCCAAGTATTCATAAATACATTGGATTGACCTAAAACACAAAGGTATAATGATGAATATGACTAGCTCATAAATTCATCTTTATCACTACACTAGTGAGTGAGTGATCTTCTCATTGGACATGGTAAAGGAGGGGATCAAAAGGATAATCATATGTAAACATCCTTAACAAATTAAGTGATCATTTACTAATGATTATGCTATAGAAAATATAAAAGGGGATGAGAAAATCGTCCAAGAGGCTTGCTGGAAAATGAGATTTGACCCACTATTTAAAGGAGACAAAGTTACAACGGATCTATAACGGCTACTGTGCGCGGTACCTTATCTCACCCTGTGGTACCATATCGATAAGGTACCGCGTAGGTACTTAAGGTACCGCCACTAGACTCCGCTCCGTTTTTTGTCTTTTAGTGGGGTGGGAATATCTGAGGTATTTAAACCCTTCAAAGGATATTCTAACAACATTTGGAATATGCCATTTTCAAATTTTCATTTTCCATTTTAATAAAACATTTTCTAAAAAAGAAAGTTTATTAAAAAGTCTTTTGTCTTATTAGCAAAAGTGAGTTTTAAGGATAATCATTTTGATGATCACTAAGTATGATTAAGAAATGTTAGTGATATGATTATTACCTTGATGATAGTGTTAGTTAAATAATTCATTTTGTGTTTCTACACTAAATGTGTTGTATGGTTTGTTGTGATCAAAACTAAGAAAGATTAGTTAACACTAATAATGTTTTTAGGCATTACTTGCATTAACAATCTCCCCCTTTTTGTTTACGACAAACGATAAACTCATTTACGTATAAACACAAACTATGGAATTATTAACTAGTTTATCACTATCATTTCTCCCCCTTTGTCGTAGCAAAAAGGTTAGCATAAGTCTTTGAAGTGCATCGAACTTTGCTAGTAGCTCCCCCTTGGTGGTTGCCCCCCTTGCTTGGGGCACCAAGTTTGTGAGCTAAGGTGACATGCTACACAAAGGTTAGTAGAAAGGAAATAAACACCAATGTATATATGATCACTACCTACTAAGTAACTTGAGAGGGAGAAAGAGAAGAAATCTCAAATTAGAAGCAAGTATTTTTCTAAGTATGTCCAAAGAGGTAATTGACAAAATCAAACTTCAATAAGATGAAGATGATAGGCTTGTCAATGGGTTAAAGCTTTAGAATTGATGGAATCACCCATAAGCAATTGTAAAAATTTAACCAAGATCAACTCAAAAATAGAACTAATTAGATAGCACACAAATAACACAAAAGTTACAAAAAAAATACAACAAAGAAGATAGTCATACACATAGTATGAGTATCTAAAAGCAATAAATATGGAAAATAAACCACTAAGCATAAGCTAGTCTAATAGTGATATTTTCCAAGATTGCAAAAAAAAAATAAAACTAAAAAGACGACGATGCATCATTCGAAGTTTTGTCCATCGGAACGAAAACTTGAATGGGAGGTCGAGTGAGGAGGAATTCAAGAAAATTTAACTTCTCATACACATGAGCAAGTTCAATTTGTTGAAATCGGCAACAATCACATGAGGATCCATGATGCAACACAAAATCGTTTGATGTGGGTATGGCATCAAACTTAGGGTTTGGTGGTGGTGGGGTAAAGGGTTTGGGAGTGTTTTCACAATGCCTTGTGAGGTTTGGGAAGGTTGCAAGGTCATTGAGTTGGGGGTAGTGAAGGATTGTGGTGGTGGTGGAACATGTTCTTTTGCTCCGGTGATGGGGTTTATGGTGTAAGTCTCATTCCAATACTTGATTGGAGAGAAGGTAGGGTTTTTGGGTGGTTTGGACGAAGATGGTTCGTTCTTCTTAACCCAAACGGGTCGAACCGAGATTTTCGGTTTCTTAGAAAGCTTGGATGAGCAAGCTTTGGGTTAGTGGGATTGTGACAAAGAAATGTCAAGGTTAGGAATGTAGGAGTTAGGCATTGTGAGAGTGTGAGAATGATATCTCAAGGTTATGTGAGAATGAATTCTCAAGATTGGGAAGGTGTGAGAATGAAATCTCAAGGTTGGGGTATAAGTAAAATGTAATCAAGGTAAGAATTTGAATACAAAATGTGTAATGTCAAGGAATGTTTAGTCAATTTGAGTAAACAAGGAATCTTGACTGGGAATAGGGTTTAAAGGTTTTGACCAAAAATTCGTCAAAAGCCACATTTCTGGCCGCGGTACCTTATGTGGGCCGGCGGTTCCATATCACTAAGGAACCGCGGGTCCTTAAGGAACCGCGTCCAGAGGACTTTAAACCAAGTTTTTCCTGGGTTTTGGGAAAAACTAAGACTTTTTCAAAAAAGTTGCAAAACTTGAATTTTTACCTCTATTAGAACCAAAATATGCTAGGGTTGCATAAAGCAACACATTCACAAATAATGTCTTGACAAAGGGTGACAAAATAATTTAGATATCATTTTGAACCAATTTTAGTCAAGTTTTAGGGGTTGTGATAGATTTAGGTTCAATTTTAATTTCAAATTAAAGTTGATTAGTGTGCACAAAAGGATAGAATCACACAAAGCTAAATCCAAAACACAACAACATGAGACATTCATTAATGAGGAAACAAGTACAAAGATAAATAAGACTAACTAATACATAGCTAGCTTATCATAAGATCTAGATAGGTGGTTTTCTTTGGCTTGTTATTGAAAAACTTTATTAAAAGAACTCCATCATTCATCTCCTAGGAGGAGGCATGGAGAAAAAAGTAAGCAAGAAATCTTGCAAACCCCTATGTAGTCCATACATATCCATCCTTAGGTTTTGGATGAGGAAGTGGTTGTAGAGACAACATGGACATCTAGGACCATGATTTTGTTGGAACCCAAAGTAAGGATCACCCAAGAGGAGGGAAAGTGGGACACCCAAAATTGGGATGTTTGAGTTGGGTGGAGGTGGAGGGGGCAAGTTCTCCAAGGTTGAAAGTGGAGGCATGTTCCCCAAAGGGGTGATGGGTGAGTGTGGAGGTGAATCCTCCAAGGTTGGTGAAATGGGTGAGTTGTGAGGGGTAAATGGTGAAGTCACCAAAATGTCATCAAAGTCATTCCCAAAAGGAATGCTTTGGATTGGTTGAGGTTGTGTGGTCACTTCCAAGGGTGCACTTGGAGTGAAGGGTGAGGAAAGCTCATTCATTCTAGAATTGAATGAAGAGGAGGTAGAACCAATGGAGTGGTTAGTACCATGGGTGGAGGAGGTCTTGCATGGTGCAAGAGGTGGGGAAGGTGATGAAGAAATGAGGATAAGAACATTCTCATTCTTAGGTGTGAGGAAAGGTGAAGAGTTAGGCTTAGCTACCTTAACCCTTATTTTGAGTGTTTTTCTTGGGATGGAGGTCTTGGAAGTGTTTGAGGTTTTGGTACACACCAGGTTGATTAGGGTGGTTTAAGGTTTAGGGAAGTATGTTTGATGTGTGAAGAACATGCAAACAAGGTGGGTTTAAATGGTTGAGGGGATGATCCAAACTAGTAATGGGTTAAAATCATTTTAGGTGAATAATGAATTTAGATACCCTAGTTTAGGAAATGTGCAGTTTATTACTGAAAATCATGCAAGGTTTACACAAAATTAAGAAAACAGTGTAAAGCAAAGATGCTGTCGTGCACAGTGGCTGGCGGTTCCTTATCTAGGACCGGCGGTACCTTATCGATAAGGAACCGCGGGTCGATATGGAACCGCGTCCAGAAGGTTTTCAAAAATTTCCCATTTCAGTTTTTGATAAACCCAGATTTTTCCCAAAGGTTTTACAAGCCAAAGTTAACTACAGATCATAATCTAATAAGCTAACTATCATATGGCATGCACAAAGCTATGTAAAACACAAATATGATGGCATAATTAACATTAAGGAACAAGATAAATGATAATTCTAACATGCAATCACAAGTTAATACATATCCAAGATAAAATAAAATTGTTCAACAATACATGTTTACCAACATGTATTCTTAGAAAAGCTTCAATGCTTTCACCTTCTCTTCTTCCCCAATCCCTTGATCATATTCCCCAAGAACTTGAAACCTTTTCTTGATTCAACCCGGTGTTCGTGCAATTCCCCTCGAGTTCTAAGGTTTTCTCGGTAAAGGTGCTCCATATTGAGATCTTCTGGTACTTCGCTAGAATGATGAGGAGGAGGAGCTAAGTCTTCAAATTCATCCTCGAATGGGTTTGAGGATGGATGTGAATTACTCGAAGAGTGGAAATGAGAACTAGTACCTATGTCGTCACCATCACTTGTTGGCATGTCCATGTCCTCATCATCCATCTCTTGATGAACAGATTTTCTCGATCCTCGATCACTTCTTGTCTTTCTAGCATATGCCTCTTGAATGGGCAACATAACCCGATGAACCGGGTAGAAGCGAGAAAGAACAAGGTGGGGAAAATCATGCACAACCCTTTTGAAAAGGTGAGTTAGAAGCATAGCATAGGGAAGGTTTGTCTTGGGCTTCGAAAGAGCATAATTGATTCGTCGAGCGATATAGAATGCCAAGTTGTACTTGGTGGATGTGAAGATGCAACTCAACATATGCACCATACACGCCGAGATATGATCTCGGTTTCCACCAAGACAAAAGACATTCTCCCTAAGGATATTGGCCCATTGAACCATAAAATCCTTAAGGTCGCTAGAGAGCACTTCATATTGATTCACATTTCGTACATTTGAATGAAGGCTTCTCACAACGTTACCATCACGCTCTTTCGAGACGATTTCAAGAAGGAACTCTAGATCAATTTCGGTGTGGTCATTTGGAGGTTTATCGAAGGATTCCGTGAGAGCATCAAGTCTCCATTTATCCGTAAAACGACAAGTGCCTTCATATGGCACACCGAGAATTTGACCAAAGTCTTCAAGAGAGTATTGAATCAATTGATCATTCAATACGAAACGAATGAAGATTTGTCCATTGTATTCAAACATGGAGTAGGTGCTAAAGAATTCAAGAAGGAATAAGGGGTAAATATCTTCTTCTATGTTGAGCAAGCAATCAAACCCCGAAAGCTCAAACATAGATAGGATATAGACATAACCCGTTATTTCCTTGTCAACGACTCTACCCTCATGGAAACAACAAGTGGAAAGGGATGGAAACGCGTTTTGAAGTTGGGGGGAAGCATAGGTTTGGGAGATGTCGGGCATATAATCTTTAGTGTATTGATGATTTTTTTGATATTGAGAAGGCATGATTAAGTACCTAAATACAAGCACAAGACAATGTTTCTCCAATCACTCATATGAAAATCAAAAAGGAAAACGAAAAATGAAAATGTGTTATATCAATTTCTTGACAAACATAGGATTGAATCCATATCATTTTCATGTTCATAATGTGTCTATTCCATCATTAACCAAGAACACATGATCTATGTTAGATCAACAATGGATTAGATCATTGGTTTTTCAAAACAAGGTTTTTAGGTAAGCATTAACAATGTGATTACCTACTTGTTCATGGGTTCATCTCAAATCCATAATTCAACCAAAATCATTTAGCCTAAATTCGGATTTGTTCTATAAGTGGATTTTAGTGAAATCTTAATGAATATCAACCCAAGGAATCATAGTAAGATTACCATGTCAACCCATATTCCTATTAAGGTTTTAATTCAATTTCAATTTTAAAAATCCCCAATTATGCAAGGATGAACCCTAGAACAAAATAGATGAAATTGAAAGAAAATACTTACAATTAATTGATGCTAGATGATGGATGAGTGAAACCCACAACTTGGAATCAATTAATTTGAGTGATTGAAGGTTTTGGAAGCTTCAACAATAGTGGAAAAGGTAAAATCCGTCGGCTATGTGTTTTTGGGAGAGAAAGAGTTTGGTTTGAAAAAGAATAAAAAACACAAACTGGCGCTCTGACAAAAGTTACTGCCCGCGGTACCTTATCGATAAGGTACCGCGGGTTTTGAGCCGCAGAGATAAGGAACCGCCTACAGAGGCAGGTTTCTATCTCTGAAAAACGCGAAATTTTGAAAATCCAGTTTTTCTAAAATACTTAAAATTAAATCATGAGCCTTTTAGAATATCATTGGATCATATTAACACTAAGCAATATGCCTTAATGAAGGATTACGAGTTAAATCAAGATCGAAAAGAACCGAAACGGACAAACGACTACTCGTAGCAAAACGACTAAGTGGAGAGAAGTCAAGAGAAGTGAATCAAGACTAGGATCAATGCTCAAGGGATTAATGACAATCTTCATGTAGTTGAAACGAAGAGCTTGTGTCATATATAGTGGTTTAAGACGTGCCTTTCCGGCGAAACGATAAACGGCTTTGGTAATGAATAAGCACAAAGCAATTATTCAAGTCTAAACTAATATCACTTTCAATAATAGTCTTAGTCTAAACCAAAATATGAGCAAAGTATTAATTCACTTTCTCTCCCACAAAGGGCCTACTAACCGTATGGGTGCAAACCATGGAAATCATGCTTGATACTTTAAGCTTCTACTAACTCACTCTACATCACCATAGTGAGTCAAGTATCCAAGCAATGAAGGTTTGAGAGGATAAAAGAAAAGAAACACAAACCACAAATAAATGTCAAGGCAAGGATGCCAAGAACAAGCACATAGTCAAGTAATGATCAAAAGAATGATCAAAGGGCATGTGGAAGAACGAGAGCATACCTTGGCCACAAAGAGCAATCCATGAAGGAATAAGTGCTATGCCCAATCAATGACATGATGAGTACTAAGTCTTCAAGGACTAGTATCATTCCCAATCATCTTGGTATCATAATTCAAAGATGTTAAAGATCAATGAAAATGATTCTTCTACAAGTGCAAGTAACTCAATCCATAACCAATTAATTGATTGATCTTCATGAGTACCTACACAAAGGAAGATGCAAACTAGTAGATACATTTCAAGAGTATATCTAAAATGCATAAAGGCTACTAATCTTAAGTGGGATGGAATATTTTTAATTAAAAGACCTATTTTTCAAAGAAAACATAGTTTTGACCAAAGAGAAACATTAGTACAACTAGACCTTCTAATTTGAGGAGAAAATGGATCGATCCAAGTTTTAAAGTACAATATACTTCAAAGATCTTGGGTGACCATCGCTCTGATACCAATTGTAGAAACTAGAAGGGGGGGGGGGGGGGTTGAATAGTTTCTCTTCGATTGGTGACCAAATTAAAATTACTTTCAATTTGGTTTGTATCAAAACTATCTTTTACTTAAAGCTAAGTTGCATAATGATTAGGATCAATTGAAATGCACTAGCAAGAATAATAAGCAAGTATAATGATAATGAAATAATTAAAGAGCAAGGAAGGAGACAACCTAGTGGGAAGACACCAAGATTTATAGTGGTTCGACAACGAGGCTCTATCCTCGTTTCTACTCCACTCCTCGAGTACACCTACTCGAGATTTCCACTATATCCACAAGCTCCCTTCTCGGCGGAGAAAACCTTACATCGTTGCTTACATTATTTTCTGACACTAAGCTAAATGTCGAGACCTAATCTTTAGCTAGGACCAATCTACACGACGTTGCCTACTTCACAATTTAACGACACAAGGCTAGATGTCAAGTTCTAATCGAAAGGTAGAACCAATCTTCACGACGTTGCCTACTTCACCATTTTACGAAACAAGGCTAGATGTCGAGTTCTAATCGAAAGCTATAACCAATCTTCACGACTCTTCACTTTGAAGCTAAGTGAGAACTTCACACAACACAACTATTAGTCACTTTAAAGTTTAGTGAGAACTCACAAGACACAACCACATCACTTTATAGTTTAGTGAGAACTCCTAATCAAATCTATTACAACTCAACTAGACTTGTCCAAGTACACACATGTAGCTTGGATTTACACAACACAAATCCAAGCAAACACATATGCAATGGATGTACACAACAAATCCAAGTATCCACAAATAACTTGGATGAACACAACTAGTCCAAGTATTCATAAATACATTGGATTGACCTAAAACACAAAGGTATAATGATGAATATGACTAGCTCATAAAATCATCTTTATCACTACACTAGTGAGTGAGTGATCTTCTCATTGGACATGATAAAGGAGGGGATCAAGAGGATAATCATATGTAAACATCCTTAACAAATTAAGTGATCATTTACTAATGATTATGCTATAGAAAATAGAAAAGGGGTTGAGAAAATCGTCCAAGAGGCTTGCTGGAAAATGAGATTTGACCCACTATTTAAAGGAGACAAAGTTACAACGGATCTATAACGGCTACTGTGCGCGGTACCTTATCTCACCTCGCGGTACCATATCGATACGGTACCGCGTAGGTACTTAAGGTACTGCCACTAGACTCCGCTCCATTTTTTGTCTTTTAGTGGGGGGGGGGGGATATCTGAGGTATAAACCCTTCAAAGGATATTCTAACAGCATTTGGAATATGCCATTTTCAAATTTGCATTTTCCATTTTAATAAAACATTTTCTAAAAAAGAAAGTTTATTAAAAAGTCTTTTGTCTTATTAGCAAAAGTGAGTTTTAAGGATAATCATTTTGATGATCACTAAGTATGATTAAGAAAGGTTAGTGATATGATTATTACCTTGATGATAGTGTTAGTTAAATAATTCATTTTGTGTTTCTACACTAAATGTGTTGTATGGTTTGTTGTGATCAAAACTAAGAAAGATTACTTAACACTAATAATGTTTTTAGGCATTACTTGCATTAACAATTTTTGAAGAAAATACATGAGTACATTCACAAAAACAATAAGGTGATGGAAAGAAATGATCTTGTACCAACCAATATGATGAAAGGTTAAGGTTTTTGATGAACTAGACTTGGTTTTTGGTAACCAAATCTTATGAGATAGCAAGACCACTTTTGAGATCACCAAATGTATGTATACTTCTTTGAAAATCAGCCCTAAACCTTCTTGAAAACTCCTTTCTAGTTGTTAAGATCACCTCCAATCTTCATTTCTTCAAAGGGTTATCAACATATGTAGATTGTACATAAGATTTATGGTAAATTTTTGATGGAAATGGTGGTTTGGTGGAGGTTAGGGACGGCCAAAAGAAGGGAGAGAGAGAGAACTGGTAAAGTTTGCATGAAAATGTGAAGTGTGTGAAGGAAGCTCAAGTTTTAGGTGCATTTGAAAGTGTAAAGGACAAGTGTCCTCCACTTTAGTAAATTTTTGACAAAAAAATGGGTGGTACGAAAAAAGTCAACTATGGTTGCCCACTGATCTGATCATAGGTGAAATCCAACCCCTTCTCTGCTCCTTTCCTGACCCTTTCCTTCGCTACTAGGAGAGTCGCTAGCTTGCTTCATTATATTCTATAAGCGGAGCGACTTGTCGAGTCTACGAAGCTTTGTAGTTGCTTCCCCCCCTTTCTTTTGCCCCGCCATGCCACTAGATCCATAATGACCGGCGAGTCGGAACATGTATGAATATAACCACGCGGAGCGCCGTACCGGCCTATCGAAGCGAAGAAATAGATCATTGAGCCCATTTAGCCGAGCGGAGCCCTTTATAAATAATATATATAGATATATATAAAATAATAAGCTAAGGGGGGATGGGAATCGCAAGAATTGAAAAGTCCTCCATTGAATGGGATGAGAAAGACAGGTTCGGAAATGACAAGATTAGCAGGAGGAAGGGCGACCCCACCCTAAAACAAAGGTGTACATACATAAATAAAGAGACTATTTATGGCCTTGATAGGCCTCCTTCCCATCTATCTTGACCGGGAAGAGGGGGGAGGCTCTTGTGGGAGCCCTGCCCGCCCTTCTCTATTCGATTTTGAGTATCCCTCTAAGGAGGCTTTCCGGACTCATAAAAGACGGCTAGGAACAAGAATAGGGTCAGTAGTCTCTGCCGTTGCAGGTCCTTCTCCTTCCGCTGAGATGGCCCTCTTTTTTGTTTTGTTTGTTCACCGCAGCACGAAATCATGAAGAAGTTGGAATAACTCAGAAAGAGAGTGGCGCCTAGCCGTTGAGAGCGTCTGTTGTCTTTGTAGAGGAACAGTACGATCTTAGACTGGCCCCCTTCGCATGACCTAGAAAGAAAAAGAAGTTCGTGCTACTATAAGGCCTCTAAACTCCTCCCTCAGGACACTGTTGCGTTGCCCATGGGGACGGGCTAGCCCCAACTTCCATAGGTCCTTGGTTCGACCTCCTAATGAGAATTGAGGTCCTTGCACGGCGTCTCATCCCTAAGACTTGTTTGCTCTGTATGGAGTGCCCCGTGGTTCCTCGAGTGCCAGCCGTAGAGAGGAATGCCATCAACTAGGGCGCTATTGGCTATTAACCACTCTCTCACCAGACGCTCGGGCTCCGCGTTTCAAGTTCGTTATCCTAACCGTATCCTCTGCTCCACTGGGAGCCTGACCCCTTCTTCTATCTTATCTATTGCCTTGCTCCTCGGCTCCATACTGCTCCAGCCGCTCGTTGTAATAGCTTGCTTCTCGGGTGGCTCGTACCCAGGGTGGTGCGGCTGAGCCAGAGTGGGCTCAGTAGTCGGCCTATCTTTCCGGGTGCATGCATAAAGGCATGATTAGTTCCACAAATCTCACTGCACTGACCATAGTAAACTCCTTCTCGTTGTACCGAAATAGAGATTTGATTTAAACGACCAGGTACAGCATCACATTTGACACCTGAGGAAGGTACAGCCTAACTATGAAGTACATCATCAGATATTACAATAATACGTAGATGACTTTTGGCTGGTACAACCACTCGATTGTCCACTTCTAATAAACGTAATTGACCCAATTCTAGATCATCTTCTGGAATCGTATAACTGTCAAAAGTGAGTGACTGTTCATCGGAGCTGTTATAGTCCGAATACTCATAAGGTTTGGTCGACGGCCGTCTCCCCCCAAACTGTACTTGCAAGTTTCCCCGCAAAAAGCTCTCCACGCCTACTCTTAGAAAGAAGACTCTTTTTCTTTAGTTAGTACCGAACGTAAGACCCTTTATGAGTAAGGGGAATCGAAGGCCGAGGAAAGTTTATTGGCAACAGGGAACCCTTTCCCACCCAGTCCTACCTACCCTATGTATTCGAGGGGGGGGACTGGAACCAAAAAAGACCTGGTTCCGCACATATGAGACAGGCAGAAGGTATGGGGCGACCAGTTCACCATGGAAAGCGAATTCGATACTATAGTCGTCTTCTTTGTTCGATAAATGCGGAGTGGAAAGGGATGCTAGTCGGCTCAGAGAAGTTGTAGGCCCCAATAAAAAGATCAAGAGTGATTCCTCACCTATCCTGTCAGGGGCCCAGTTGAACGCTCGAGTATAGATTCCCTATGCTCATCGGCCGGGGCCGGCCGACCCGTAGATCTGGATCCATCCATAGACCTGACCTGATATCGTTTGTCCAAAAAGAAAAAAAGTAGGTTTTTAGTAGTGGTTCATGAGACCTCGAATTCCCACGTTCCAGCTTGCATTATGCCAACAAGTCCCACCCCCAACTCTAGCTGAGAAGTTGAGTCACCCTTTTTTTTCCAGAAAAAGAATCGAATAAAGAAAGAGATAGTCTATATCCTGTATCGATCATAGGATCACTCTATGAATAGGTAAATTCTATGTGACCTCCCACCATTCACAACATCCCTTGCTTCTCGCTGCGAACGGCTCCTCGGTGGAAGAGTAGAAGCGCTGGTCCCCTTCGGTCAAGTTTCTTGTACCTGCTGTTACCTACCGTAGGACCTCCGTCCCCGAAGCGAAGAAAGAGGAGCAGGAACAAGAGGTTGTCCTCTCCCGGCACACAGTAGTTCCGCAACTACTACCGTGGTTGTTGCCAACGGGGATCTCCCATTACGAAAGGTTACTGGGCCGACCGTTAGGTCCAAAGTTGTATGCCACAGCTATGGTACCGATAGATTCACTACTTCAGCGCCGTTATCGGACATTTCAGGCTGAGCATCTATTTCTTGTATATCGCTCCACACCGAGAAGAGGGATGTGTACCTCCAGCAACAACAAGATGGAACCATAGGCTTCTATGCTGGGAGCATTTCGGGGTATAGGTCTAACCATCTCAACTCCCCGTTTCTGGCATGCTATAGTTATTTAAGTCTCTCGACGGCGGGAATGGGAGATTACCGGTAAGCCAGATGCTTCGCGAACCATATTCTTAAGGCATTTCGTTGCACTTAAATCACCCTCGTGAAGAGGCGCACTCCGATACCATTGATGTCCAATAGCTTTCATAGTAATGGCTGGATTTACTACTCTCTTATCTTATGCAGCATTTATTAGCTTAGCTGGGTTAGGTGGATCGTGCAATAAGCCTCTCTCGACCCTCCGTTTATCATACATCTTTATGAAAGCCTCTCGCCTTTCGAGATCCGGTCCATCATCAACTCAGTAAGATCTTCTTGTTTGCCCTCTTTGATTAGGCTTCCTTTAACGGATTTGATCGGCATTTCGTGCCTGCAGTCCTGCTGAATTCGACCTTTTATCAGGGTAGTGTAGTAAGGTTAGAGGCGCAACTAGAAGAGTTGACCCTATTTCTATTTTTTGATCAATTCGATTGCAGTCTTCGAAGTCCTTCTTGATCGATGGTCCCCATTAGCATTAGTGCTAATTAGCAGGCGCTTTTTTTGGAAGGCGAGATACTTATGTGTGACCACGGATTCCACGGTAGCAGTAGTTCTAGCTCTACATTAGGAGCAGGGGGCTCTATATAAAGGAGGTACGGACCCCTCCCGGTACGATGCAACTGAAAAACGGAATAGGCTACCGCGGCTCGCTTCGCGTTTGTTGCGGAGCTCACTGCTTTTGGAGTAGTGCTTGCAGCTTGCTGCTTTCTGTTCAAGCGGAGCTGGATTTCTACTCCACTTGTATATAGACAACAATAGCGCCCAAGATTTTCCCTTCGTGTAGTTCATTGAACCTTCCAACTTCACTCCGTGGCCTGTGCTAAAGAAGCGTGTCTTAACTAGTTCCTTTGAACTCATTTCACCTTGCACCTTTTCTTTCTTTTCCTCATCCCATGATCCTTTCCCATGTCGTGGAAGTGAAGCAGTGCTCTTTCGTTCTTCATAACGACTATAACCAAGCTGCCAACCAATAAAGCAAGCACATTCATTGATAGGTGTGTAAACACCCATCCTTTTTACCACTTAATTACAATAATAACCGAGCCAAAACATGTATTTTATGTCATTTATGTCGGAATTATGCGTGGTTTGTGTTTTTTGTTGTGATATAGGACGAAAAGGTGAAAAATGGAGAAAACACGGGCATTCACGGACTTTTATTGAAGAAAAAGATGAAAGACGAAGTCAAGAAATCAAGAGTGCAAAAAGAAGGAAGTCCAAGACCAATTCTGAAGATTTATCGAAGAAAAAGTCAAAAGACGGATGTTTACTATAAGCTGAAGAACTCAAGTCTTATTTGTTGAAGAATTAAAAGACGAGTTTAAAGAAATCCCGAGCCATAAGTCATTAAAGTCCAAGATTAACAAAATATTAAGAAGGGAAGGACTTAATGATGCAATTAAGAAGAAATGAAGGAGGGGAGGAAGCTTCCTAATCCTCCCCTATATATAGTCATTAGGATAATCATTTTTACTCTTGTTGGCTAGAGTGACACTAGTTCTTCCACCTTTTAATTACTTGCTCTTTAAATACATGTCAATTTAAATACTTGTCTTGCACTTTTAATACCTTTTAATTCCAAGTAAGTGTTCTTTAATTTTCTTGTTTTAATCTCTCATTCTTCCTTTCTTTCTATGCTTTAATCCTTGTTTACATACTTATTGTTTTGCTTATTTGATTAAAGGTTATGTTTTTATGCTTTTGATTGTTTTGGATCATTGATTTTCATAGCTTATTTGTGTTTATCTTCAAGTTTCTTAAGCTTTTATAAAAGTTATTTTTATATAAAGTTGTTTTCGTACATTTTTCTTATTTGGTGTTTTTAAAAGTCTTTAAATTGTAGCTTATTAGCGTTTTCTTATACGTGTTTGCCTAGGTTTTTAGTCTAGTGCTTATTGGAGTAATAGCTTATTAGTTTAGCTTATTTTCGGTTCTCTTTACTGTATTCCGACCACCAGTCGGAAAAGGGTTTCATATTCCGGCCAGCATTCCTTTGCTTGGTCGGAAAAGGGTTTGTGTTATTCCGATCAAGGGAGTCTAGCACATTCCGATTGAGTTAAGTGACAGTTATTCCGATCAGGAGTCTATTCTTCATTCCGATCAGGAGGTAAGCACATTCCGATTTGGGGATTATTGAGATTCCGATCAGGGTAAGTTGGTTATTCCGATTAGTCTAGTGACAGTATTCCGATTGGAGTTCCGACAACATTCCGATTGGGAGGATTCCGATAGCCCCTTATTCCCACATTCTGATTGAAAGGTAAGGGTTGACATTCCGAACAGGTCTAGTGATAGTATTCCGATTGGGAGACCACTCCTTATTCCGATCAGGGTTTGTGTACATTCCGATTGTACTGATCAGAATGTATTCCGATGGTGGGTTTATTTTTATATTTTGTCTTGTTTAAATTTTAAGATCTCATTTTAATACTTTGTCAAATTTTAATTCTCGTCACGCTTTAACTTTAAGTCACTTAATTTCTCGTTATTTTACTTTTCAAAGTTTTTAATTTTGCACCTTTCTTTTAATTAGACTTAGATTTATTATAACGCCATTTTATTTTGTCGCCATTTTAATTTAACGCCTTTTACTTTAATTGTTTTGCACATTTTATTTAAAAACAACCAAAAATATTTGTTTTACCAGAATCAACTAAGTCGTAATTTAATCCGGAAATCAATTCGTTAAGATACCGAGAATTTGAACTTTAATTTTTATACGGGGTGTCAAAAGCCTTGTATTAAATGGCGCCGCTGCCGGCTCTTTTCGTAAAGATTAACGGTTTTCTGTGAGAGACGCGTTGCTTTTTGGGATCCGTTCACTTGTGAACGTTATTTTTCGTGTCAACAATTTTCAAAAAATCCCAAAAACATTTGAAAAATCATAAAAAGCATTTCTTTTTCAAAAGTTTTGCACCAAAAATATTCCTCTTTATCCTCTATTATGTTTCATTCTTTTCTTTACCCCTCTTATCTATAATTCTTCATGGATTCGTCTTGTGTGCGGTGTGGGAGACCTTGGCATGGTTTTCAAACATGTCAATGGTGTACTTGTGAGCGGTGTGGTTTTGATATCGACGATACACAATTTGGATTTTGTCCATTTTGTAATTCAACAAATTCATACTTCAACTCTTACAATACTTTCCCACCCTCTCCCGTCTATGACAATCCCTATCCTCAAGATGCACCGGGTTTTTCTCCATACCCGTAGTGCTATATTTGTGGGGGCCCTCACGATGCTTCTTCTTGTGATCCGTCGAAGGTCTTTGAGAAAGTTCCGTGCTATCATCCCAATGTTTATAACTTTGAGCCCCCACGTCACACTGTTAATCATCAACCCTTTTGTGCACTTCCTCCTGAACAACTTGCCACAATTTTTGACAACTTTCAAAAAGTTCAAGAAGCTTGCAACAAGATGATGGAGAAATGTCAAGCAGATCAGCACCAAGAGCAGGTATCTAAAATTAATGCTTATACTCCTCCTCTTGTGCCTCCATATTATTATGACAGTGATGACGATGAGAGTCCTATTTCTTGGACCGATGAGAATGCTATTCCTTCTTCCGACTTATCGGAGCCTAAGGATTCAAACCATCTTAAGGGATGAGGATCTTAGCACAATTCCTGCAAAGGAATCCGACGAATTCAATACGTCTAGTGCTGATAACCTTGTCCCAATTCCAAGTGAATCTGAGTTGACATCTGACAGTGACGATGAGTATGATGCACTTTCTTCTGATGATGTTCCTTCCACCAACACTTTGGAAGAGGATTCTTTGGCTTTCTCTAATCCTCTTTTTGATCAAGATGATGATTTTACTTTTAGTGATGACGAGTCACTATCTGATGAAGACGTTCCGAAGGAAATTTTCAAGATTTATTTGAACCCTTTATTTGATTTTGATGACGATTACATATCTAGTGAGGTGAATCCTCTCTTTGACGAAGGGATTGAGGACATTGCTAGCTCTGATTCTCCTACTATTGATGAGCATGCTTTGTTAGCCATGCCCCCTTCTATGGCAGAGGTGGAGAGTTCTGACTCTACTAGAAAGGTATCGCAGGTGGAAGGTAATTCTTCTCTTACTTCTCCTACTATATTGCCCCCTCATCCCACTAAATGCACGCCCAAGCAGGTGATGTATCAATTTCACTCTCCAGGGAATGAGGATGAGTGCTTTGACCCGGGAGGTGATAATGACCATTCTTTATTTGATAACCTTACGGCTTTGCCAATTGGTCAGCATCCATTGTCTTTGGAGGATGACAATGTGATTCCTTTACCCACCCCACCTCTCGTGGATCAGGATTTCACATACTTCTCGTATGTTGAAAGGACCTTCCTACCATTCAAGACCTATCCTCATGCCTCTCCTTTGTTATATTCCTCCGGGAATGAGGACACAGTCTTTGATCCCGGTATTACATTTGTGGCCTCCCCATGGACCATTTAATTCGGGGATGAGTCAGGCTCGTGACTCGAATAACAAAAACAAGCGCTTTTTGGGAGGCAACCCAATTATCTATCTATCTTTTTATTTGTTTTTACCTTAAGTGTAGGGGGAGACCCGTTGGTTTGCTATTTCCTCTCATCTCCTCTTCTAATCAGGGATTCGAGCGTTCAATGATCCACTCTTGATGATTCTTGACGATCCGTGATTCCGTGTTCCCTTTTTCCTGGTTCTATCCTAAACTCTTTTCGATTCACTATTTTATATTTTCCAATATTAAAATAGGAATCTCTTTAGTTGTCCTTTCCTTAGCGAGATTTAAACAAAGTGCACAATGTCCTAAGTGTAGGGGAGTTTACTCCCACATGCTTAAACATTGAGGACAATGTTTATATTAAGTGTAGGGGGACTTCTATCGAAGTTAAGTGGCCTTTTCCTTGTATTTTTCCTCATTTTAACCGGAAAATCAATTTTTCGATATTTTTCAAAAATTTTGATCTATTTTGGCCCATTAGTTTTTCCCTTTGTATAGTTATTTTCTTGCCTTATTAGAATAAATTTTTAATAAGTGGTTTTAATTTTCAAACGTTGTGAATCTTTTGACTCAACCCGAGTCTACTTATCTAAGTTACTCTAGCTAGTATCCTTAACGTGTTTAAGTCAAGTTTTGCTAGGCTTTTATATAGGGAGCTATAAAAACGCGAAAGTCTTAACTCTCACGGGTTAAGAACAAGAACTTTTCGCAAGTTCCTATAATTGATCCTAGAGAGTCGTTTATCAAGGGAACTTTAAAACGCGATTTCTAAACTTGAAAAATTCTAAGAATTTGCAAGATCCTATAGGCGACTCGAAAACCCAAAACTTTGATTTAATAGGCTAAGCATCCACGAGTCTCATTACTTGAGATTTTAAACTGTGGAGCACGAGAGATGATAGAGTCAATTATAAGTTTGGTATTCTTTCGGGAATTTATGTGAGTTAATTATGAGCCTATTCTCCCATCGCTTGCTAATAAATTTATCTGCAATAAATAAGGTTGTACGATTTGAAAAGTTACTTAGCTTCTAGCCCAAGATCGTTTAAAAGTTGCTCGGTATGGATTAGAGTTCATAGCCAAGGCATAACTTATTGAAGCGGTGTGCGAAGATTGGCGAGTCCGAAAAGGTCCTAACAAGACATGAGGGCTATATTTTGTTGCTAAAGATCCAAAGTGATGTGAAGAATCATTTATCGAAAATCAATATGAAGGATCGAGACACACGACGAAAAGCAAAAACTCCCCAAAAGTCATTGAGAAGTGTATCCGAAAAGGCCCTAGCAAGGTATGAGGATAAATAGATCCAAGTCATAAAAGGAGGCGGATCGTTGTATATCAAAGTCCAAAATAATGATTGAAGAAAAATGAAGAAGTCGTGGTCCAAGTATGAATCTCTCTAAACTTCAAGTGAAGAAATTACTATATGAAGAGAAGACCATTATTTCATAAACGTCTCTCAAGGTTTGAAGTATGAAGTCGCTGCCAAATATCTGTCCGAGAAAGGTCTCAAATCGCGAAGCAAGTTATGCCAAGATATGAACTTTATGAGGTCCTGAGAAGCAGTTTTAAAAGATTTTGTCCTTTAGCTAACTATTGATTAAATCGTTCACTTTGTTTTCGGACTAAATAACTATCGAAATAAGTCAACAATGCATCTTCGTGATCATTCAAGACAAAAATAAAATATAAGAGATACACCTAGGAATAAGGGAGTCTAAGTGAATAAATGGCCCACATAAGTTCGTGATAGTTTGCTAACTTATAATAACAATGATCTCGTTTTTAAGCTTGGTTTGGAGAAAGTGAAAACTTGAGAATGATGATTATTCATGACATTTCCAAAACCCAAGGTATGCTTTTGATTTCTTTACTTTGAATGTTTGTAATTTTCTGTCTCTTTAATAAAGGCCAACGTGGATTGATTATGATGAAAAATGTTAACGTGCTTTGTAACTAATGCATTGCATGAGGACATTGCAATGGTCAAGTGTAGGGGATTTGATAGGTGTGTAAACATTCATCCTTTTTACCACTTAATTACAATAATAACCGAGCACTACAACAAAATGTGGCTAATGCAACATCTTGTATGCAACACTTTATAAAATTGTTGCGTTTTAATGGATAATAAACTTTAAGCGACACTTACAAAATAAGTGTTGCTGAATTTGATGTAATGCAACGTTTATGTCAAGAGTGTTGCCATTTTTGTATTTTAATTTTTACAAAGTATTAAAAATTAAAAATTGAAACTACCCTCCCGCCCCTCCGAAATGAAATTCTATGAAACTTCTCCCGCCCCTTCGAAATTTATTTTTTCCCCAAATCAAATTTCCCCTTAATTACTCAAAATTGAATATTTCAGTCTCTCCTCCACTTTCTACCAATCTTCTCTCCATTATCTAGTCTCATTCTCCATCGCTAATCATTAACCACTCTGTCAATAAAGTTGTTACTTCACAATAAGTTTTGCAGCCATGTTCGCTCGACTCTCAAGCCCTTTATCATGGTAACCAACCACTTTTTCTCTAACCAAAACAAGCCATCATTTTGAATGATTTGATTTTGTTCAATTTCATCAATTGAATTATAACAAAGCTAGGTTTTGGGTCATTTATGTTTCAACACCAGGTGTTTGATATAATGTCTCAGCGAATAAATGTTGTATTTTTATGGTTAGTTAGCCTTTTTTTCTCATTAAACTTGTGCAATTTGATGATTCCGCCTATTAATCGTTACAAGCTCGTTTTATAGCTGCATTTTTAAACCTTAAACCAAACAAACCTGGATGTATATTTAGGTTTTTTTTTGTTCTTATGAGTTATTTCATTTATTGAAATTAGACTCATTATGTTTATTCAGTGTTTATATCTAGCACAACCATTACCATATAATCAATTTCAACAAAGATTTTATCCATGATATCGAGACCAAGCGGGCATAATTATGTTTGTGTTATTTATACCATGCCTACAACCTACAAGGATTTCAAAGGTGTGTTTATTCAATTTATATGTGTTTAGGGTTTAAATTTTGGGTAGGGGGTCATGCTATTCAATTATATTATTATACTGCATATTATTTTTTAGATTGTTGAAGTTCATCAAGTGTCATTTAAAATGCAACCTATGTGCGCTTGGCATATATTAAACTACATATGGTGATGCTCAAAGAATTGTAAACATGTACTCATATACATATATTAATGTACCTCTGTTTGAAAGCTATATAAGTTCATCGAGAATTAGAACAATTTTAACTTCATGGTGACAATTTTTGGGTCTTGTTTAGTTTTCAGCTACAAAGAACCTTTTTAGTCATAAATTACCTCCTTAGTTTGTACTTTACCTATTAGAACCTTACTCACGTTGTTACGATTTTATTAATTAGTATATTATAGATAATATCACTTGTGTTCACATGTAGAAATTGATGTCAAGTCAACAGAGAGACGATATTCTCATGAAAGTCAAGGTATGTACCACCAACAGGTGACCTACTTTTATTTAGAGCAAGTATGCTGTGAACATTTCAAGTGAAAAAATGATGTACGTAGCGCGCCTCACATACTTGCATTAATGCTCCTGAGACTGAATAGATTAGTTAACTAAAAAGGTTAGTTAGAAAAAGGTTAACTAACTCCTTCAATGATAAACCAAATGTAAGAAATATATTTGTAAGAATAAGTATCGTGATGCTACAACACCTTGTTTCACCTATATTAACTCTTAGGCGATTCAATATAAATTAAATTCTTGGCATGAGTGTTAAAATTAAGTGTCGTAGGATGGAATTTAGTATTTTTGTCAAAAACCATTGAAATTTCAAATTACAAAACTTATAGGAGATGTTTGGGATTTGCTTGTTAGTGTAGCTACTTATATAGGCTGTGTGGGGTTTTGTATAAAACAACTTGTCGATACTTTTTGTCCAAACTTCTGAAGTTCTTATGCATAATTAGTTCATGAATTTTGATTAGTAAGTTTCATGTTATTTCAATAATCTACACTTACAATTGAAATAATTTAAGAGTATAATGTATTAAAATTTAGATAGCTTTCAACAGTCTTTTTTTATTAAAATATTAACTTTTTTTAAAAGTGTCTCCTCGAATTTTTACCATGTATTATAATAGTAGTTCTATCTTATTTAAATAATATGAGCATACTAATCTCTAGCGAAAAATATGTATTCTAGGCAGGAATGGTTGGTTTATCTTTGACAAGAGAACAAAAGATAAGACTTTCTATTGCTAGGAAGTGCTTTCCAATCCATCTATTCTTCTTCTCGGTAAGGCCACTTAAGTTGAGAGATCCATTCAGGAGGGTCTAGACCTTTTAATGTAGGTCATTCAACCATTATAATTACTCGACAATTTTCTTTTAACAATTTTGATGATTTTATAGTTGTGATGTAAGAAGGTTAACTAGTGGAGATCATGATGCACGATGGACTGATGACTTCAAATGGTCTATATGTGGAGCTTAGTGAGGAAGCAACTAAACTCCAACAGAGGTAAATGATACCTTTTATTGATGAGGCAAAAGTAATAGTTTGGGTGGGTTAAGTGACGGGTTAGGCCAGATTAGGATGCGAAATGATACTTTTTGTACGAGTAAAAGCAGGCTGGTTGACTTAAAACACATTTTCTCTAGTTTTTCTTGTAACGAGCACCCACATTCACAAACTTCTAGTAAGCCTAAATCTTTATTCAGCGATGATCCAAATCATAGTCAAAGTGGTCAAGGAAAAGCAAAATGAGCCACGTATATGGAGCCTCTTAAGGCTGAGCTTTGCTGAATAGCTTTATGTTGTTCTGGGAAGCACATTTGCTGCAATATTTGGTTCTTTATATCCGCTTCTCGCTTATGTGATTGCATTGATTCTGACCGAGTACTATAGAACTGAGAGTAACAAACATATGTGAAATGAAGTAGATAACTGGTGCTTGATCATATTCTGCATGGGTGTTGTTACGGTAATTGCAGTTTTTTGCAGCACTTATTTCTTGGTATTATGGGGGAGAACACGACTAGGCTACATAGGATAATGATATTTTAAGGTCAGTGCTTCCTTTTTCTAGCACATCCTTATTCTGTATTATTATCAGTTAATACATATTATAAGTGACCAACTGAACCATTTATTTTTGGATGTGTTAGTTTGAGTTTTCTTATATTTCTAACACGTTAAAAAGGAAAACCAATAATATTAGCTTAGAAAAGAGGTTCAAAAGTCTTCTAATGTATTTTAGTGCAGGAGTCCCAAACACCCTGTTACTAGTAATTCATAAAAACAGATTTGGGGGAAAGTTTTTTCTGGGTCAACAACCCCATCAATTTCAAGTGCGCTCATATTAAAGTGTTTAACTTTTTCAACCTGTTGCACCCACTCTATTTTCCCGTGTTTTACATTTACTGCCTCCGATGCACAAATGATATTAATCATTGTGTTTGTTTTGTTTTCTATACCAGCGATGCTCCATAATTAAGTTGGATTGTTTGATTAAGAAGAGAACAGTGTTAATACTTTGTCATGCAACATTGGTGAGAGTTGTTTTTAGCAACGAACTTCCAATATTCATACAAGAATTTACAGCTATCATTGTGAAGTTTTTGATGGAAATGATCTTACAATGGCGATTAGCACTAATGGCATTGGCCACACTTCTAATTCTTACTCTTTTTATCATTGCTCAGGTAAATATCCATTCTAATCATATCAGTTATCATACAACAACTTTGCACTCTATAAATAAACTTCTTTATGAACACTTTTGTCACAAAATATAAGTGCAGATGTAAAGTTATTTCTTCTATCATTTAAAGACTGCTAGTAATAATTTTGCGGAAATTATTGTGTCACGATACAAGACACAAGTGATAAAATACAAATGCAACAAGCAACTAGTACTTTTATTACGTACATCACATTAAAGTAGAAACACTCAAAAAGTCAACCTTCAATGAACGAGTATTATTCACATGTGTAAAAGTCATGTATTGTGACTTGTGATGTACAAGATCTATATGAATTTTTGGTACCTTTATTTTCTAATACACGTTTGGTATATTTAACAAAAGTAGTTTAGACATAAGTTTACAATTCGTCAAGAATTATTATGAAGCTAGTTACATGTATAGGATACCTATTTTACAAATTGTATATGTAGAAAAAAAACTAATCTGGATTGTTTTATGTATTACAGGCTACAGTACTCTATGCACATTACAAAAAAAAAAGAAGTTGTACGTGGAGATTGAGCGTTGTGTAAAGATGTCAAGATTCTTGAAAATTTGCTTAGATAACTTTTTTATGTATGTTAGCCAAAAGTACAACATCATATTTTCTGTTGTATTTAAATATTTTTATTATTGAATGGAAAATTCAATTTATACATTATACTTGCTGAAAAAATAGTGTATTATGAATATTTATAGTGTTGCATGAAATAAAAGTAAGACAGGTGATTAAAAAAGTGTTCCACTAATATAATTAGATCACCATAATTAGTGTTGCAAATGATATATTAAAGTGTTGCATGCTTTGTGGATCTAAATGAAAAAGTGTTGCACATGAAAAAGAAAAGTGTTTTATTCAATCTAAGAGTGTTGCACATGTGTGCACAAGTGTTGCAATTGAATTTTAAAAGTGTTGCATTTTATTTAAAAGTGTTGCACATTAAAGTATCACAATAAAAAATAATTGGCAACACTTTAAAAAATGTTGCATTATACTATATAAGTGTTGCCTATACTTAAGGCGACGTTGCATAATATAACACTTCATAAAGTGTCACGCTATACGTAATGCAACATTTTAAAGGCATAATATAACACTTTAGTAGTGTTGCCTTAACTTCATTTTGTTGTAGTGGAGCCAAAACGTGTATTTTATGTCATTTATGTCGGAATTATGCGTGGTTTGTGTTTTTGTTGTGATTTAGGACGAAAAGGTGAAAAGTGGAGGAAACACGGGCATTCACGGGCTTTTATTGAAGAAAAAGATGAAAGACGAAGTCAAGAAATCAAGAGTGCAAAAAGAACGGAAGTCCAAGACCAATTCTGAAGATTTATCGAAGAAAAAGTCAAAAGACGGAAGTTTACTATAAGCTGAAGAACTCAAGTCTTATTTGTTGAAGAATTAAAAGACGAGTTTAAAGAAATCCCGAGCCATAAGTCATTAAAGTCCAAGATTAACAAAAGATTAAGAAGGGAAGGACTTAATGGTGCAATTAAGAAGAAATGAAGGAGGGGAGGAAGCTTCCTAATCCTCCCCTATATATAGTCATTAGGATAATCATTTTTACTCTTGTTGGCTAGAGTGACACTAGTTCTTCCACCTTTTAATTACTTGCTCTTTAAATACATGTCAATTTAAATACTTGTCTTGCACTTTTAATACCTTTTAATTCCAAGTAAGTGTTCTTTAATTTTCTTGTTTTAATCTCTCATTCTTCCTTTCTTTCTATGCTTTAATCTTTGTTTACATACTTATTGTTTTGCTTATTTGATTAAAGGTTATGTTTTTATGCTTTTGATTGTTTTGGATCATTGATTTTTATAGCTTATTTGTGTTTATCTCAAGTTTCTTAAGCTTTTATAAAAGTTATTTTTATATAAAGTTGTTTTCGTACATTTTTCTTATTTGGTGTTTTTAAAAGTCTTTAAATTGTAGCTTATTAGCTTTTTCTTATACGTGTTTGCCTAGGTTTTTAGTCTAGTGCTTATTGGAGTAATAGCTTATTAGTTTAGCTTATTTTCGGTTCTCTTTACTGTATTCCGACCACCAGTCGGAAAAGGGTTTCATATTCCGACCAGCATTCCTTTGCTTGGTCGGAAAAGGGTTTGTGTTATTCCGATCAGGGGAGTCTAGCACATTCCGATTGGGTTAAGTGACAGTTATTCCGATCAGGAGTCTATTCTTCATTCCGATCAGGAGGTAAGCACATTCTGATTTGGGGGTTATTGAGATTCCGATCAGGGTAAGTTGGTTATTCCGATCAGTCTAGTGACAATATTCCGATTGGAGTTCCGACAACATTCCGATTGGGAGGATTCCGATAGCCCCTTATTCCCACATTCCGATTGAAAGGTAAGGGTTGACATTCCGAACATGTCTAGTGACAGTATTCCGATTGGGATACCACTCCTTATTCCGATCAGGGTTTGTGTACATTCCGATTGTACTGATCGGAATGTATTCCTATGGTGGGTTTATTTTTATATTTTGTCTTGTTTAAATTTTAAGTTCTCATTTTAATACTTTGTCAAATTTTAATTCTCGTCACACTTTAACTTTAAGTCACTTAATTTCTCGTTATTTTACTTTTCAAAGTTTTTAATTTTGCACCTTTCTTTTAATTAGACTTAGATTTATTATAACGCCATTTATTTTGTCGCCATTTTAATTTAACGCCTTTTACTTTAATTGTTTTTCACATTTTATTTAAAAACAACCAAAAATATTTGTTTTACCAGAATCAACTGAGTCGTACTTTAATCCGGAAATCAATTCGTTAAGATACCGAGAATTTGAACTTTAATTTTTATACGGGGTGTCAAAAGCCTTGTATTATTCATGGACTGAGACCGTGGAAGCTCCGTTAGCACCTTAAGGCGGTCTTTATCCTGAGAACCATCGGGAATATTCAGAGACTCGGCTAATGCTTCTAGGCCCACATTCGGAGACAGACCAAGCACCTCTCTTACCCACTCACTATCTAATAAACCGGACTGGCTTATTATCTGAATGAGATCGGAAAGAGAGGAGGTAGCCCAAATCTTCCAATAGGCGCATACGAAAGGTTATGAAAGAATTGAAAAAGCTATGAAAAATAAACAACCCGACCTGAGGAACTACCAACAACGGAAGAACTAGCAACAGCGGGAGAAACCTTTTCTAACCTCAGCTTCTACGGCTTTAGCAAACGACCGGCTTTCGACTTTTTGAAGGGAGTTCTAACGATCGAAGCGTAGGCCTAGCTGGGAACTCAATGAGACTTTCCAGCTCGAGGCTAGAAGCTACCAACACTTTAATACAAACAAAAACAGAAATCAAAATTCGTGGGGCCCGAGGCCTTACAGAAAAAGATGAATGATTTAGCGAGACTTTACCATAGAGACCAATGAAATGAGACCAAGAAGCTTTATTACACAAAAGTTATTTGAAGACCTTTTGCTTCTGCTTCCCTTCTCACTATTGCTATCACCTCAACTGCTTTGACCGGCTCGCTTAGAGTGAAGATCAATAATAGGCGGAAAGGAGTTCACACAAGACCACAGAGCGAGAGAGAGAGCCTTCGCTTACCTGTTTAACCGTGCCCTCCTATCACACCTATCTCCCTTATCCTTCAGTCACATCCAGTCTCAGTTCTGCTTCCAACTACCGATGGGGGAGAGCTTGGACGTATAGCAAGATTGAATAAGAGATATGGCATACGGGAATAGTATATGAAATCGCAAAGGCTAGAAAGAGACTGGAGATGAGCGTGGTTAATACTTAATAAACCACCTTAGCAATTACTAGTAATGCCCCTATCGACCTCAGTCTTGTTTTTTGCTAGCTTTAGTCTAGAACTATACTATCTCATTAAACGTCGAATATCCCTAGCCAGTGAAAAAGGAATGAGTCTACTTCTTTGCTGGCTTGACTCTAGAACTCGTAGAGGAAGGAAGCTCAAGTTTTAGGTGCATTTGCAAGTGTAAAGGACAAGTGTCCTCCACTTTAGTAAATTTTTGACAAAAAAATGGGTGGTGCGACCTTGTGTAATCCGTCCACTATGGGGGGTGGGACAAGTGTAAACTTGTTCCATCCCCATTAATTTACGGGTACGCCTTGATTCTAGTTTCCTCGATTTACGTGCCCTCGGGTCGATTTACGCAAAACGTTTTTATAAATTATGAATCTACGGCACAAAACGATTCTAATAAAAACTGTCTCATAAAAAACGGAGTTCAAAAGCGTAAATACGTAAACCTAGGGTTCCCGGTTTAATCGTAAAAGACGCTAAATTATTCACGTAAGTCCTAATTTCTTCTCGTAAATTTGTGAGTTTATGAACCAACACAAACTAAAATTTCAAAATAATATACGAGAATAAATTTACTACTTGAAATGTCGGACTGTCACAAAAACGGAGTATGTAAACGTAAACACGTAACGTAGAGTTCTCTGGTTTAGACGTAGTCGATGCTATTTTAAGACGTAAACCCTAATTTCTTCCCAAAAATGAGTGAGTTCATAATATAGCAATAAAATAATGATTATAAATAATACTTGAGAATAAAATAACGATCTCAAATTGACGGATTGTCACAACAGTTCCCCCTAAAGAGGATCTTTGTCCTCAAAGATCAATTCATCTTACTGCTCGCTTCTTATAGAGTCAAAGACACGTGGGTATTTCCTCCACATTCGGTCTTTTCTCCCAAGTGTAATTTATTACAATACGCGAGTTTCATCAAATATAACTATGGGAATACGGTCACGCTTAAGTTGACTTACTTTCTCTTACCATGATGTCCACGGGTTTTTAGAGGAATGTAACTTTCCGCTGACCCAAACTTCATTAAGAAATACTTAGATTTTCATTTGATAGACATTTTATCAAGTTCGATATACGAAACATAATTCATGCAGCCCTTGAAGTCGTAGGGTAGATCTATCATATATGCCTCTCAGACAAAATCTTTACATTATCTCAATGGTCCCATACAACAGGGACTTAGATTCCCACGATCTTTCAGATCATCCATTCATCTTTCCATGAGGAAAATTCTTGGCATAGCTTTGCTACCCATCCTGCACTTTAAGATCTACATTTCATATTCACATAACCTCCTGCCCACTACTGGCAGTCAATAATCAGATCCTAATTTCCACAATCATTTCAGGTCTTGTGCGTCAGGCATCTTCATCCCAACTCCTACCTACAGATGCTCTTAAACTTTTCTTTATATAGATCCTCGCAAGGTTCGGTCTTAATCCTAATGCGATAGTTATTAATGATAACCTATCCAAAGGTAAATGCTCATCCTTGACACTACCAAATGTCAATCATACAAGCACAAATCAAGATTTCTAGTGTCTGTATCGTTCCTTCACCTTGTCCCTTTGATTGGGGGTGGTAAGCAGTACTCTCACCAACATTCGTTCCCAATGACTTCTGAGGGAATCTCTAGAAATTTGATGCAAAGCGAGGATCTTGATAGAGATGATCGATACAGGCACACCATGTTTATACAATTCCTTTAAATATAAATGAGACAACTTCTCCATCAAGAACTTATCATTAACTGGAATGATATGAACAGATTTGGTCAGTCTGTCGGCGATGACCCAAATCGAATCAAATCCAGATGATGACCTTGGGAGATTTGTGATAAAATCCATGGTGATTCTATCCCACTTCCAAACAGGATTAATAAGCTGTAGAAGCAATCCTTATGAATTTTGGCGTTCAGCCTCGACCTTCGCAAAAGTTAAACATTTACTAACATATGTTGCGATGTCTGCTTTCATATTTGGCCATCCGTACAACTTCTTCAGATGAAGATACATTTTATTAGAATTGGAATGAATAGAATAATTAAACTTATGAGATTATAACATGAGTAAATCTCAAAATCCTCCATTTTTAGGTCACCACAAACGACCTTTTTAAACACTTAACGCCATCGGCTCCCATCTCTAATTGTTCTCGTTAGCCGCGATTCATCACTCATATTATCCTTCTTACATGCATCGGCTATTTTTAAATTGCTTGGGCAAATTATTGTGTACGGTTATTATTAAGGAACATATCCTAATTGGTTATTTATCCTTTCTACATAACGCGTCAGCAATCTACATTCACCTTCCCCGATAAAATAAATATCATGAACATAATCACTCAGAAATTATTTCTTCATATTTTCTAAGTTTTAGTTTCGTCTCAACTATTATCTTTATTAGTTTTGCCCAGTCCGACGTCTAAAGCGTCGATAAATATTACAAGTAATTAAATAATAAATATTTAATTTATGAAACATAAACGTAATTTTTTTAAAATTTCTCAGTTCGTCTATTTATAGAAAAATATTCAAAAAAATAAATTTGAATTTAGTTAACACGATCTTCGTTGATTTATCGAAAATAATTAACAAGATCCGTAAATGTTCGAAAAATCTTTGTTTAAACTTTGGTTAAAATTTTCTTAGTTGAAGAGAAAAAACTGCCGCTCCAAATTCCAAGTCATGAGTTATATGGTTTCCTCAATTCCTCTTAGGTTGTCTTGAGGTATTCACAAACATCTACTCCTAAGGGAGTTTAGTTAAATGATCTGGGTATAAGGGAATAATTCCTTAATAATCCATTTGATAAACATCCGTCAAACATCTTCGCACTTCCTTTTTGGTATAATCCAAAGCCTTAATGGCTCCGATCTTTGAAGAGTCAACATAGATTCCACTATCGTTAATCACACGGTCAAAGAATGTAAAGGATCAAACCCTAAATCACATGATAAATACTCAAGGTACAGGTTTTCACTGCTCGGCCAACTCAGGGAAGTCTACAAATGATTACTAACTCCTTCTTATTATTAGAAACAAAAAGATGGTTCTTAATGATCACAAGTATGAATTTATCAAATTACAGCCTACACACGTGATTCACCGAATTTATGAATGCTACATGTGCATTGGTCAATCCAAACGACATAACATGAAACTCATAATGTTCATTACGAGTTCTGGATGTAGTGATTGGAATAGATAATCTTCTTTGCGGACGCGAAGCTGATGATAACCATGTCGTAGATCAAATGTTTGAATACATGCTAGAACCTTGTAAATGATCGTACAAATCTTTCACCTTGGATAATGGATATAAATTTTGATCGTCAATTTATTCAGTTAACGGTAATCAATAAATATAAGGAATGATAACACCATAGCTCTTCATGATGACGAAATCGGTAGAATAAAAAGCTTTCTCCTACAACTCTCTCAGTTGCACGATAACTCTTTTGATTCAGATGGTGTTGACGTATAGTGTACATGCCACAGGTGCAGCACCAGGAATATAATCAATACCAAATTCATCTTGCCTTAATGGCGAAAGTGTAGGTAATTCATCAGCAAATACCTCAGAAAGTCTCAGATAGCAGGAACATCTTTTAATAAATTCACTTTAGGTTCTTTCTAGACTACAAGATCTATGACTAGTTCATAACCATTCATGGTATAATTTCAAGCCCAAATGCAGGATACGGTCACCCATCGGGAATTATTTAGATCACTTTTGATAATCGACATCTTATCTTTTAGGGGAATTCTACTTGAGCTCCCATCAATTAAAACAATGACATTATGTCATAATCAACCAATCCATCCTACTGGCACTACCAACTTTCCAGTTTCATTACTGTTGATAAGACGAGATCTTCTTAAAAGACTAAGAATGACTCGTAATCCTTCAAAAATCAAGGATATCTGGAGACATAGCTACCATTAAAAGAGTAAGGTCAATGCATGATCTACGCGAGGAAATGTCAAATCAGATAAAGATGAAAATATTAACGAACATGGATATATCCCATGTTTTCATGATTTGTTTTATGCATCCGAAAGCACCTCGGATCCTTACCCATTTCATTCAAAGGCAGTCTATTTTAAAAGACAATATAGGAATGTTGAAACTCCAAGCCGGATATCAACAACCGATAATTATATAAGTTTCCAAGGAATCTTTTCATGAAAGAAATGAACAAGAAGTGGATGTTAATTGTCAAATAAGACAATATCCACTGATGAGTAAATTCAATTCGGACAAATAGTACGGGCACATATGTAGGTGTCTCTAACAATATGTCCCTATTTTTGCACTTCTTGCAGATCTCATAAAAATTTAATCTTTCACATTTACAAAGAAAAATGTAGTGTTTATTAACAACTTCATGGTGACTACTAATCAGCGTTGCATGGTCCCTTCCAAATTGTACGTAGGCGCGCTTCTATGTACAACTTAGGATTAACGATGCAATACTCAGTTCGTCAAAATTTTGTCATCATGTTTAAAATATATATTCATGTTTAATTATGAAATAAAAGTAAAAATGATTTTACCAAAATGTTCATCATTATGAAAGCATTTCTTTTACAAGACGTTTAATAAAAACTTTATTTCGATAGTAGTTACTTAATAGTACCGATTTAAATATCTCATATGAAAGTAAGAATTTCATATTTTCCCCATATGGTATTGTATTACTTATAAAAAAAATGAGTGATCTGCAAAAGGGTGATGAAGAGTTGTTCACCAAGAACTAATTACAATATGATAGGAAATGAGCTAGGCCAAATAATCATGAGGTTCATGACCTCTATGGCACTTAGGAATACGAAAGAATAATTCACAACGCGACTCAAATCGAGATGAGTACTCGTTCAATGGTCGCATCACTAATGCGAACATTAGGAAGAATCAAGAAAAGATAGATAACATCGATACATGTAGGATTTAGGAATCAAAGGTAGTCTTTTTATTAATTACAAACAAGTCAAAAATTGTACCGTCACACATTACATGTCGCCATGTCATACAATTCCAAGGACTCATCCTACCAACTGATATCTCAGTTAAGTTAGGGATTTTAAAAGATACCACAATGAATACTAATCTACAAGAGTCACCACGTGTCCCAGAATTTCCATCGGTCCCAATTCTGAAGAAGATTTCTTCAATTTATTTATTGGACAATGCGCATCCTCGTCATTGGATAATGGCCTAGGAACAACCCTTAACACGAACCAACAATCATTTAAAACCTTATAATTCAACCACAGGACTTAACGACTTCCTTTTAACAATCTCGTATTCCATGCGAGTTAAATTTGACTTTATTCAAGTTTCAACCAACTTATACTCAATGCGACATCCTACCTCATTCTCCAATACTTTCGACCTTATTCTTAGACCTTGAAAGGGCAATAAAAGCTCGATATTAACAACACTTAATTTCCAATTCTATAGCTCTTACAACAATAGTTATCAAATGAGTCACTAGTATGAAATGACTCACACATTCAATTAGACTTCTCGGAAAGGTACTAGTGGCATGAGGCTTTTGGGTTATGGTTCCAATGACAGCCTCAGGTGCAACATTTACCTTTTCGATTTCAATTTAAGAATTGGGTGACACCAAATCAGATGACACATTTCTAGGTGGTGAGGTTTTGTCAAACTTCACTCAATAAGAAAAGATCGTCATGACATCGATATCAGATTTAATCCCGACAATTGATCTTCAATATCACGATCAACTAATATCAACATTTCTACGAATATCAACCATTTTGTTGGGATTATGAACATCCACAACTTGGTTTAGATCTAGAATAGCTAGATTTCCTACAGAAATAGCTTCGATTGATTTGCTAAAAGAGTTAGGGTTCCTTGTGAGAATCTACGTCGTATAAATATCTCGTATAAGTATTAGAATAATCATTAAACAATTGTGTAATCAAATTACAACATATATATAATCCAAGTTATATATATATATTAAAATAACAATTCTCAGTCTGGCCTTGTCGGTAACTCGGGAATTCTTCGGCACCGTTATAGTCAAAAGATTTTTAAACATTTTACTCAAAATATTTATTTAAAAATATTTATAGTTAAAAGATTTTTGAAATGTTTTATTCAAAATCTTGGTTTTAAAAATCTTTCGTTCTCAATAATGAGAGCTCTAGTACCAAACTGTAACACCCCCAAATATTCAAAATTCAATTCAGCGGAAGAGTCGTTGGTGTTACGGGATAGCACATTACTCAAATCATAGACAACGCATAAAAATCGCGCCGTTTAATAATAAAGTATTTTTCCATTCATAAATATCAAATTACATAGGTCCTCAGGTCAATATATGTCTTACAAATTTACAAAACATTTGAATGGAAATTTTTATTTAAATGCGGGCCATAAATTCTTGTCATCTTCCCGAGAATTACCTTCAAGTACCTGAGATAAAACATGTTAAAAGTCATGGAAACGCCGAGTGAATCCATAAAGTTTAATAAAAACCATTAATATATCACTGGTATATAATCATTACCGAAAATCATTTTGTACAATTCTTTGTCGTAGGCCATAAAATAGGGCAAGGACATTTTATACGTATCTTTGTCGTAAATCATAATATAGGCCTTTGCCTTCAAAACCATTATACGAACTATTGTCGTAAATCATACAATACGTTTTATAATGTTGTTTAAAGTATAGTAAAAACCGTTATATAAAACAGTTATGTAAAACCAAAACACAGTTATAAAAATAAATAAGACCCCATATTGCTAGTCAGGCAATATATTGTAATTCAAATCATTTATCATACACTATTCCTGAGACCATAGCCTCAGTGTTACCTTTATCATTAATATTATCGGATTATTACAAGCCGCGTGACATTGTTACCTTTCTATAATATATTTCGGGTAGCTAGCCCGGAATTCATTTTCCCATCTAAAACAGCGTGTCGTCACAATAATCACGCTTATATAAATCCTCTCATACATAAATTTGCTTACCAATCAATGTGGCACGACGGGGATCAACCGTCAAGGCGCGAACAGGGGTGATCTTCCCCAAATAGTACTATTATATGAATAAGCGTCTACCAAATCCCGGTAGTTCAAAATTCATACTAATGGGAGTTTAGTGACATAACCTAACTAATAAGAATCCATTTCATTTCATTCGTTGGGTCATATAATCATTCGGGTCCATATCAACAAGAATACAATCAGGACTACTTGTGTTCTATTTTTATCAAAACTAACATGTTATCTCCCTCGCGGGTTTAAAAAATATTTCATAAAATATTTAAAAGAGTGCGAGGCTATGAACTCACTTTGGCTGGGAAAGGCGGGTTATCGGCAATTAGGATGTACGGTACGTGCCTCGATCACGGAAACCTAAACATATAATATTCGGTCTTAGACTATCGTCAAATAACTTTATAGAAGTTGTTATGTATATGTAATGTAACATGATGATCAAGTGGGGTTTTATTTCCTTACACAACATTATTAGTTGTTTAGTATTAGTTAACTTAGGCTTATCATACTAGTTACACTAGTTTTAGCCCATTTACACATTAAGGCCCAATAAGCCTAAGAGTCCAATATCATTTTATTAGTCCATTTATATTTTTAAGACCAGACCCATACTCATATGTTGGGCCCAAGTGGGTTAAGCCCATGAGTAGGTCCAATAACATTAAACCAAACTAGTTGGGTCTAAGGTCCAACAAGGCTAATTTGGCCCATTATGGTCCATTAGTTACTAAGCTCGGTTTTATTGTTTTTACTTGTCAAATGTGTTTACATATCAGTATATGATTTATAAAAATGTTACATTAGACGGGTCCGACCATCTAAGTTTTATTTGATAAAAACGTTAATATTTCGGTTTTAGCCTAAAAGACGTAAAACATATATATATTGTGTAGTTTTAGAAAAACTAGTTGTGTATCATGTTTATAAAATATAATATTTATGCACTATAGTTCATAAACATATTTTCTAATATTTATTATTATTTAGTGGCTTTCATATACTTATTTTATAATAGTATTTACTTTGAGTGCTCTTTTTATATTATATAGTTTATTAAGAAATCTGATTTCTAAAGTGAAGTCCACCATTTTTGTCATATCTTGAGTTGTACAAGGAGACAGAACCTCAAATTTTAACAGCATAAACTACATGATGTGTGCTACAAATATTCTTATAGTTACTACTCAAATAGCCTCTAAGTATTTTTAATAATTCGTCCAAAACAGACTATACAGATTTGTACTATAAAAGTGTTTTGGCCATATCTTGCTCATTTTTAACATTCCATTGCATGGCCAACTCACCACATATGTAAAAATCATTTATCTATCTGTATGTTTAATAATCTTAGCCATTTAACCAAGTGAAGATATTGAAACTTACTATTTTATATATCCTAAGTGAATAGTCATGATTTTAACATTTTTACTTGTAGATTTTAACCTTTTTAGCTTAATTTAGTAACACAAAATCCCCACACAATATATTGATCATCATTTATCATCATATACATATACATTTTTGAAGAAAATACATGAGTACATTTAAAAAAACAATAAGGTGATGGAAATAAATGATCTTGTACCAACCAATATGATGAAAGGTTAAGGTTTTTGATGAACTAGACTTGGTTTTTGGTAACCAAATCGTATGAGATAGCAAGACCACTTTGGATATCACCAAATGTATGTATACTTCTTTGAAAATCAGCCTTAAAACTTCTTGAAAACTCCTTTCTAGTTGTCAAGATCACCTCCAATCTTCATTTCTTCAAAGGGTTATCAACATATGTAGATTGTATATAAGATTTATGGTAAATTTTTGATGGAAATGGTGGTTTGGTGGAGGTTAGGGACGGCCAAAAAAAGGGAGAGAGAGAGAATTGGTAAAGTTTGCATGAAAATGTGAAGTGTGTGAAGGAAGCTCAAGTTTTAGGTGGATTTGCAAGTGTAAAGGACAAGTGTCCTCCACTTTAGTAAATCTTTGACAACAAAATGGGTGGTGTGGCCTTGTGTAATCCGTCCACTATGGGGGGGGGGGACAAGTGTAAACTTGTTCCATCCCCATTAATTTACGGGTACTCCTTGATTCTAGTTTCATGGATTTACGTACCCTCGGGTCGATTTACGAAAAATACTTTTATAAATTATGAATCTACGGCACAAAACGATTCTAATAAAAATTGTCTCATAAAAAACGGAGTTCAAAAGCGTAAATACGTAAACCTAGGGTTCCCGGTTTAATCGTAAAAGACGCTAAATTATTCACGTAAGTCTTAATTTCTTCTCGTAAATTTGTGAGTTTATGAACCAACACAAACTAAAATTTCAAAATAATATACAAGAATAAATTTACTACTTGAAATGTCGGACTGTCACAAAAACGGAGTATGTAAACGTAAACACGTAACGTAAAGTTCTCTGGTTTAGACATAGTCGATGCTATTTTAAGACGTAAACCCTAATTTCTTCCCAAAAATGAGTGAGTTCATAATATAGAAATAAAATAATGATTATAAATAATACTTGAGAATAAAATAACGATCTCAAATTGACGGATTGTCATAACTGTTGGGCTAACCCTTCCCCTACAGGCTTTGTGGCTTGCGGCTGCCAGCAGAAAGGTACCCACTATGGCCCCTGTTGTTGCGGCCGTTAGAACAAAGTACCCACTGTTTCTCCTTAAGGCCTTGCGGTTGCCCAACACAAATTTTCCCCTGGTATTATGACCTTGCGGCTGCTAGTAGGATCTACCCGCTGAGGCCAGTGGGTCTTGGCTGCCAAGCAGAACCAAGGCACGCCGAGCCTTTGTGGCTATTGGTTGGCTGCGGACGAACACAAAAATGAGCCTAAGGCTCCCCCATAACCTGATTGTTCTTGTTTTGATTACCATAACATGTGTTTATATCTTTTAAATTAATTTTGTTGGGTCAAAAAGTTGATGTGGCAGAAACTCAAAACGAAGAAAACATGAAGCATTCACTTCAACGCTGACACATTGTGTCTAAGCGTTGACAAGTGTTAACGCAACACTGACAGAAGTCAACAGAAGTCAAACGCTGTTGGAATAATCTATTTAGGTTAAATATTCAGAATATTATTTATTAATATTTTGTATTAGTTTATTTAAATAGAAGATACACATGTTTTATTTGATCTTATCTCTTGTAAACCCTAATCCTTACACTATAAAAGGAACCAAGGGTTATTAGGTTTTTTATATCATTCATTCACAATGTAAACCTAAAGCGTGTGTCGACTAGGTGTGGGATTCAATGTATACACACCTAGTGATTGTTTGTTATTAATATAATGAGCAATCCGATTGTTAGTAATTCTGTGTTCTTTGTGCCTAAACACCTTGTTTCCTAACTATTGTTCTTTTCCGCTTTGATTGTTAATCATATGAACAATGGTTATGCCTAGCAGCTAAAAGATTCAAGGAAACCAAGGTTTCCACAATTGGTATCAGAGCCTCGTGGCTCGTGATGCTATGACCAACAAGGTGTTCGTGTTATGTGATGAAAAGAAAAATCCGTCTAGGATTTTTCTGGGCAATTTTGTGAGCACAACAGTATTCAGAAGACCATAACTTTTTATTAAACCGTTGGATCATCACGAAATTTTTTATGTGTGTTCTAAACACATATATCTAGATATCCACCAGAGGGATTGTCGAGTTTTATCCCCAGGAAAAAGTTATTGGCTGTCAAAGTCAGCAGCAGAACGATCTTTAAAGTTTCTGTTTTGCTTTAAATTTAGGTTTAGGGTTTCTACGAACCTTAGATCATTTATAAAAAGAATGAGATGACGTTTTGTCTTGATCATGATAGCTTTGGTGAGTGATTTTTGGCAGTCACGATGAACCCTAGTGTGATATAGTTTATGCTCACGGCTATGGTGATGATATTTATTTTTTAGGGTTTTCTCAAACCCTAGATTGATTTAAACTGCATCAAGAGGGTGATTCATCATGGCTGTGATATTGGTTGTTAGGTTGTTTGTTACAAACCCTAGATCTGTGATTATGATGGAGTTGATGACATGTTCCTGGACGGTTGCTTGTATCAAGCATGACCATGTTATTTCTTGTTTATTTGTCATGATACATAAGTGAAGAATTGGTGCGATATGTATGAACAGTTTGTCTGTTTCGTGGGGTCCCAGACAGAAAAGGTAAAGTGATGTAAGGATATGTTCAGGTCAAGAATACAACTGGTCCCTAAAAGACAAGGTTTTGTAAGTACATTCAGATCTTGCCTTTGTTTTACTCAGGAAATCATGGAGTATTAATATTCATGATTTTATGTGATTTACTTTCTTTTGGACGAAGATCAAGGGTATAAATCAGTCATAGCGTGTGATGAATATGGAGCAAGATATGTTCTACCTAAAACAAGGAAATCAAATCCTAGTTTGTAGGTACATATGAACGTGTGCTATTCTCATGGGATAAATACGTTGCACAAAGTGAGTTCTATCTAATGGACTGAATTTTTCACGTATGGGCTTAAGATACAACATTTGAAGTATTATCCATATATTGGTTACATAGATAATACTCATTGTTATTATTTATTTATATCTACTGTTCTGAGAATCATAGTCACGAAGGTGTCAGTGGTTGAATGCAACGCTGACAAGTTTAGACGCTGACAGGAATAAGTTAAACGCTGTTAGAAAGCGTTGACACTTGTTGTCCGAGATATAGTTTTTTAAACGCTGATAAGTGTTGTTCGATATTGGACAACACACAGTGATTCTATCTTGGATAAAGAAGGATATTGGACAACAAAAGGAATAGCTGCTGTTTGGAAAACAGGTAAGATTTTTGCACACAAAAAGAGGTATTTACACACGAAGGTACATGGAATCTCCGTTTTATACAGAATATCAAGTTGATATTTATGGCTCGGATATTTTTAAAGGGGATTAATGATTTTTATGTAAGTTAGCAACAATTAATGAAGACTTTGATTGCTATTAGGTTATGTAATCGGGATAGCCTTGTGAAAGAGTTATTCAGTTACAGCTTTTACATATGAAGATATTGACTCGTCATGAAGAGATGTTGGCTTAAGGGGAAGAATTCTTATGGTAAGTTTGATGTTCGAAGAAGATTTTCACGAGTTTGTGTTCTATCATATCTTAAAGTCGTGAACTCCCAATCATTGACTTTTAAGGTAACTTGTTCGTGCTTACATGAATGGTGACGAAGACTTGTCATAACACTTGAAGGAGTTACATTATCGTGCTCAGTGTCTCACAAAGGATGAGAATTTTGACAAGAGATCGAGGTCTACTTATAAAGTCTTCATATAAGTTCGACCTCACGTGGATAGTACAAGACATGGAACATAGGTTTAGGTTACTCTACTTCTACATCAAGATTACTTTATTTATTTTTCTTCAAGATCATTACATAGAGCCTACATTTGGAGAATCTTCGATTGCATACATTGTTTACTTCCCTATTGATGTGACAAAAAGGGGAAGACATATGCTACACTTGAGGGGAAGCAATTTGAAGATGATGTACCACTTACAAGAGATACACAAAGAGTTTTGCCGACATCAACTAGGGGAAGATTGTTGGGTCAAAAAGTTGATGTGGTAGAAACTCAAAACGAAGAAAACATGAAGCATTCACTTCAACGCTGACACATTGTGTCTAAGCGTTGACAAGTGTTAACGCAACACTGACAGAAGTCAACAGAAGTCAAACGCTGTTGGAATAATCTATTTAGGTTAAATATTCAGAATATTATTTATTAATATTATGTATTAGTTTATTTAAATAGAAGATACACATGTTTTATTTGATCTTATCTCTTGTAAACCCTAATCCTTACACTATAAAAGGAACCAAGGGTTATTAGGTTTTTCATATCATTCATTCACAATGTAAACCTAAAGCGTGTGTCGACTAGGTGTGGGATTCAATGTATACACACTTAGTGATTGTTTGTTATTAATATAATGAGCAATCCGATTGTTAGTAATTCTGTGTTCTTTGTGCCTAAACACCTTGTTTCCTAACTATTGTTCTTTTCCGCTTTGATTGTTAATCATATGAACAATGGTTATGCCTAGCAGCTAAAAGATTCGAGGAAACCAAGGTTTCCACAAATTTCATACATGATTCTTTGAAAATAATATAAGGAAATGGTTTTATATATACCGATAGTGATGAATTAAAGAGCGAATAAACATGTATACATCCGTAGGATATCAAGATCAAACAAGGCTTTCTCCTCCCTTTTCTTTGTCTTTGGCCGACGGCTAAACCCAACACCCCTAGGGTTTCTTTTAATTTTTGTTAACTTGTAGAAATGAAAAGGAATTGTTGGTTTTGCTAGTTTATTAGGTAATGGGCCGGGCTTGGGCCTTATTTAACTTGTAAAGATTTATTGTTTAACATGGAGCATTTTAGTAACTATTTCATGTCATGAGTTATAATCTCGTGTATTCGTAAATTCGTGATTTATACTTTCGTAATATAACTTGTCATGTCGTAATTATTATACGAAATCACTTGTCGTGAATTAATTATATACTTTTCGTGTGGTAAATAAAATATACGTTATTACCTGTCGTGAATTCATGATTTTTAAATCTGTGTTATATCTTGTCATGTCGTATTAAATATACTTATATACTTGTCGTGAATTATTAACATATTTAAAGTTTTAAGTTCATGGTATTTTATGCGGGTTTTACAATAACCGTCTCTTGAACCTTGACCAAAAGTTTGATAGGCTTATGGATTCATTGTCTACCAATCAAGAGATCAATAGAAAATTCGAGTTCACCAATCAAAGACACGAGACTACTACCAAATCTATTGCAGCTCTCGAGAGACAAGTTGGTCAATTGGTGGATCAATTGAAAAAAAGAGACGAGGGAAAGCTACCGAGCTACCCCACCACCAATCCCGCACACAAGCAAAATGGTAATGAGCATGTGAATATGGTGATGTCTCTTCGAAATGGTAACACCTACAACAATGACATCGATATTCCAAGTATTCGGAATTCTTCTCACAATGTCGAGAATTTCGTTACTGATGACGAAATTATTGTTGAAGGTAAAAATTCTGATAATGTTAAGTCCAGTTCTGAGTTGGTAAATGATTTTTTTTAAATATTTTTCAAAACCAACAACACAAAATCCTAAAGCTACTAAATATCCCGAAGTTAGGGAGGGTGTTATGTCAAGCACACCTTACCTACAACTTTGAAAAAATCGTCATCTGCACGGTTAGCTAAAAAGGGTCCTCATGCTTAGGATCTGTGGGAGGCTTTCAAGCAAGTTAAAATCAATCTCCCCCTTATTGATGCTATCAAGCAAATTCCTGCACATGCCAAGTTTTTAAAGGACTTGTGTACTCAAAAGAGGAAGCTGAAGGTGTCTTTACCAAAAAAGATCGACCTAACTGAGCATGTTAGTGCGGTCTTGTCTAGCTCCTTTCCTCCTAAATTCAAAGATCTTGGAGCACCGTTGATTTCAGTTGTGGTAGGTGAAAGTTTATGGACATAAAATTAATAGTCGTGTGATAGGATCGAACTCGGGATTACGGGATTGCACACAATACGTAAAGGGTTAATATTATTGAAATAAATATATATATATATATATATATATATATATATATATATATATATATATATATATATATTATATTTATTAAATCAAACCGAACTTAACAAAACGATCGTTAAATAAATTAAGAGTTAAGTTAAACGAAAATTATGGAATTAAATAGAAGGAAAAGGAAAACGGAAAGTTCCGAAAGACACCCCATGGGGGTGTCGACCGTCGGCTAGAGAGGGGGCAAAGGGAAAGTTTTGCTTTCCTAATTTGTTTGTTACTTGAAAGTCAAGTTTTGCCAAGGCCTATATAAACATCCATAGCCCTCATAATTTTTCCACTCCTTCCCCTCTTCTCTCTTTGCGATCGACGACCAAACACCCCTTTAGGGTTCTTTGGTTTTCGATTTAGCTAAAATTCCACAAGTGTTGAAGCTCCGGTTTGCAAGTGCTAGACTCACGGTTAGCCCGTTGAATTACGTGTGTACAAGAGCGTAATGTAGTTTTGCTTTAAACTATATCTTGGTATTATTCTTCACAAACCCTAATTGTTGATTCGTCGGTGATCTTGTAGATCTTTGCTAGGATAAAGTTATGTAACCCTAATCGATTAATTATAATTGTGTTATTATGGTCCTGTTAAATCGCTCCCGCTATTACGTGCTTTGATCTTGTTTATGATTATATAATTGTTATGAACTTTATAAACCTTCAGTAGGAAACATTGCCATTAAGAAGGCACTCCTTGATCTTGGTGCTAGTATCAACATCCTTCCTGCTAGTTTGGTCGATGAGTATGACTTAGGAACTCTTCGTAAGATAGACACCATTATTTCTTTAGACGATCGATCTACCAAAATTACTAGAGGCATCTTAGAGAATGTTATTGTGAAAGTTGATGACTTCTATTACCCTGTTGACTTCTTTGTTATGGACACCGAGTCACCATACAAGGATGTTCAACCAACTATTATCCTTGGGCGCCCATTCTTAGCCATGATAGTTGCTAGGATTAATTGTCGGACTGGCAGCATGGATATTACATTCGCTAATAAGAAGCTTAGTTTGAATGTGTTTAATTCTATAAATTCTACTACTATGAATGAATGCTACCAAGTAGATGTGATCGATGAGGAAGTCCAAAAGCATGCACCCAGTATGCTTAAGGATGATCCTTTGGAATTATATCTAACTGGTGAGAATGAGGAGATTCTTGATGTTGCTCAAGTTCAAGAGATTCAAGAATGTTTGGTCAGTTCTGTAGACCATCAAAAACCACATTGGTCTTATAAAGTGGATCACTTGCCTTCTAGTTTTGACAGGGTCACGAAGCCGTTGCTAGAGGTGCCTCCAAATCTTGAGCTAAAACCTTTGCCATCCAATCTCAAATATGCTTTTCTAGATCCTAACAATACTCACGAGTTATTGTTGCTTATGATCTTTCTGAATCACAACAGGGAGCACTTCTAAAAGTGTTTTCCAAGTATAAAGTAGTAGTGGGATGGACAATTGCATACTTGAAAGGAATCATCCCTTCATTATGTATGCATCGAATTGTTATAGACCCAAATATTAAGACATCAAGAGATGCGTAAAGGCATTTGAATCCTAATATGAAAGAAGCAGTGAATACGGAAGTTCTTAAATGGTTAGATACTCGTATCATCTATCCCATCTTAGATAGCAAATGGGTGAGTCCCACACAAATGGTGCCTAAAAAGGCCGGAATCACCGTTGTGGAAACCGAGAGTGGGGAAAAACTTACCACCCGACCAGCTAGTAGGTGCAGAGTGTGTATAGATTACCGTAAGCTAAATAATGCTACATCTAAAGATCATTTCCCACTACCTTTCATTGACCAAATAGTTGAGAAGCTTTCTGGTAAGAAGTTTTATTGCTTCCTGGATGGGTACTCCGGTTATAATCAAATACCTATCCATTCTGATGACCAGACCAAAACTACTTTTACGTGTCCATATGGGACATTTGCATTCTAAAGAATGCCCTTTGGCTTGTGTAATACACCCACTACCTTTCAACGATGCATGATGAGTATCTTTTCTGACATGGTTGGAGAATCTGTAGAGATATTTATGGATGATTTCTCCGTCTTTGGTTAATCCTTTGAAAGCTGCCTTGATCAGCTTGAAAGTGTGTTAAAAAGATGCACCTGAACTAATCTGGTGCTTAGTTGAGAGAAGAGCCATTTCATGGTTTAAGAGGGAATTGTATTAGGGCATGTTGTGTTTGAAAAAGGATTTGAGGTTGACCGTGCTAGGGTGCAAGTAATTTCAACCCTTCCTCCTCCCACTACCATCAAAGGTGTGCAATCTTTTCTTGGTCATGCCGGGTTCTATAGGCGATTTATTAAAGATTTTAGTGCAATATCAAAGCCTCTTTGTAATTTACTCTTAAAAGATGCACGATTTGACTATAATGAGTCATGTCTTAAAGCATTCAATATTCTTAAGCAAAAGCTTGTAGAAGCCCCAATTCAATAGTCACCTGATTGGTCAAAGCCTTTCGAGATCATGTGTGATGCGAGTGATTATGCCGTTGGGATGGTTCTGGGACAACATGTCGATAAGAAACCCGTTGTAATCTTTTATGCTAGTAAGACTTTTTCTGAAGCTCAAATAAATTACACAACTACTGAAAAAGAGTTGCTAGCTGTGGTTTTTGCTCTTGTAAGTTTAGGTCATATATTTGGGGGCATTCTAAGGTGATAGTATTTTCAGATCATAGTGCCTTAAGACATTTGTTGACTAGGAAAGAGACAAAACCGAGGTTGCATAGGTGGATTTTGCTTTTACAGGAATTTAATCTAGAAATCTGCGATAAAAAGGGGTCGGAAAATGTGGTTCCCGACCATTTGTCTAGAATTATCCCTCCACCGTTCAACCCTTCTGATGTGATTGAGGAAAGTTTTCCAGATGAAAGCTTATATGAGGTTTCTAAGGTTTCTTGGTATGCAAATATCGTCAATTATCTTGTCGTTTAAAAGCTTCTGGATTTTTGGTCCAAACAACAAAGAAAAAATCTTCTCTCAGTTGAAGCATTATTTTTGGGAGGATCTGGAGCTATAGAAAGTGTGTGCAGATCAAGTTGTTAGAAGATGTGTTCCCGACCATGAGCATATGGATATATTGTCTCATTGTCATTCTTATGCATGCGGTGGACACTTTGGTGCTACGAAAACTGGGTATAAAGTCCTACAAAGCGGTTTCTTTTAGCCGACTATATTCAAGGATGCATAGTCTTTTGTGAAAGCATGTACTCGTTGCCAGCAAGTTGATGGGATTTCAAGGCGTGATCAAATGCCTATGAATCCCATACTTTTTGTTGAGATCTTTGACATGTGGGGTATTGATTTTATGGGACCATTCCTCACTTCCCATGAGAATGTGTACATTTGGCAGTTGACTATGTTTCTAAGTGGGTAGAGGCTGAGGCTACTAGAACAAATGACCATAGTGTAGTTCTTAGGTTTGTTAAAAAGAATATCTTTGTTAGGCATAGAATCCCTAAGGCGATCATTAGTAATGGAGGTTCCCACTTTAAGAACTTCAGATTTGGAAAACTATTGAAACAATATGGAGTTAATCATAGGATAGCTACCCCTTATCACCCACAGACTAGTGGATAGGTTGAAGTGTCTAATAGGGAGATTAAGAGAATCTTAGAAATGATCGTTCGTAGTGATAGGAAAGATTGATCCCTGAGGTTAGATGATGCCTTATGGGCATATAGGACGGCTTTTAAGACTCCTATTCGTATGTCACTATATAAGTTGGTATATGGCAAGGCATGTCATTTACCGGTTGAAATAGAGCATTGGTCTCAAAGGGCGATTAGCAAGTTAATATGGATTTAGAGAATATAGGTAATTCTAGGAAACTTCAATTATCTGAATTAGATCAGATTAGACGTGATGCTTATGAGAGCTCTAAGATTTATAAGGAGAAAACAAAATCTTTTCATGACCGACACATCACCAAGAAATCTTTCTTGGTGGGTCAAAAAGTTTGTTATTCAATGCTAGACTTAAGCTTTTCCTAGAAAAGTTGAGAAGTAAATGGACGGGTCCATATATTGCGACTCAAGTCTCTCCACACGGAGCCATTAATATAAAAAATATGGTGGATGGAGAGCCTTTTAAAGTTAATGGACACCGTTTGAAGCCATATGTTGAGTTGGAGAGTAAGAATACCAAAACGGTTGATGTAGTTTACTTGGAACCACTCCAACCGTCTTTATAGCTCATATGAGTTATGTCTGGCTGAAGACGGTAAACTTAGCGCTTCGCGGGAGGCAACCCGTTGTTTGTGGTTTGTAGTGTGTGTATTCTCTTTTGTAATTTACTGTCTTATTTTTGTATGTGTTTAAAACTTTGTGGGTGTGTTCACTACAGACCCTCACGAGACTATAACTCGTCCACTCGGGCTACCAAGTGGTTTAAAAGCTTGTTGCATACGCTAAATGCAACCGTGATTCCTACGAAAGTGAGTTAGATTTTTGTTTTTGTGTGAGTTTGTCCTATTTATTTTTAACCTAAATTTAAACTTAAAGTTTTTGCATTAGGGATAATGCAATCCTTTAAGTTGAGGGGGTGACACATGTGTTACATGTTTTTGTGTGAAATTTTGGTCAAAATGTGATTTTTGGAAAAATAAAAATAAATAAATTTGAATCACACTATAAGAGTCTTGTGTTTTTTTAATGGCAAATTTTATTAAAACTAGCAAGGCGCTAGAAAAAACATTACAAGAAAATTAAATGGGGATTCTTTAGCCAGTTCTCTAATGAAAACGACCTATTACATCGAGAGTGACACCAGTTGAAAGCAAAAAGGACAATATCATCAAAAATTACCGAACGCCTTGGAGTGATCCGCTCAAAAATAGCACGATTCTTGAAATTCCATATAGCCCACCAAGCAACATAAAAAAGGCCTTCCAGTAGACTCTTAGATTTGGATGTGAGACGTATTGAATCGAACCAACTCTGCTAATCCGCAAACGAAGACCAAGATTGGTGGGCCACTTCCCACCATCGAAAAATACGACACATGACCTGTTGAGCTAAATCACATTGGAAAAAAAGATGTTGACCATCCTCCTCGTAAGAACAGCAAATCGGACACATATGGGAATCAATACGTACCCCTCTTTGAACCAGGTTCTCCCTCGTGAGTAAATAATCGCGACATGCACGCCATGCCAAAATATTAATCTTGATTGGAATAACTTTCACCCATCTCGTTGGCTCAACATGAGAAGGAAGAAGCAAATCATCAACCTTATTACGAATCTCTTTAACCCTAAACTCTCCATTCTCCGTCAAGTCACAAGACCATTTATCACGAGATTAAGAAAGGGACACCATATCTAACATAGCTTGCAAATCATTCATCTAATTACGTTCATGGCCATCTCGGACTGGCATTCGAAAAGAATGGATCGTCTCAGAAAGCATTTTATTCGCCACCGAGATGTTCTTGTCTAACTACAAAGCGAAAAGCCGAGGGAAGCAAATATAAAAAGGAGAGTCACCTAACCAACAGTCTAACCAAAATCGCGTGTCCGAACCATTCCCGATGCGCTTTTTACAATGCGAGCAGAAATCAAAACCTTTCCCCTTCAACACATGTAACTCGCACAGAATAGAACACCAAATAGACGATACATGAGTTGGATGAGAGTCAATCATATCGCCATACATGGCTCGGATAACCTCACACCAAAGTGAACATCACATGAAATAAAGCGCCACACCTATTTAAGGAGAAACTCGAAAACTGTATCCCAAGAAATCCAAGTTAATTTTCTTTCCAACTGATCTGATCCAATGAAAAACCGATTCCGAATGGCCTCCATAGTCTTTAAAACACCTCGAGGGACCTTGAAAATGGACATAGAATAAATTAGAGATGTACCAAGTACATATTTCAAGAGGGTTAGGCGACCCCCAACGGAGAGAGTATTTACTTTCCACTTTGAAAGCCGTGATCTAAGTTTAATAATAGTATCTTCTCAAGCTTTATAACGAGACATAACACCTCCCACCTTCACTCCTAAGTATTGGAGATTGAGCATGATGGAACAACCAATAGAATTGGCTGCTTGTTCAACATTGAAACGAGGAACTCCCACGCAAAGTAATTGACTCTTATGAATGTTGATATGTAAGCCGGATGCAAGAAAAAACATTTCAGGATGTTAATAATACCTGATAAATTCCTTTCTGACCATTCTCCTAAGAACATGGCATCGTCCCGTAAAATAAATGAGAGACAGATAACGAACCCAGAAGTTGTATGCCTTTAAACAGCCCTGCTTCAATTGCACGAAGGAACGACAAGTGTAACGATTCCATAACTAGAATGAAGAGATACAGGGCTAGAGGGTCTCCTTGTTTGAGCCCACGATGAAACAAAAATTCTTTAGAAGGACTCCCATTCACCAAGATAGAAGCTTTAGCATAATTAAGAGTGCCTCGAATCCAATTACACCAAGTTGAACCAAATACAAATGCCTCAAGAACATCTAGTACGTAGTCCCATCGAATGGAATCATATGCCTTAGCAAAATCAACCTTGAAAAACAACGCTTGCTTCTTCTTCCTTTTGCACCAGTTTAAAATTTCATCTAGATGAAAGGGCCCATCCAAGATCTGTCTCCCAGAGATAAAAGCAGATTGATTATTAGACACAAGATCACTAAATAACCAATGATAACCTGTTAGCAAGGATCTTCGTCACGACTTTGTAGACACATCCAATTAAACTAATAGGCCGAAAGTCCTTGACAAATTTAGCATCCACAACCAATCAATGCAATAAAAGTAGAATTACAACCCTTGGAGAAGGATCGATTCACAAAGAAAAATTCCACCGCTTCACAAAAATCTGTTCCAATGAAATCCCAATATTTCTTAAAGAATTTAAATGTATAACCATCAGGACCCGGAGATTTGTTGTCTCCACAATTCCAGACAGCGGATCTAATCTCCTCTCTAGAAACGGGTCTTTCCAACTCCACCACTTGAGACTGCAACAGCTTATTAGGGAATTGAAAGTTAAGTTTGAACCTAGTAGCATCAGGATCAGTGAAACGAGTCTCAAAATGTTTTAGAAACTCATCTTTGATGATACTCAGTTCTGTACACCAAAGGCCATCGATAAAAATTCCACCTATCGAAAGCTAGGACCTCTTCTTGTTAACAATGCCGTGAAAAAACTTCGAATTCTCATCTCCCTCTACCGCCCACTTAATTTTAGATTTTTGAATATTCTCTTTTAATTCCATCTCCGTAATATTAATAAGCGGTTGTTTTAGATCAAGCCTACGAAGCAGCCTAGTTTCAGAAACTATACCTCCATCCAACTCCTTGTTGATAACACTAATTCGGACAGAAGAGTAGCTTTCGAACAAGACGATAAACGTCTGTTATCATTAACCCATCGACGGATGACAACCTTAAGGTCTTGAAGTTTCTTTTTAAACCAGATCATCGCATTTGCACCTGAGTGTGAGAACGATTGCCAAGTAAGTTTAACCATATCATCAAACCCGGGAAAAGTAAACCATGAATGATAGAATCGAAACGGAATAGGTCCAAAATCCGTGCATAGTTCTCGAAGTAAGATCGGACGATGATCCGACAAATGTTTGTCAAGACATATGGCTGTAATAGAAGGAAAAGCCGATATAATACCTTCAGAGACCAAAAACCGATCGAGTTTACTCATCTTGGACGCCGATGGATGAGACCATGTAAATGAGTAACCTTCCAGTTGGACACCAATTAGACCGGAATTAGAAATAAATTGGTCAAAACGTCTAGCACAGGAAGAATTAAAACTGGAGCCACGCCTTTCGTCAATATTTCGGACCTCATTAAATTCACCCATAATAACTGAATCACCATTCCATCGCCCTAACAAGGTAGATAAGTAGTCCCGCATAATTCTTTTACTCGACGGTTGTTGAGGAGCATAAACAACAACGAGCAAGATATTAGCATTATTAGGTAACCATGTCCCGTAAATTGCAATAAAGTTATCCGATATTGTAACATTTTCTTTCTTAAAAACATTAGCCTCCCATATGCACACTATGCCACCTAAACAACCAAGAGACTCATTGCAAATATAATCAAAGTTAGAATTTCCCCACAAAAATTTCACATCCATTTGAGAGACCATATTCATTTTAGTCTCTTGTATCGCTAAAAAAATAAGTTTATACTTATTAGTCAACGCTTTTATCCACTCCTTTTTCGTCTTGTGACCAAGATCTTGAACATTAATAGACAAAATATTCATCTAAAATAGTATCTTCTCCTTGCTTATCAATGATATTTTCAAAGTCCTTCGCACATCCCTCCATGGAGTAGCCCATTGTTTGACCAACTTTAATAATATCTTCCAAAACTCCCAAAACCGAGCCACTACTATTAACAATATTCTGGTCCACAGGAATGCTTTGTGACACCACTAGATTCTCTGAATTCACCGGAGTATATCCAGGAGGATTGGGCAATGAAGACGTCGACTCACGCATCTCCTCAGGTTTCTTCTTCGGAAGTAACTCATAAATCTCGAATGGATCTTCTGATTGTTGTTTAACCTCCTCTCCAGTAGTAGCTATATTCAAACGGGAATTAGCCCCAAAGTCAGTTTCAAGAACTTTATCATCAACACTAATATTTTCCTCAACAAACTCCTCTTCATTAAGATGAGAACGAACGCTCTTGCAAACCGAACCGTGAACAGATTCATCCTCCAAATAAGACTCTCTATCCTTAAGAGGCGAAATTGACGGGTTCTATGTAAACAACTCTTTCGCTCGAATCATGAAAACCTTGCCTTTAATAATCACCTTGAAAGACTCCAGAATAGAAACAACATGTTTAGTTTTGATACAAAACCGTTTGCGACCAAACGAATTATCTACATTTTCTTCCAAATCAATCATCTCGCCCCATTTATTCCCAATTTGAATAAAAGTTTCGCGAGTCCATGCATTAAGGGGAATCCCCTCTATGTCCACCCAGACAATCCGTTCATCACTAACAAAATCATAAACGGCATCTTGGATAACATGAAACCAAGACTTCATACCAGTATGCTATAACATATTCTTTTTAGTATCCACATTATCAAACTCAAACATAATCCACAAACCTCCAAGGTATGTCAGCTTAATGTCACAAAAACCTTCATCAGATAGGATCGTATATAGGTTAGGGATAGACGAAAAATCTTTCACTTTTCCCATAGCATGTTTTGATAAATCACGATCCACCAGACATGAATCATCCAACACCAACGAACCATTTTCACTTGGGGGTACACCATTAACCACATTCACATACGAATTAGCTCGACCATAAGGCTGCTTAGGAACAAAGGGATTGGATGATTTATTAGAAGCCTCATGATTATTGTTCGGGGAAGTATGAGATTTGTGAGGCCTTTCAAACCGAACCATGTTCGCATATAAATGGAACCGTCCTATCCAAATAGTACATAAATTCTCCACAAGCCTGTTGAGATTATTAACCTTAATGAAGCGTACAAAAGCGAATCTTTTACCAGCCTTAGATTTTTTGAATGGAATGAAGACATCAACCACCATCCCATAAGTGCTACATGTTTTCCATAGGTCATGAGCATTAATAGTATCAGGAAAATTGGTCACATAGACCGAATGGGAAATTTTCTGCGTTTGATCCTCATAAGATCTAAAAGAGCTCCTATGTGATGAAGCCGCCATGAAGAGACAGAACCGAATACAGAGAACGGAATTTAGATTGAAGGGAGATCACAAAGAGAAAAACCAAAAAAGGGAAAAAGGGGATCTAGCTAAGGAATGAACCCTAATTAATCACCTAAACACAAAATCTAAAAGCATATAAGCCAATTAAAAACACATACAAAAATCAAACTAGAGATCTAACCTAACCTACGATAAATTAATTGATCATTGAAAAAATATAGGTAGTGATAAATCACAAGCCTATAATCCTCATAAATAATAGCAGCAAGATCAGAAAGACACATTATTGAATCACGATATGTATTTGTAATAAGTGAGAGGCGTCTCTTAGTGATGGATCAGGTGATTCGGAGAACAGGTTCAAAGATGGAAGGATCAAAGATGGAAGCCATTGACGTTTAGTTTTGGAGTTTATTAGAGTCGTGTGTTAATTGGATGTGGAAGTTTCTTCTACATATATGTTTGTTGAGTGTTTGCAGATTCTAAAGATAGCTTGTGAATGACTTATTGGATCAAGCTACAAGTTTTGACCATAATTATAAGGTGCACCCAATTCCATTGTATAAGTTGGTTATAAATATGATTTGATTGTTTGCATGTAGTTAGGTATATGTATAGTTAGTTGTTAGCATGAGTTAGACGCCAATCTTTATGATAGATAACATTGCACTTAGCTGAGACAATTTTATGTGAAATAACCCAAATCCTTGTATTGTTGTAATGAAATTAGGAAGGTTGGTTTGATTTAGTGCATTGATTAATTATACTATATGGTAGATAACTCCATCTTATGATGTACCAGTAGGCACGGAGTATAGATGTTCCTATTTAACTAAACGGACTAAATTAACCGGTTCCCATATGCCAATGTGTCTTAGTATGCACCTATAGGATAAATATTCACTTTTTTGAATGATTGGTCTTTATATCAACCTTAAAAGGAGTGTATAAAGCGTTGGAGATGACTTGTATAAGAAACGTCCTAGATGGCTAAAAAAGGAGCTTATGTGTGATGTGAAAAAAAGAAAAAAAAAGAAAAAAAAAAGAAAAAAAGAAAAAAAAGAAAAAAAGAAAAAAAATAAAAAAAAATAAAAAAAAATAAAAAAAAAATAAAAAAAAAATAAAAAAGTATGAGCTAAAATGTGATGGCTTGTAATGTGCTCTTATGGTATAAAAACTTTGTAATAAAAGGTATAAGGTATTCTCACCTCTTATTTTGGATTAATGTTTAGATTGACTATAGGTGTGTATTAAGTATGTCTTGCATATGGTTAATTATATGAAATATAAAGTAAATGGAACCAATGAGAGCGGTTATGCTAAGCGTTTAAGAAGGAAAAAAATATTTGTCATCATTTTGGATTATTTGTCATGTAGGATGGTTATTAGTGTACTAGGTTGAATTTGATTTTTAATGAAATTTCAATAGTATGATTAAAAATTATGAAATTAACATGTTGTATATTTTTTACTTGAGACAAGTAAAGGTTAAGTTAAGGGGGTTTGATTGGTGTATTTTGCATACACGTAATAGCATGTTAATTTAGCATAATTGCATTTTTATTTGTCGTTATATGTGTACTTTGAGTGTGTTTTATGATTATGTAGGTTATGTATGAAATGGAATAAAATGGCTGTTTTATTAATTTTTTTGGAGAAAAGGTATGGAGAGCAACGATAAATGAAGAAAAATAGTGAAGAAAAATATTTGTGTACGTCTTAATATTTTGGTAGTCTTTTATTTGTCCGGGCTTCGTTTGAACAATTTCTGGCGCGCGGCTATTTTTAGTTGGGCCAAAGTTATTATATCATTCAAAAGAAATAAAATAAAATAAAAAAGACGATTATGGGTTCTTTAGTTTTGTACGAAGTTCAAAGGAAAAGAAAATCCCATTGGCTTTTGTGATATTATATCATACGAGAGATAAAAAGGAGGAGATCCATAATTCGTCCCTTTAGGGATAACAATATACAACCGCCATAAAAAATAGGACATCAATTTTGCATGGAGAAGTGACGTTGGAGGAAAAAATGAGAGATTTACAACTGGTCATTGTGGAGTAGCAACTATATTCGTGGGTAAAAGCTATAAAATACCATCTTACTTATTGATTTGTGCCGACTTTAAACACTTACTATTTTATCTCGTGACTTTACCATTTTACTTTCAAATTTGTTTCGACTATACTAATAATAGCCTGAAATGACTATATTACCCCTGTCTTCTTCAACATAATTACGTTTATTGCCATCGCATCTCACTCTCCTTCATTACAGTTTCTCTCTTTGTGGGCCACGTACACTGCAAAAAAATCATCATCTTTTATACGTAGTAATTTATAACTTTATCATCTTTTTTATCACTTAACTACATCAATTGTCCACAAAGTTCTTCCATTAATAAATATTAAAATTCATAAAAAACATCTTCATTCCTGGTTTCAATCTTTTTGTTAATGGGACCACATCTGTTGCTTCCTGCTGCTTTTATTTCACGGGATCACATATATACATGATTTAAAGGTGGTAGATTTGAATGTGGTGGTTGCGTTGGTGGGGTTTAAAGGTGGTTGCGGTGGTGGGCTTGAAGGTGGTGGTTGCGATGGTGGATTTGAATGTGGTGGTTGCGTTGGTGGGGTTGAAGGTGGTGGTTGCTCTCCATACCTTTGAAGGTGGCTGCCATGGTGGACTTGAAGCCCACCTTTGAAGGTGGATGCGATGATGAGTTTGAAGGTGGTTGTCATGGTGGATTTGAAGTGTTGTAAATCTATGTTGTGATTTTGATGGTGTTGTTAAAATAATGAAGGTGAGGGTGGAGGATGGTGTCTCATGTCAGTTTGTGTCAGTGGTATGCTCTACAGTACGATTTGCCCGCCCACTTCCAACATTTTATTATGTTCGACACTCCTCCTATCCCTCTAAACATGACAGTCAGAATCACAAGTAACAATCTGTTATTTACAACTATGATGCATGCAATCTGTTATTTAGAACTATGATGCATCCCAAAGGGACGACTAAAAAGAAAGGATTTTTCAATCAATATGAAAGAAAAAAAGACAAAAGGGTATATTAGTCATTTACAAGGGTAGTATAGTCATTTCAGGCTAATATTGGTATAGTCGAAACAAATTTAAAAGTATAATGGTAAAGTCACGAGATAAAATAGTAAGTGTTAAGGCGACACAAATCAATAAGTAAGATGGTATTTTATAACTTTTATGATTATGTAGGTTATGTATGAAATGGAATAAAATGGCCGTTTTATTAATTTTTTGGTGAAAAGATATGGAGAGCGACGATAAATGAAGAAAAATAGTGAAGAAAAAGATTTGAGTACGTCGTAATATTTTGGTAGTCTTTTATTTGTCCGGGCTTCGTTTGAGCAATTTCTGGCGTGCGGCTATTTTTAATTGGGCCAAATTTATTATATCATTCAAAAGAAATAAAATAAAATAAAAAAGACGATTTTGGGTTCTTTAGTTTTGGACGAAGTTCAAAGGAAAAGAAAAATCCCATTGGCTTTTGTGATATTATATCATACGAGAGATAAAAAGGAGGAGATGCATAATTCGTCCCTTTAGGGATAACAATATACAACTGCCATAAAAAAGAGGACATCAATTTTGCATGGAGAAGTGACGTTGGAGGAAAAAAGGAGAGATTTACAACTGGTCATTATGGAGTAGCAACTATATTCGTTGTGTTATTTCAACACGTAAAAAAGAAAATGAAATCCGCACAGTGGGTCAAATACATCGTTATGTCCGACTAATTTTGTTGTAATTCCTTCCGGTAACCGTATTTATGGTTTGATCATTAATTTTGCATTATCATATTTATATTACATTGGTTTATGATTTATTTATAAATTATATTGTTCGAATTAAAATTGTGTTTAATGATTTTTTCAAGACGATTTATAGTTAGTTAACAATTCATGCTTATTCTATTTAGCTAAGAAAAAAGATGGTTGTCTAATCGACATAAGTTGTACCCAAATAAATTATTAACATATAATTGTTGGTTGAGTTAGTATAAGACTTATTATTGCGAGTCATTGATAAACATAATAAGTGCCGAGATTAAATAATTCATTTTAAGTCGACATAATCTTTGTAATCGGTTCGAAAAGTTTTGATAATCTATAACGTGATCAACCATAGATATTAGGAGCTGTAAGGAATTGTATTTTTCTTTAATTGTTTACATCTTTATTTATATTTTTCTAGTTTAATTCATTAGTTTAATTCGTATTTTAATTATTAATTAGTATTTAGTTATTTAGATTTTTAAAACCATAAATCTTATTGATCAGTGATCACCCCAAAACTTAAATTAAAACCACATACTCCTCGTGGATTCGATACCCGCTTGCCCTATCTAGCATAAGGTAATTAGCTTTATTTTTTACTGATACTTCGACGCCGATCACGATTCCAAATTGGATAACCATGTTTGGTACGTAGCTAGGATTGATTATCTTATCCTGTTTGGGACTTGGGACGAATACACACAAACACTACCCACTCCACAAGAGCGGATGTCTCACATGAATAGTTATATGTGTTAGTCTTGAGAGTGAAGAGAAGAAATGGACTAAAAGTTCTTTATTGTGATGAATATGAGAAATAAATTAACAATCAACGTTGTGTACGATGAAGCTTTATCTCGCATTTAAGTTAATAATATAAACTATAAACGTATATTTTATTATTGCTAATAATTTATTACTTTCTTCATAACCTGTTTTGACTTTTAAAGTTATTATTTTATAAATTTGATTTTAAATACTTTTGTTTGTGTTATACAGAGTAAGGATCCAGTGAGAAGAAACTTAAAATAAGAAGTGCTGAGAAGAAAGTAAAACCACACATTTGAGATGCAACGATTTGCATTAGATGCATTTATATTTATGTAGATGCACCATCTTAAGTTCCAGAAGTTAATTTGATGTGTAGATGGTGCAAATTGATTTTCAAGATTTTGGCACGTGTAGAGAAACACAAAAATTATTAAATCATAAAATGCATCTAATATATATGCATCTAATTAAAAGCTATACAACACGTTATGATGCATTATAATGCATATAAGATTATAAAGATGCATCTAATTTAAGTGGATGCATCTCGAATATGGGGTTATAATTTCTTCTTATTCTTCTTATTTTAAGGCTTCGTCTCATTTGATCCTAACTCGTGTTATATAAAACTTGATGGAAACTATATTAATCAATAATGTTTTAAGTGTATATCAATTGGTTTAATCTTATTAGACGAACATTCATCTTTTTTCTTAATGCACACGATAAATGTGTTACGATGTTGATAATTGATCAATCGTTACTTAATTTTCGGAAAGTAAAAAGCAGTCAAGACTACACATTACCTGAAGTTGACTTGTTTCTTTAGGCGTCAGTTTCTCTCATGGGCGATATGCCGATGTCTGAAGACTCAAGAGCAGAATACGGTTTGAAAGTTATATGTTGTGATAAAGATCGTAATTAGACAAAGTCAACGTCCAACGTTGTGTATAAGGAAGCTTATTTCATATTTGAACTAAAAACATATACTTTGTAATAGCGAATAATTTATTAAGTTTTATTTCCTCTTATCGGGTTACTGTTTATGTTTCTTTTCGTTTGTTATTCATTCTATCACGATTTCACTTTCATTAACTGTTACTTAAATTTTTCAAAAATACTCAAAAAAACGTGTTCGTTCAAAAGTAAAAAGAGTATGAAATTCGAAAAATAAAAATTGACGTGAGTTTATATTAATTTACACGCACACAGTAAAACAACAAAATAATCAGAAATACAAACATTACATGTTCTTTAAAAACATATATAATATACACAAAATCGAAATAACAAAATTATTACTTTATTTATCCTTTATATTCAAGTCTCATGCGTGCACGGGTATTAAAAATAGCTCTTGCAATATAAAAAAATCCACAAAAGCATGGCGAAAACATATCTCAATTTTTGGAGTTAAGTTCATTTTTGGTCCTTGTGGTTTGCTCCAATTTTCACTTTTGGTCCAAAAATTCAAATAGTTTCAATTAGGCCAAAATGTGAACTTTTTCTCAACTTTTGGTCCAATTCTCGTTGACTGTTAGTTTCACGAGTTAAAAAGATGTATAATGACTAAAATGGCCTCGTCCAAATACTGGAATGACTAGAATACTTTTTTTCATTATTATTATTATTATTTTTTTTTTATTATTATTATTATTATTATATTATTTTATATTATTATTATTATTATTTTATTTATTTTTTATTATTTGCTATTATTAGTATGAATTATTAATTTTTTATTGTTATTTATTAATATTTATAATTATTATTTTTATTTAAATATTATTATTTTTGTTATATAGTTATTGTTGTTATTATTTATTCTAATAATAATAATAATTTTTAATTATTTTTCCAATTAACTTTTTTAAATAAAAATGATTTACATGAGTATTTTTTTCAAATCTCGGACGCTACAAAAAAATAATTCAGTAAATTATCTTCGTGGATTTCATTTACAAAAATACAACTCTCTACTTCATTTCTAATATTGTTTTATAAAAGTTGAAAAATTATTTTTTCAGTTTTTTCAAAAAAATATATAAAAAACTAACCGTTTTTTTAAGAAAAAATATTTTTTCATTTTTATAAAAAATTAGTTTTAAATTATTTTTTCTTCGATTTTGTTAAAAAAAAGCTGAAAAAAGTAAACGCTTTTTTTTGAATTTTTTTTCATATTTTTATAAAAAAAGAAATATTAGTTTTATTTCTTTCTTCGAAATTTTTTTAGAAATTAAAAAAGGTAATAGTTTTTTTTCTGTAAAACGAATTTTCAAATTTTTATAAAAATATTTTTTATGCATTTGAACTAACTTAGCAAAGTTCCATTAGTGGACTAACTTTACAAATGATTTTTATCGTAAAATAAATCGACATTGCAAGTCTTGTATCTGGTCAAAAGTAAAGTATCCAGTCAAAGATTTTTGTTCAAATATATGACGTGAAAAATAGGCATATAGGACATAAAAAGAATGTTTTTTGTATTTTTTTTGTTCCACCATATGTTGAGTTTCGTTAGACATTTCTTTGTATATGATCTCAGGGCCGGTTTGGTTTATGATATTTGCAAGCCAAGAGTAATTTAGGAGTAATGTAAATTGTTTGGTTAAACTTTTCCATGCTTCCTTCCATTACATTTGGAGGATCGGATGCACACTCTAGAGCAACATCAGTATGTGGGTCAATTAATTCAAAAAGAGTGAAGGATATTGGGAACAGATCGGGATACTTTGGAAAAATAAAGATGGAAAAGATGGATGTGTCGAGGGGAATAATAAGACGGAGGATATGGTGGTAGGTAGTACAGGTAAATTGTAAGTAAGTTGTGTGATTGAATGTGGTCATTTCTTAGTAGAGTTATTATGAAGATTATTTCAATCAATATAAGGGGAATTTGTACAATGGGAAAAAGGGAGTGGGTTCAAAGTATTTGTAGAACAGAAAATCCATGTGTTTTAGGGATACAAGAGATGAAATGTGGGAAAGTGGAGGATCAATTTGTGGAAGATATATGGGGGTCGAGGAATTTCGGATATGTACAAGTTGAGGCAAGAGGTAGATCAGGAGGATTACTACTAGTATGGGATACAAATAGTTTTTTAGTTCGACAATCGGTGGGCGATGAAAGATTTATTGCTGTAAAGGGTAACTGGAAAGGTAGAGAGGGAGATGTTGTTTTAGCCAATGTATACGGTCCACACCCAGAAAATCAAAAAGGTGATGTTTGGGCTAAGTTACAGAATCTAATAGAGAGAAACAATGCGGCTTGGTGTGTGTTCGGAGATTTTGATGAGGTGAGATGTTGTGACGATTGAATGAATACACAGTTCCATGTTAGGGAGTCGGATGAGTTCAATGAGTTCATAGAAAGAACGTTTCTTATGGAAATTCCCATGGGGGGTCGTCGGTTTACGAGAGTTAGTGATAATGGTGAAAAGTTCAGTAAATTGGATAGATTCTTAGTTTCAGATGAGTTTAAGCAGAAGTGGGGAAGCTTGGAAGCAATAGATCTTGATCGGAAATTATCAGACCATTTCCCAATCGTCCTTAAGGATTATGATATGGACTTTGGGCCTAAACCATTCAGGACGTAAGATGTGTGGTTGGATGAACCTGATGTTTATCGGATAGTGGAAGAGGCATGGGCAAATCCTGTTTTAGGGGTGCTACCAAATTGTATTATGAGAGATAAACGTAAGAATGTTAAGGTATCCTTGAAAAGATGAAGTAGGGATAGATTTGGGAACTTTGATAAGAAAATTGACGAACATAGGAATGAAGCTATGAGATGGGAACGTGAAGTTGAATCAAGGGTTCTAGACGAAGATGAGTTAAAGACATGGATGGAGGCGAGGAGATTATGGTTAGAGAAAGATGGAGAAAAAGCCAATATCTTAAAGCAGAAAGCAAGAGTCACATGAGATGCCGAGGGGGACGAGAATTCAAAATTCTTTCACGCGGCAGTAAAGAGAAGAAACAATAAAAACAACATACGTGGGCTGCTAGTGAATGGTGTATGGAATGAAAACCGAAATGATATAAAAATGAAATGATGAGGTATTACCAAAACATTTTCTCAGAAAGCACGCAAGATAGACCGTAATTTGGCAACAATCGGGTTAGTAGACTATCAGATGAGGATGCAAAATGGCTAGAAGTTAAATTCATCGAAAAGGAAATATGGGATACGGTGTGTGGCTGTGGGTGTGATAAGGCTCCAGGTCCGGATGGGTTTAACTTGCATTTTCTTAAGAAATTTTGGGACATTATCAAACCGGACCTAGTTAAGGCGGTGGAATGGTTTTGGGAGACGGGTGAAATTTCGAAGGGATGTAACGCGTCATTTGTTACTCTTATACCGAAGGTTGCAGATCCTATTGGTCTCGATGATTTTACGCCGATTAGTTTAATTGGTAGTTACTACAAAATCATTGTGAAATTGTTGGCGGAAAGAATAAAGCTAGTGGTGGGGAAGTTAGTCCGGGAGGTTCAAAATGCATTTATAGAGGGTTAATATATTTTAGATGGGGTGTTAGTTACAAATGAGATAGTTGGGTACATAAAGAAAAATAAAAAGAAATGCCTTATGTTCAAAGTTGATTTTGAAAAGGCGTATGATTGTATTAACTGGAAATATCTGTTGGGTATGATGAGACGTATGGGGTTCAGGGGAAAATGGTGTAAGTGGATTAAGGAGTGTTTGAAGTCAGCTTCAGTTTCAGTTTTGGTTAACGGATCACCTACAAAGGAATTTCAAATGAGCAGGGGGTGAGGCAAGGTGACCCACTTTCACCTATTATGTTCATCTTGGTTGCCGAAGGATTGAATGCAATGGTTAATGAGGCTGTAGCAAAAGGAATATATAATGGTGTTCACATCGGTACAAGTGATGTTACAGTATCACATTTACAGTATGCCGATGATACTATTTTTTTTGGTGAATGGTGCAGACATAATGCAATAAACCTTATGTGCATTCTGAAAGGGTTTGAAAAGGTATCAGGTTTAAAAGTAAATCTCAACAAAAGTAGAGTTTATGGTCTTGGAGTGGAACAAAGTGAGGTAGAAAGAATGGTGAGATGGATGGGGTGTAGTGTGGGAGAGTTACCTCTGACATACTTGGGATTTCCGATTGGGGTATGTATGCGAAGGGAAGGAGCCTGGAGACCGATGATAGAGAAATTTAAAAAACGTCCGGCGGATTGGAAAGCAAAAGCGATGTCTTTTGGTGGTCGTTTGACCTTGGTTAAATCTGTTCTGGGTAGTTTACCACAGTACTACTCTTCTTTGTTTCGTGTTCCTTCTGGTGTGTTAAAAATATTGAGAGGGTGAGGAGGGATCTCTTTTTTTTTGGGGGGGGGACGGGTGAGCGTAGAAAAATGTCTTGGATAAAGTGGGATTCAGTTATCGCATCTTATGGGTCAGGGGGTTAAATATCGGGTCACTTAAAGCAAAAAAATGGGCTTTGGTCGGGAAATGGTGGTGGCGGGTTAGGATCGAGGGTGGGGCTCTTTGGGTTAAGGTTTTGAAAAGTATTTATGGTCGTGAGGGTGTGTTTAGTGAGTTTGTGAGGGCGAGCGATGGCGTCAGAGGTGTGTGTGGGGATATTATAAGGGTGGGGAAAGACATAGATAAAGTGGGTATGAGTTTTCTTCATCGTTTGTTAGGAAATTCGGTGATGGGTCGAGTATATCGTTTTGGGGGGATAGATGGGTTACTAATGTTAGGTTGATGTATAGATTTCCTAGAATGTTTCACTTAGATTGATGTAAGGAGAGCGTATTGGCGGATAAAGGGAGATGGGTTGATGGTATTTGGAGCTGGGTATGGGATTGGATGAGGGAGCCAAGAGGGAGAGTAGTTGGGGAGGTGGAAGCGTTAAAGCAAAATGTGAGCAATACTAACATCACCTTGAATTACAGGGATACATGGAAGTAGGTTCTAGATGATAGTGGCACATTCTCCGTCAAATCTTTATCAGACCTGGTGGACTCTATGTGCATCAATATTGGGACCTGTAATAGCGAGACGATGTGGAATAATCTTGTTCCTAAAAAAGTGAATATTTTCGCGTGGAGGGCGGATCGTGGTAGACTTCATGTTCGAGTGGAATTAGACAAGAAAGGCATCGATCTCCACACGATTTTATGCCCAAACTGTGATGAGATGTGTGAGACGATTGATCATAATAGCCTTGTTTTCTGTAATGAGGTAATGAAGTTATGGGAAAAAGCATTTGAGTGGTGGAATCTTCATGACGTAAATATACTGTCCATGAAAGAGATGTTAAGGTACAATGGTGACAATACAATCTCAGCCAAATATAAAAAATTATGGCAATGTGTGGTTTGGACAACAGGCTACTACGTATGGAAAAATTGCAACTATCGTGTGTTTGGGAAAAAGGTGGAAACGACTACAAATATATTTCATGAAATCCGCCTACGAGCATATGAATGGATAGTTAGAAGGTCGAGTAAATACAAAATAAATTGGGAGAATTGGATCGCACATCCTGGCACTTGTTTGGGAGGTGGTGGTCGTCTTACGTGATCTTGCCTCATCGATGGCTGATGTGTTGTGTAGATGCATACCAACATAGGGGACATCGCATAACTACTTTGCTTTGTGGTAGCAAGTGGAGTGTTGTGGATTCATTGATTCATTATGGGTGTGTTTTGGTTATCATGTGGGCTTTACTCTAATCATCTTGCTGGAGGATAATCTACTTTTGTTTTTTTGCCTTGTAAGCTATTTAGGGTCTTGATTTTAGGTCCTCTTTGGATGCGTTTTTGTGGTTGGGCGCTCGAGTTTTTGTGCTGTGCGACTTCGGTCCCAAAGTGTTGTTATGTTGATGTAACACTTTTCTTTTTTATTGTGAATGAAACTTTGACTTTTTCGAAAGAAAATTGTTTGGTTAAATCTTTGACCATCATAATACATTTATCGGTGACTTTCTCTCAGCCGATCGTGCATAATAAATAATATAATATTGAAAATTTGTGTAAGCAAGAGAGAATATCACGACCAAGTCGCCTGGTGACTTTTCGATCATTGACCGAATCTCTCAAACTGATATATACTTTTCTCATTTCTCAATACTCTTTCTTACTTTTACATCAATATTCTTCTAGGCTAGACAAAACAATGACTTAATGTGACTTTCATTTTTCTGCATATCAGCTTTCTCTCTCCAGCGACCTACAACGACTTATTTGCCTCAACAAGGCGACTTAGTTCGATTTTTTTATTCAATAAAAAGCATTATATTTAATTAAAAAATATTACATTAAATAATAAAAAAACATTTCAATAATATTTACATTCAAATATCGTAAAAATGATTTAAGAAAAACTTATTTAGAGATAAAGAGGATAAAATGTGTTAACTAAAACTAACTCTAAAAATTATCAAATTAATATATGATGTGAGAAATTAAATAACGCTCAATATATTAAAAGTTGAAAATTTATTACAAATTTTATTTAATTAAAAATAATTTAGTTTAATCTAAAAAAATTAAAAAAAGAAATAAAGAAAAAAATCCACTTACAAGCCACATATCTTCTTCTTTAAAAAAATTTAAAAAAATAAAGGAAAAACCCACAGCAAAAACACACTTCCTACTTTTTCAACTAGATCGTACACAAAACCAAATTCAAAAAGTCGATTCAGTCGACTCGATCGCCGCAATAGGCCGACCGAGTGTGACTTCGATCGAAGTCGGTCGCGACCTTAACCGTTGTGCTTAACCTTAAAGTATTCATTATATATTTTTCTCATTTCCCAATTCTCTCTTCTAATTTTACAACAATATTCACTTAAAAGTATTTATTGTAAAGTAAGATTTATGTATTTTGTAACATAAAATACTAAGTATCACTAAGTCAAACCTAATACAGTAATTCTGATCTAGGGTTTCTTCACGGCGGGTTCAAACGCCACCACCATTTTAGATTCTTTTAGATCGTGATCTGTTAGGCATCATTCATTTATTATCAAACCATATCGTACTCATCATTGTGATGTTTTGATCTCGCTGCTGATAGTTGTGAGAAGGTATAGGCTTGTGATTTCGATCCCTCTATATTTTTCTGTGATGAGTTAGTTTACCGGAGATCAAAATAGATCCTTGATCTGAGATTCGTATGTTTTGCTAATAGATTCAACATGTCCTTTAGATCTGCGATTTAGACGGATTTTTTTGGGTATTTTCTTGGATCTCCCTTCAATCCAAATGGCTTCTGCTAAATCCAAGGAGGACGAACTTGCCAAAATCTCTGTTTCGATTTTTGTTACAAATTTCCCAGACTCCTTCTCGGCTAAAGATCTTTTCCACACTTGTAGAACATATGGTCACGTGGTGGACCCGTTTATCCCAGTAAAAAAAACTAAAGGAGGTAAAAGTTTCGGATCCGTTCGTTTTATTAATGTTTTTAATGTCGATCGTTTGGTTCAAAATCTCTACACAATCTGGGTAGATCGTCTTAAGATTCATGCCAATGTAGCTCGGTTTCAACGATCCCCTATTAATACCGCTAAGCCCCAGGGTACTAATGTTAGACCCATAAATGCTACTGGTGTCAAAACTGGTCCCAATGTAGGGGTTAGGACTTAGGGAAGCTACGGCGGTTCAAACAATAATAATGCGCACCGTTCCTTTGCTAATGTTGTTAATGGTGATGCTGGTGTGGATTCTACCCCTAGCATTTTATTAGATGATGAATGTCTTAATCAACAAGACTTATCCCTCTCCCTGATTGGAAGGGTGAAAACATTCTCATCCCTCCCTAATTTACCTAACGTGTTTAATAATGAGGGTTTTGCTGATGTTTCCATTCGATTCATGGGAGAACAATGGGTCATGATGGTCTTTTCCAATAATGATTCTAAAGTAGTGTTTCGGAACAGTATAGGGATTAATTCCTGGTTCTCAGTGTTACAGGAAGCGACAACTGATTTCTACACAGCCGGGAGAATTGCCTGGTTAGACATTGATGGGGTTCCATTTAAACTTTGGTCGAATACCACTTTCAAAAGGATTTCAAATAAATGGGGAGATATATTAGACATTGATGATCAAGAAAACTCTTGTTATCATACCAAGAGACTTTGCATCCTGACCAAGTTAAAATTCAATATCTTTGAAAGTTTCAAAGTCATCTTTCGTGGAAAAATTTATTGGATTAGGGCTAAAGAAGTCCCCGGCTGGGTCCCTGATTTCACGTACGAGTCAGACGATGAAAGTTCCATTAATAATGAGGATGTAGTTCAGAATAGCGACATTCCAGTTGAAAGAGATGGTAGTGAGCAATGTGAACCAACTACTGTGGCTGAAACAGTCTTTGATAAGCCAGAGGAACCGAAATAGGTTCAATCTGAAGATCCTTTTGACATCTATAATCTCCTTGAAAAGGAGAAACAACAACCACAAGCCACGGAAACTGGAAGCAGTAGTCGTCCTTTTCCTCCAGGTTACACTCCCCCGTGCAAGACGGTTTACAGGATGTTAATCATATTGAGCAAGTTGAAGAGAACAATACCATACAGAAAGCGGCCGTAGATGCTGAGGATAATGGGTTTGCTGACATTTTGAATGATAACTCCTCCAACTCTCGATGTTCGGGTAATTTTAAAACCGCTAGTGTTCCAATAACAGGTGGTTCGATTTTGGCAAGTCTAGAAGACCTAATCAAAGTAGGTCAAACTATGGGGTATAAAATGGATGGGTGTGAGAATGACATCATGAAGATTATAGCATCACATGGACAGGATACGGTTAATTAATGAATTTTTTGTCTCTTAATATCCAAGGCCTTGCTTTAATGGCAAAAAGAAATTGGATTCGGGAGTTATGTAATAAACATGAGTTAACGTTCTTGCTTTACAGGAAACAAAAATGGAAAAAATGGAGGTCTTCACGGTCAAATCTTGTTGGGGTAATTTTGGGTTTGACTTTGTCCATAGTGCAACTGTTGGGAACTCGGGCGGGATCCTTTGTGCATGGGATCCGAATTGTTTCATTAAAAAGGATTCTACTTCCTCAGATTATTTTGTTATGGTAGAAGGCGTCTGGCTTAAGTCCAACACTCATATTCTTCTTGTAGTTGTATATGCTCCCAATGATAAACGTGAGAGACGTATGTTGTGGGATCACTTACGTTCTGTTGTCAATCATTGGGAAGGGGACGTTCTTACGATGGGAGATTTTAACGAAGTTCGCCTTCAATCGGAGAGATTTGGTTCAGCTTTTTACGCTAGGGATGCTGACTTATTCAACTCTTTCATTCTCAACTCCGAGATGCACAAAATTCCCTTAGGTGGCTGCAATTTCACTTGGTTTCGTAAATCCGCCCAAAAATGAGTAAATTGGATCGCTTTCTTATTTCAGAAAACCTGTGGATCTCAAAGTCTAACTTCAACGCTATAATTTTAGATCGTCTTCATTCCGATCACTGCCATATCTTACTCAGAGAGTGTACTAATGATTATAGCCCATCTCCTTTTCGCTATTATCATCATTGGATTAATATAGATGGTTTTAGGGACTTAGTCGAGAATACATGACGTTCAGCTACTGGTGATAGCTCCAATGACATGCGTAACCTTGTTAGTAAGCTGAAATTTCTCAAAAATAAAATCAAAGAATGGAACGTCAATCAGAAGGGTAGGACATCCGATGACGTTAATCAACTTCATAAAGTTCTCTGCTTAATAGACAAGGAAATCGATATTGGTAATGGTTCTGATGATATCGTCTTTAAAAGGATGGAAATTATTAACTCCATCCACTCTATTAATAATAATCGTGCTACAGAAGCTCTCCAAAAAGCCAAGGTAAAATGGTCTATTGAGGGGGACGAGAATTCTCGATTCTTTCATGGATTGATCAATAAACGACGTAAACAAATGAGTATAAGGGGTATTTTGAAAGACGGCATGTGGATTGATCAACCACTATTGGTCAAAGAGGAATTTCTGGATCACTTCAGGAACAGATTTGCAAAGCCGGTGGGCCGCTGCCTTTCTCTTGATATCGACTACCCTATCTCTCTAACTCATGACCAACAATCTGAGCTTGAATTAGAGATCACCAGGAAGGAGCTCAAGGTAGCAGTTTGGGATTGTGGTGTTGACAAATCTCCCGGACCTGATGGATTTACATTCGGTTTTTATAGACAGTTCTAGGATCTTATAGAAGAAGACGTGTTCAGGGCCGTCAACTATTTTTTTGTTAGTGGAGTTTTTTCCCCGGGTTGCAACTCCTCTTTCATCGCCCTCATTCCCAAAATTCCTATGCTAATTCGGTTAGTGACTTTCGACCAATTAGCCTTATAGGTAGTCTTTACAAGATCATCACTAAAGTATTATCCAATCGCCTTGTCCCTCTTATTGACTCCCTCATTCATGAAGTCCAATCAACGTTTGTTACTGGAAGACAAATCATGGAAGGCCCATTCTTCCTAAATGAGATCATGCAATGGTGCTCGTCAAAAAATAAACAAGCCTGCATTTTTAAGGTAGATTTAGAAAAAGCTTTCGATTCGGTCAGGTGGGAGTTTTTGGATCAAGCTTTAGCGAAATTTAGCTTCGGAGACAGATGGCGCAGGTGGATCCAAAGTTGTCTTAATTCGTCGAAAGGATCCATTCTCGTAAACGGCAGTCCCACATCGGAATTTCAATTCTACAAAGGCTTGAAGCAAGGCGATTCTCTCTCGCCTTTCTTGTTCATTCTTGTTATGGAAACTTTACACATCTCTTTCCAGCGAGTGGTGGAGGCAGGTATATTTACTGGAATTAAGCTCAGTAACTCGTTGACCATTTCTCACCTTTTTTCGCTGATGATGCTGTTTTCATTGCTAAGTGGAATGACAATAATATCCGTACCATAATTAATGTTCTGGAGTGTTTCCATCTGCCTTCTGGTTTAAAGATCAATCTGAGCAAAAGTAAACTACTCGGGGTTAATGTTCACAAAGATAAGATCACTCAGGCTGCATTCAAACTTGGGTGTAAGGTTTTAAGCGCCCCCTTCAAATACTTGGGTACTCAGGTTGGTGGTAGCATGCATAGGGTCAACGTTTGGCAAGAGATGATTGATAAAGTTAAATGTCGCCTTTCCAAATGGAAGATGAATGCCCTTTCCATTGGTGGAAGGCTAACCTTATTGAAATCGGTAATGACTTCTATCCCCATTTTTCATATTTCACTCTATAAAGTTCCCATACAGGTTCTTAAGGAGCTTGAAACTCTTAGAAGAGAGTTTTTCACGGTCACACTCAAAAAAGCAAAAAGGCAAGCTGGATCAAATGGAGTTCGGTTGTTACTGCTAAAGAGGAAGGAGGTCTCGGCGTACCAAGCCTATATGCATTAAACCGGGCCCTTATGTTAAAATGGGTTTGGAGATTCATTTTTCACAAAAATTTCTTATGGGCGCGTCTCATTCGTGCTATATATGGAGATGACGGAACCCTTTACTCTACCCCGCTGAAAGGAAAGCGCACCTGCTGGCTAAACATCGTGAATGAATGCAAAATCCTTAAAGACCAGTGCGTTAATTTTTTTGAGTTTCTGAAACTAAAAGTGGGAGACGGCAACTTAACAAGCTTTTGGAACGATGACTGGTGTGATCTTTGGGTTTTGAAGAATAAATTCCCTCGCATCTTTGCTCAACTATCAAAGAGGTTAGTGTTCGTTCTAAAATTGAAGCTGCTAGTTTGTCTCATTCTTTTCGTCGACAGGCTCGGGGAGGTGCCGAACAAACCCAACTCGCTGATCTCACTATGTCCATGGAAAATATCATTCTTGTTCCTCAGCAGGATAGACACATTTGGACCTTAGAAAAGGATGAGAAGTATTTTGTGGTTTCTCTTAGGAAAATCATAGATAAACACCGATCGACTCAAGTGTCGTCTAAGACGAGATGGTTAAACTGTATACCCTTAAAGGTAAACATCCTTGCATGGAAAATCAAAATTGATGGTTTACCGTCCAGGTTTAATCTTTCTAGACGTGGCATTGACATTACTTCTATTGCCTACCCTTTATGTGACGAGGGTATGGAGACTACTACACATTTATTCTTATGCTGTAATTTAGCAACTCAGCTTTATGAAAAAATTTCGAGATGGTGGCATATTTCACGTGTTGACTTCATTTCCTACAATGATTGGTGGACCTGGATAGTTTCGATTCGTCTCCCGGCCAAACTTAAAGAAGTGTTAGAAGGCGTATTTTATACTATGTGGTGGATGCTCTGGAACTTCCGCAACGAGACACTATTTGAGAACAACAAACCTTCCAAGGCGATTCTTTTTGATAATATTGTTTCTGTTTCTTTTACTTGGTGTAAAAATAGATGTAAACCGTCGTTCAATTGGAACGACTGGTTGAAAAACCCGCACCTTATGGTTTTGTAATTTCTAGCTTCTTGCTAGTACTTTAATAATATCGTCCTTCAAAAAAAAATTCAAACCTAATATAGTCAAAGACTCTCCCCTTTATATTTTATCTTTTTGTTTTCCCTTCTACGTTTTCAACTATCGTTCATGCATATTTAAAAATTCTAAACAATTTCAGTTTGGAAAATGATATCTATTCTTACTTGGTATATCTATATATCCTCCTACTTATGATAATGATAAGTAGATTGATCAATGATTTAAATTAATAGAGAGAATTAGTGCATGACATATGTTAAAATTTGGTTTCGACAAGAAGAAATGTAAGCACATATAATAGGAAGAAATAACAATAATGCTCTTTCAGTTTTATACATTTTGATTGTTTCCTCCATCCCAAAATTATTGTCCATCTTTCCTTTTTCGTTTATCCCAAAATTATTGTCCACTTTTAAAAAAAATAAGAAATTTAGTTCGAGTTTACCATATTATCTTTACTTGTGGTTATTACAAATATTGAAAATAATTTAAATTAATTAGTTAAGAGTAAAACTGTCATTGTGCAAAAAATATGAAAGAGAAAGCTGTAATAATTATGTTTTTTCTTAAACTGTGAGATTTTTGTCTGATGACGATAATTTTGGGACGGAGGGAGTATATGATACAATGATTTTGTATGGGTTCAGATTAAATCTCGGTATCCTCTCGAATTGATTACAGCTCAAAGTGGAATAGTTGTTCTTGGTACAAAAAGGGTTGTGATTTTCTATGCTACTAAAAAAGATCAAATGCATGAAATAGAGAAAATAAGTCAAAAATAACTAATAATAAAAAAAAGTTCTGAATGAAGGAAAAAAGTTCTGAATGAAGGAAAAGTTCTGAATGAAGGAAAAGTTCTGAATGAAGGAAAAAGTTCTGAATGAAGGAAAAGTTCCGAATGAAGGAAAAGTTCCGAATGAAGGAAAAAGTTCCGAATGAAGGAAAAAGTTCCGAATGAAGGAAAAAGTTCCGAATGAAGGAAAAAGTTCCGAATGAAGGAAAAAGTTCCGAATGAAGGAAAAAGTTCCGAATGAAGGAAAAAGTTCCGAATGAAGGAAAAAGTTCCGAATGCAGGAAAATGTTCCGAATGAAGGAAAAAGTTCTGAATGAAGGAAAAAGTTCCGAATGAAGGAAAAGTTCATCCGGAACCTGGGAACATAAAAACAGTCGTTTACCCGAAGAACAAGGAAACCAATTTTGATCCAAAAATCACCAAGTTTCTCACCAAAAACTTAAATAAACTAATCACAAAGCATCTACTAACCATAAACTATAAATCCCATCAACAAAAACACAAAACCCAACAACTTTTGAAGATCAAATCAATCAAATAAAAACTTGAAAACTTGAAATAAAAGATGATGATGAACAAGATGAAATGGAAAGATTAAACAAGAACTTGTATTGATGATTAATGTTGTAACAATCACAAAACAAGAATTAAAATTACAAGATTAAAAATCAAAGATCAAGATCACCAAACACCCTAGTGGTGTTGGTGATGATACGAACTAAAAGGGAGAAAAAAAGGGAGGAGAGGAAAAACTAAAGCTGGCACTAAGTGTGTGAGGTGTGGGCTTTATATAGCCTTGTCTTTTGGTTGGTGAGTGGGCTTTCTCCCGTTCTTCTTGTCTTCTCGTCTTTTCAGAAAAGTTGACGTTTTCGATTCTGATTCGGGATTTGTTGTCGATTAAATTCAACTCGTCTTTTAATTTCTTCGTTTAATAGACTTGAGTTTCTTCGACTTATGTAAATCTTCCATCTTTGGTCCTTTTCTTCGATAAATCTTCGAATAGGCCCAGTGACTTCAAATCTTTTGCATCTCTTGGACAATAGACTTTATCTTGAGTCTTTTTCTTCAGTAAAACCCGTGCAATCCCATGTTTTCTTTAATATTCATCCGGTTGGCTCTGAAAACACAATAAACAAAAAAACCACGCATAATTCCAAACAAATGATATTAAATACGTGTTTTGGTCTCGTTTTAGCCAGAATTAAGTGGTAAAAGGATGGGTGTTTACACACCTATCAAATCCCCTACTCTTAACCATTGCCATGCCCTCATGCAATGCTTAGTGATAAAGCAAATTTACACTTTTCTCATAACTAATCAACCTTGGCCTTATTCAAATACTACTAAACAAAAATTAAAGTACTAAAAGGAGTTAAAACTTTAAAGGAAACAAAAGGATAGAAAACCATTTTCACTTGAAAATAGCTACATGGAAATAACTTGCAAAGAGATCAAGGACTTACATTAGGGCTTTGGTGCTGCGCAGATTTATCACCCTCAAGTTTCACGTTCCCCAAACTAAGCTTAAAAACGAGATCATTGTTATTATAAGTTAGCAAATCAAACACTTACACACATGGCTTAATTAAATGCTTAAACTCCCTTATACCTAGGTGTATCTCTTATATTTTATTTTTGTCTTAGAATGATCATGAAGATGCATTTTTGGACTTATTTCGATAGTTTATTTAGGCTGAAAGCAAAGTAGGACGATTTGATCAATAGTTAGCTAAAGGACAAAATCTTTTAAAACTGCTTCTTAGGATATCAAAAAGTTCATATCTTGGCATAACTCGGTTCACGATTTGAGACCTTTCTCGGGCCGATATTTGGCATGTACTTCATACTTCATATCTTGAGAGACGTGCTTGAGATAATGGTATTCTCATCGTTCATAGAGTTTCTTCACTTGGAGACTTTTGAGAGGTACTCCAACTTTGTTGACCACGACTTCATGATTATTTCTTCAATCTCTATTTGGGATTTTGAGATACAACGATCCGCCTCCTTTTCGGACTTGGATCTATTTATCCTCATACATTGTTAGGGTCTTTTCGGATAGACTTCTCCATGATCTTTATGGGAGTTGATTGCTTTTCGTCGTGAGTCTTGATCCTTTATATTGACTTTGGGAATAATGCTTTTCACATCACCTTGGATCTTTAGCAATAAAATGGAATCCTCATGCCTTGTTAGGGCCTTTTCGGACTCGCCAATCTTCGCGCCCCGCTTCATAAGTTATGCCTTGGCTATGAACTCTTATCATTACCGAGCAACTTTTAAACGATCTTGGGCTAGAAGCTAAGTAACTTTTCAAATCGTATGACCTTACTTATTGCAGATAATTTATTAGCAAGTGATGGGAGAATAGGCAAATAATTACACCAAGTGAGCTTGTGCAAGAATACTGACTTATAATTGACTCTATCATTTCTCGTCCTCCACAATTTAAAATCTCAAGTAATGAGACTCGTGGATACTTAGCCTAATAAACCAATTAAGGTCTACATGGTTAAGGATACTAGCTAGAATAAACTTAGATAAGTCTATTCGGGTTGAGTCAAAATAAACGCAACGGGCCTAATATGTCAAAGACTTCTAAACTAGCTACACCACTTTATTAATATTTTTGATTTTATTGCGGGATATATACATATGAAAGCAAAGATAAAAATTACGACTAAGTGGCCAAAGTTAATAAAAAATTTGAAAAATGTTGAAAAATAGGATTTTCTGGTTAAATGAAGGCATTTTCATGGAAAAGTCCACTTAAAACTTCGATAGAAGTCCCCCTACACTTAAGATAAACATTGTCCTCAATGTGTAAGCATGTGGGAAAAGTCTCCCCTACACTTATGACATTGTGCACGTTGGTTAACTCAAGTTAAGGATGGGACGACTAAAGTGATCAATTTCAAATGTGAGTATGAAGAAAATTGAATCACGATAGTTGAGAGATAGAACCGGATTTCGGATAACACGGGAGCACGGTTCTTCAAAGTTTCCAAGAGTGCACTAATCCCTGTAATCACATCACCACACAAATACAAACACTCTATAGAGGCTCCCCTACACTTAGGGGGTTAAAACATAAAAGGATAGATACTCGGGCTGCCTCCCGAGGAGCGCTTGTTTTTGATAACCGAGTCACGGGCCTGACTCGACACAAAATTAGTTCATGGGGAACGTGGTGAGGGATGGAATCACCTCCTGAGAGGTGTCCTCACCAAAGTAAAACTTCACTCGTTGGCCATTCACCTTAAAATTTGGTCCATCAGGTTGAGCGAGCTCGAGAGTACCATATGGAAAAATTTGGGCAATGGTGAATGGGCCGGACCAACGAGATTTGAGCTTTCACGAGAAGATTTTCAACCGAGAGTTAAAAAGTAATACTTTGTCTCCAACATGGAACTCTCGGTTTTTGATCTTGGAGTCGTGAATGAGCTTAGTTCTTTCCTTATAGATCAAAGAATTTTCATAAGCCTCATTACAGAGTTCATTGAGCTCATTGAGTTGGATCTTGAGTAGGTCACCGGCTTTGTTTATATCAAAATTAGCCCACTTCAAGGCCCAATAATCCTTGTGCTCCAACTCAATGGGGAGGTGGCACGCTTTCCCGTACACAAGACGATAAGGCGTACAGCCGATCTGGGTCTTGTAAGCAGTAAGAAAGCCCACAAAGCATCATCAAGTTTATCAGCCCATGAGGCACGATGCTCTCCCACAGTTCTTTCAAGAATTCGCTTCAGTCCTCGGTTGGATATTTCAGCCTGGCCATTAGTTTGTGGGTGGTAGGCTGTGGAAAGACGATGGTTTACACCGTACTTAGCCATGACTCTAGCAAATTGGTCATTGCAGAAATGAGTCCCACGATCACTAATAATGGCACGAGGCACACCGAATCTGGCGAATAGAGCTTTCAAAAAGTTACAAACCACCCTTGCGTCATTAGTGGGTAAAGCTTTGGCTTCAACCCACTTTTAAACGTAGTCAACGGCTACAAGGATGTATTTGTTTCCTTTAGAAGAAGGGAATGGCCCCATAAAGTCGATACCCCAAACATCAAAGATTTCACACTCTTGAATGAAATTCTGAGGCATCTCGTCTTTATGTGTGATCGTGCCTCGTTTTTGGCAAACATCACATCGTTTAACCATATCGTGAGCGTCACGATATATGGAGGTCCAATAAAATCCCGAATCAAACACTTTTTTGGCGGTGTAGTTGGGACCAAAGTGACCACCGGTGGGTCCTTTGTGGCAAGCGTCAAGGATTTCTGAAGCTGCCGGTCCGTTAACACATCGGCGGATAATCAGGTCGGCACATTGTTTGAATAGGTAAGGGTCGTCCCAAAAGTAAGTCTTAATGTCGGTGAAGAACTTTTTCTTTTGTTGAGACGTCAACCCTTCCTTGAGAATTCCACCCGCCAAGAAATTTGCAAAGTCCGCAAACCACGGGGTTTCATTAGAATTCGAATTTATAGACATTAAGGTCTCCAAGGGAAAAGAATCATTGATTTCTTTGTTCGGATGATCCCCCTGGTAAGGATCCTCAAGTCTGCTGAGATGGTCCGCGGCTAGATTTTCAGCTCCTTTTTTATCGCGAATTTCGATTTTAAATTCCTGGAGCAGCAAAACCCAGCGAAGAAGTCTTGGTTTGGAATCTTGCTTTGTCAACAAGTACTTCAGCGCGGAATGATCGGTATACACAATTGTTGTAGAAAGGACAAGATAGGGGCGGAATTTTTCAAAGGCATAGACAACAGCTAAAAGCTCTTTTTCGGTTGTCGTATAATGCAATTGTGCCCCCGTCATTGTCTTGCTAGCGTAGTGGATTGGTTGGAAGTGTTTGTTCACTCTTTGTCCCAGAACCGCTCCAATAGCAAAATCACTAGCATCACACATCAACTCAAAAGGCAGCTCCCAATTAGGGGTAAGCAAGACGGGTGCCTTAGTTAGCTTATCCTTAAGCGAGTTGAAGGCTTCAAGACACGCTTTGGAAAAGATAAAAGGAGTATCTTTTTCCAAGAGGTGGGTCATCGGGCGAGCGATTTGAGAAAAATCTTTGATGAATCGACGGTAGAAGCCCGCATGACCCAGGAAACTTCTCACACCCTTCACGGTTGAAGGTGGAGGCAACTTGGCGATAACATCGACTTTAGCACGGTCGACTTCAAGACCGGCTTTGGAAATCTTGTGTCCCAACACGATGCCTTCTTTTACCATAAAATGGCATTTTTCCCAATTCAGAACAAGGCGAGTGTCTTCGCACCGCTTAAGCATACGTTCCAAATTGGCAAGGCAAGAAGAGAAGGAATCCCCAAAGACCGAGAAATCATCCATGAAGACTTCCATGGTTTGTTCAACCATGTCATGGAAGATAGCTAACATGCACCTTTGGAAAGTCCCGGGCGCATTACATAAGCCAAAAGGCATTCTTTTGTACGCAAATGTGCCATAGGGACAAGTGAATGTTGTCTTCTCTTGATCTTGGGGATCGATGGGTATTTGGAAATAACCCGAGAAACCATCAAGAAAGCAGTAATATTCATTACCCGCTAAACGTTCAAGCATTTGGTCCATAAAAGGTAGAGGGAAATGATCTTTTCTCGTGGCATCATTGAGTTTGCGGTAGTCTATACAAACTCTCCACCCAGTAACGAGACGAGTGGAAATCAACTCGTTGTGTTCATTGGGAACAACGGTAATTCCGCCCTTCTTGGGCACACAATGGATTGGACTAACCCATGGTGAATCCGAAATAGGGTAAATCATACCCGCATCAAGAAGTTTGATAACCTCTGTTTTGATGACTTCATGTATTTTTGGATTCACCCTTCGTTGGCTTTGAGATTGTGGGCTTAAAGTCGTCCTCCATGAGAATTTTGTGTGTGCAGAAGTGAGGATCAATTCCACGAATATCAGAAATCTTCCAAGCAATAGCTGTTTTATGCTTTTTCAACACGGCGACAAGTCTAGTTTTCTCTTCTTCCTTTAGGTCCTTAGCAATGATGACTGGTGACTTCTTCTCTTCTTCAAGGAATACATATTCAAGATGGGGCGGCAACTCCTTAAGTTCCAAATCCGGAGGATTTTCGACGAGAGGCGTTTTCAAAGTCGGAGTATCGATAGCAATGACCGTGGGAGATGGAGGCGAAGGATTGTCTTCGGTTAGAAGATTGTCAAAGAAATTCATGTCTTCATCCCCATCGGTGGGAGAATCATTAGTAGCTAAATTCACATCTCCCATGGTATCTTCAAGATTGTTCCAAAATAAATCACTATCTCCAAATAGAGACAATGATGAATCAATAGAGGACACGGTCTCAACATTGGGAAGAGAGGAAGGAATACTTTTGCAAGCATCAATAAAGTGTGCTTCACAAGCCTCATCCAGAACGTCAATACAATTAACACTCTCGTTGGAATAAGGTTGTTTAGACAACTTTCCCATGTTGAAGACTACTTTATCGTCACCCACTCTCATGATAAGCTCACCGGCTTCAACATCGATGAGAGTGCGACCGGTCCTCAGGAATGGACGACCAACAATTAGTGGCACACGGGGGTCCATCTCGTAGTCGACGACAACAAAATCAGCAGGGAAGGTGAATTTGTCGACTCCTACAATGACGTCTTCGGCTATCCCCACTGGATAAGCAACCGTACGGTTAGCTAATTCCAAAGTCATTTTGGTGGGGACTAGCTCTGGGAGAGATAATTGCTTCCAAACACTTAGAGGCATGAGATTAATACTGGCACCTAGATCGGCTAGGGCCATGCAATTCTCTACTCCTGGGAAATTGCAAGGGATAAGAAAACGACCCGGATCACCAAGCTTGGTTGGCAATTTCCTTAAGAGTAGTACTGCAGAGCAATTCTCATTAAGTTGGGTGTTGGCAATATCGAGGAGCTTTTCCTTGTCGCTCAGAAGATCTTTAAACATTTTTGCATACTTGGGCATGTGAGCGAGAGCCTCAGCGAAGGAGATGTTAAAATTCAATTGTTTGAACATTTTAAGGAAGTTAGAAACCTGAATATCGTCCTTGCTCTTTTGCTTCTCTTTTCTCAACCTAGATGGATAAGGTATATTGGAAGAAGAGGAAGGATTTGGAAGAATAGGATCACTCACATCCTTGGGTGGAGGAGGGGTAGAAGGAAGAGGCGGAGAAATTGGGGAAGGAGAAGGATGAGGAATAGGAGCAGGTGACTCGTTCTCCTTAGTCACAACCACCGGTGGAGGTATAGGAAGCTCGGGTTCCTTGGTACCTTTGCCACTTCGAGTGGTGATTGCTTTCATCTCCCCTCTTGGATTCGCAACGGTGTTACTCGGAAGAGTACCCGAAGAAGAGGGTTGACTACCTTGGAAGAAACTAGCCATCATGTTCCTCAAGTCATTCGTTTGGCTATCCAACGTGTTTCTCATGTCGGCTCTCAAATCGTTTCCTTGCTTGACCAGGTCTGCTTTCAGGTTGAGCACCTCTCTCGGAAGATTTCCCACTATCACATCGTTAGTCCTCATATAAGTTTCCACTTCTTGGTGAAGAGCGGTGGGTTGGTTGGGAGAAGCATTGTATGCAGGTGGTTGATAAGCAGGTTGTTGGTAGACTTGGTTGTTTCGTTGAGGTGGTTGTTGTTGCTTGTGAGGAGGTATGTATGGTTGTCGAGGTTGTTGTTGTTGTTGAGGAGGGCGATTGAGGTTTTGTTGTTGGTTTGGGTTGTTTGGGGGAAAACCAGGTGGAGAAAGATAGTTGTTAGAGCGGTAGCTAAGCAAATTACGGTCACCTTGAGGTCTAGCTTGATAAGCAGGTTGAGGATAGGTGCCATATGCTGCATTAACATTCTCAGAAGGGTAGTCTTGGGTGGCGGTACAAGTGGTGTAAGAGTGAGGACCACCGCATATCTCACAAGGTTGGCTGACAGCGTTAACTTGAGCGTGTTTAGCGTTGTTGCTGTTGTTGTTGCTGACGGTGTGGGTGACAAGCGATTCAATAAGCGTAGTGATTTTGTCCAGTCGCTTGTCGTTGTCACTAGTGCTAGCATTAGCGACATTGGTCCGAACACTCTTGGTTTGCACACGAGATTTATTCTCAATGATGTCCCAAGCAGCATTGGAAGTCTTAGCCAAAAGATTACCCCCCGAGGCACTGTTCAGTGAATCTTGGTCACTCATGCTTAAACCATTGTAAAAAGTATTAATTTGATGTACTTTGGTAAAACCATGTTGTGGGCATTTTCTTAAAAGATCTTTAAAACGATCCCAAGATTCACTGAACGACTCATCGTACTTTTGTTCAAAATTTATGATTTCATTCCGCAAAGCGGTAGTACGAGAGGGTGGGAAAAAGTAATTGATAAACTTTGTTTCCAAATCCGTCCACGAGAGAATACTCTGTGGCGGTTCCTTAGCAAGCCAATGCCGGGCTTGTCCCTCTAAAGAAAAGGGAAAAAGTTGTAACCTGATAACCTCTTGTGGAACACCATTGAATTTGACCGTGTTGGTGAGTTGCAAGAATCTCTTGATGTGGTCGTGTGGATCATCAATGGTACGTCCCAAGAATGGTTGAGCGGAGACCATCTGGATAAAGCCTGATTTTAGCTCGAAATTGTTGGCGGCAATTGGTGGTATAACAATTGGGTCAGTGTTGCCATCTACATGAGCTTGCAGCAATTCAATCATCGGGCGATTATCCGGAAGGGGCTCATTGTGGTTGTTATTGTTCATGTTGTTGAAAGGTGGGTTGTTGTTGTTATTATTGTTTGGAGGTGGTACACCAGCCATGTCTAAGTGATCGAGAGGCTCGGGCTCTTGATAAGACGTGGATCGAGTGCGCATACACCTGCAAAAGAACTAACAAGGCAAAAACAATACAAAAATATTTTTTTGGTTTTTGATTTTTTTAATTTTTTTGTATTTTTGAAAATTTTATATTTTTTTAGGATTTTTTGAAAATTTTTATGAAAAAGTAACGTTCACGGGGAACGGATCCCAAAATCCAAGTTCTCACAAAAAACTTTTGATCTTAACGAGAAGAGCCGGCAGCGGCGCCATTTGATACAATGATTCTGTATGGGTTCAGATTAAATCTCGGTATCCTCTCGAATTGATTACAGCTCAAAGTGGAATAGTTGTTCTTGGTACAAAAAGGGTTGTGATTTTCTATGCTACTAAAAAAGATCAAATGCATGAAATAGAGAAAATAAGTCAAAAATAACTAATAATAAAAAAAAGTTCTGAATGAAGGAAAAAAGTTCTGAATGAAGGAAAAGTTCTGAATGAAGGAAAAGTTCTGAATGAAGGAAAAAGTTCTGAATGAAGGAAAAGTTCCGAATGAAGGAAAAGTTCCGAATGAAGGAAAAAGTTCCGAATGAAGGAAAAAGTTCCGAATGAAGGAAAAAGTTCCGAATGAAGGAAAAAGTTCCGAATGAAGGAAAAAGTTCCGAATGAAGGAAAAAGTTCCGAATGAAGGAAAATGTTCCGAATGAAGGAAAATGTTCCGAATGAAGGAAAAAATTCTGAATGAAGGAAAAAGTTCCGAATGAAGGAAAAGTTCATCCGGAACCTGGGAACATAAAAACAGTCGTTTACCCGAAGAACAAGGAAACCAATTTTGATCCAAAAATCACCAAGTTTCTCACCAAAAACTTAAATAAACTAATCACAAAGCATCTACTAACCATAAACTACAAATCCCATCAACAAAAACACAAAACCCAACAACTTTTGAAGATCAAATCAATCAAATAAAAACTTGAAAACTTGAAATAAAAGATGATGATGAACAAGATGAAATGGAAAGATTAAACAAGAACTTGTATTGATGATTAATGTTGTAACAATCACAAAACAAGAATTAAAATTACAAGATTAAAAATCAAAGATCAAGATCACCAAACACCCTAGTGGTGTTGGTGATGATACGAACTAAAAGGGAGAAAAAAAGGGAGGAGAGGAAAAACTAAAGTTGGCACTAAGTGTGTGAGGTGTGGGCTTTATATAGCCTTGTCTTTTGGTTGGTGAGTGGGCTTTCTCCCGTTCTTCTTGTCTTCTCGTCTTTTCAGAAAAGTTGACGTTTTCGATTCTGATTCGGGATTTGTTGTCGATTAAATTCAACTCGTCTTTTAATTTCTTCGTTTAATAGACTTGAGTTTCTTCGACTTATGTAAATCTTCCATCTTTGGTCCTTTTCTTCGATAAATCTTCGAATAGGCCCAGTGACTTCAAATCTTTTGCATCTCTTGGACAATAGACTTTATCTTGAGTCTTTTTCTTCAGTAAAACCCGTGCAATCCCATGTTTTCTTTAATATTCATCCGGTTGGCTCTGAAAACACAATAAACACAAAAACCACGCATAATTCCAAACAAATGATATTAAATACGTGTTTTGGTCTCGTTTTAGCCAGAATTAAGTGGTAAAAGGATAGGTGTTTACACACCTATCAGTATAAAACTAGCATTTTTTAACACCGATGTACACAAAAGTTTTTATATAAGATTTTAAGCAATTACTTTGCGAAATGTATAATTACTTTGCGAAATGTATAATTATAAAAAATAATATCAACTGTTAGGTTGGGTTGTATTGTTGATAAATGTTAAAAACGAGTTAAAGAGTAAATTACACCGTTCGTACTTGTGTTTTGCGTTGACCGCAGCCTATCGTCCTTTGACCGAAAAACTGCGTCGTTGGTCCCTCACTCTAACGATTCCCAATAACGCTTGTTAATCATCATCCGTAAGGATGGCTTTGTCACTTTAAGTTTAAAATGATTAGGTAAAATAGTCATCTTACCTTTCTTCCTCCACTAACTAATAAAATCTTCAACACATTATCAGATTCATCATCTACACATTTTACCATCTTCATGAAACAAATTTCATCACCATCTTCATCTTTTATCAGATTCATCATCTTCAACACATTATTATCATCAACAAATAGTAGTAACACACTAGTTAACATAATCATCTCCAGCATATTCATCTGCCCTTTTACTTTCATTTTCATCTTCATCTTCATCACCTGCTCAATTTAAATACTTTCATAAACACCATAAATCAAAAATCACAACCTGCACCATGGACATTCAATTCTCATTTTCATCTTCGGCGTACAAAAGTTACAACCTTATTCAATCATTTAACTAGATCGATCTCTAGTTAACCAGGTTACATTTTTTTTTCTTTTTTTAATTGCTTCTAAATGAAATAAAGATCATCAGCCCATATACTAAAATGGTCGAGGATGAGCATATGAAATTCACCAAATATACACACTTAATGGTATTCTGAAATGGTCGAGGATGAGCATAAAGGATATATTGTTAGTTCTTGAAGCTTTTAGGAGAAAAGTACTATTCTAAAATTTAAAACATACATCAGTTTCCAGTTTGGTCCGGGTGAGTGTCGGATATTGTAGTAGAAAATGGTGGTTGGTGGTTGTAGTTGGAAAAAAAGTTAACAAAGGAGATGATGCTAAGGAAAGAGTTGAACTAGTTGGTAAAATGACAATTCTACCCTTACGTGTATGGCGCATGTCAATTTAATGAATGTTAGTGACGGCTGTTAAAGAGAGGGACCAACGGCGGATAACGTTTCATAGTTAAGGTCCAACGGTGCAGTTTTTTTGTTCAAAGGACGATAGGCTGCGGTCAATGCAGACCACAAGGACGAACGGTGTAATTTACTCAAAGTTAAAATAGGTGGTATGTGATATATGGATGAACAAAAAAACAATATTTTTATAAAAAAATTGGATTCTGATAGGTTGTTGATAAAATAGTCTCAAAACGTTTGACAACAACCCAACCACAGAGGGGCGAGTTTAAGAAATTTTCTTGGTCCACTCTTAGGTGATGTTTGATGAGGTATTAATTGACTTAATAGAAAAAACAAACTGAACTTATTAAGTTAAATTTAAAATGTTTGTTTTTTACTTAATAGAGCAATATGACTTAAAATATTAAGCAATAAAACTGAGACTGTCTGCATTAAGTCATCTGTTAATTAATGGCAATTGACCGCAAATAAAAAATATTGTGTGTGTGTGATGTGTCATGTGATGTGGGTCTTAGTTCTCTCCAAATCTTCCGATTTGTTATTATTATTCGTTTATTACACATAATTTTTTTAAATGTTACACGAAACACTCGTTACAATATCGTTTATCGTTAACTATTTTTCGTTAAGAATTTTCGCCGCTATACGCGTGTGCTCGTCGTTATGTTTGAAAGTACATTAGAAAAATGTGTGTAAGTTGACAAATTAAGTTTGAATATTTTAATGCTTAAAAGTGTCATTATGCTTTGTTATGATCTTAAATATATAATAATATATTTATGTAAGTTAGTGTTTTAATCACGAGTATTAAGCATATATGATTGTTAAGTTATTTTGTTTATATGAGTTATATAATATAGCCTCGTACATGTGTAATGCAGTGGCGGATATCAGATGATTATTTTTACGGATAAATGTTACACTTTTACCCCCCAACTTTGTATTCAAATAAAAGTTAAAATCATAAAAAGTTAAATTTAAAGAAATAAACTCACTAAAAATGAAAAAACTAAAATTTAATCAAAACATATTAAAATGGATATTGAAATAAAGAGCGCGAAATTTTAAAAAATAGGGTGAAATTAGATTATAGAAAAAAAAAGATATTTCAATTTAAATGTAAAAGGTTTTTTTTAATAGTTTGTTACAAAAATTGCTAGGAAAGTTTGTTATAAAAAAGATGGATGAACGAGATTAATTTGTAAATTAAGAAATGTTAAACGCTAAATTTGTGTAAGACTTTTAAAAATAAAAAAGATTAAATGCTTTATAAAGTAGTATAGACGCATAAATGACTAAACTTGTGGATATTTTTAATTTTTAAGTTTTAACTATATTTATACAAGTTGTATATTATGCATTAAAATTTATAAGTTAAAAATATAAGTATACTTAAAATAGAAGAGGAAGTCGTTTCTTCACCGCACCCTTCCCTCTAACAAATACTTTTATCCGTCAATGTATATACTGTATATCCTAATGCACAATGTAATGGATCTCAAATCAGCATATCTTTGAACCCGAAAATCTTGTTACTGCTAAGGAAACTGAAAATCTTGTTCTCTAGACTCACATGCATTCTGAGAAGGAAGCCTTGACTCGAGCCTCGATCAGTGGGAAGAACAAATATACCAAATGTAAAGTTATTAGTTTGGTTCAACCGTTGGTGGCAAGCAGTAATGCTTTCTGTATTTTTTTCTCAAAATTCAAGATGAACTCACTCAAATCTGAAGCAAGAATTTTATGCTACGCCTTCGTGACTGTATGTATCCGTCTCTGCCATCATTTCCTGTGTGATTCAGCACTATTTTGGAATATAATGGGAGAGAACTTAACAAAAAAGATATGACTAAGCAATCTCTGGAAAGATCATGGCTTTCTTCAGATACACACTTATGGTAATAAATCTTGTGGCTCATCGGTTGGCATTCATTGCAGTCAATCTCAGCCTCGATCTATTTAACTATCATTTGGGGGGTGTACTTATCTTGGAGACTTGCTAGTGTACGTAGCTATCACTTTACAACTATTCATCATTAGTTTCTACTTGAAATTAGTTATGACGAGAAACATGCATGTCCAAGAAAGTCTTGATTGCACGAAACAAGAGCAGTGGAATAGCAAGTGAGACTGTTTCTGTCTTCAGCTGGACTGAAATACTCGATCGAGTCACTAAACATGGCTTTAAACCACGCACTTCCAACACCGAATACAAAACAAAACGCATATCAAAAAGAAAATTGGGACTTACATGCTAACACAGCTGTCTACTGAAGTCCTATACAAATGCTAAGAAATAGTATGACTTTGATATTATGGATGAAAATCTTGGTTTTGTGGCTATTGACTGAGATTGGCATGCTACTATGTTTCCAATCATATAGCTTCTGAGTTCAGTACCTTAATATGGTTCCAAATCGATTTTTTTGACAACTTAAAGGTATTACTCATGGCTGCATAACATCTACACGACTACACAGCGGTGTATTATGCGAATGACAGGATTTGACCACTTTTAATCGGATTCATGGTCATTTACAACACTACCTGTAATGATGGGAATTATTAAAATGAAATGTATGGCAGTACTAACAACACAAATTAACCGGTAGTTGGTGCAGAAATAGTAATACATTTCCCTTTAGTTATTAACTTTTAAATTATATGGAGTTGCATGTAGAGAAGAAATGTTTTGAAATTTCAAAAAAACAAAGGATTTTAGGTTTATTAATACGTAGAGAGTAAAAGAGTTTTGTTATAATGAAGTTTGAGCTGACTTGAATTTCAAACTTTAGCGATATAAACTGGTTCTCAAGTGCACAAATAATCGTGTCCTTGTGATTCAAACATAGTTTTAGTTCGAGCTTGACAGATACATACAATGGTGAGTGGACTCAGTTCGCCAAAATAGAAACAACTAAAGTACAATAAGTCAATAACAACATAGTTGGTCATAACATCAGGCTAATTATGAAGTTTACTTCAACAAATATACCTTTTGACACATATGATATAAACCAGCAATCCATCATGTTCAAGAAGCCAACCCGATCAAATGCCTACATTTAAGTTACCTGGAATTGCTTTTCGGGCGCTGCAGTAATTTACATCACCACTTAAAAAATATGTTGCTCAAGTAGTTCACCATTGTAGTACTATGTAAGTAACAAAATTTCAGTAGACGATTGATTACTAAAGAGTTTGAAGTGATTAAAACGGCTTATAAGGTTCAGCACCGTTCGGTTATCAAACTCTGCAGTAAATAGCCAAGAATTTTGCAAACAATGCCGCATTAAACAGTACAAAACTCGGCCAATCAAAAACCTTCAGAATTTTTTTATCAAAGATAGTTTTAATGCACAAAATTATCAGAGATTGAACAGCCGAAAAATTCAAAGATTGCTTAACAAATAAGCTTCAAAGAATTTTTAAACTTTAAAAAGTTAATATTACCTGAAATATTATCATTCCCATACAAACTACCCATTTCGCCATTCTTAGATTTCCATAAAACTTTATCTTGCCTATCTCTAAATAGCAAAGGAGGGGGAAGATGAGCAAGAAAAGTAAAAATAACATACCAAATTGCAGGCCGCTTCCATTCACCACATCAGCTACCTTGCTGGACAAAGAAAAACCAGCTTCATAAATACCCGTTAGATATAAACTTGCATAATGGACCAATGAAGACCCAATTATCAAACCAAACAGAAAGCACATGGCCTTTACTCTCCCACCACACTCCTGCCTTTTTGCCTAGGCTATTGACATCCGAATCTCCCACTTCAATGGTTCTTTCCGACCACTCCCCGACTCTATTCATAATGGTCCCCTCCTTACTCTCCTGTACACGCATACCATTCAGCACTTTCTCGAAGTTATTATCTCCAGTTTCGTTGTTACCCGGCCCCATTTACCACGTCCACGACCCTTCTATTATCCCTACTAACCTGTTACCAAAATCTCTGAACCTTTCCCCTTTGTTAAAAGTTAGAACTGTTACTTTTAAACTCTGATCTTTCATTCTCTTCTCTTAGCCCATCGTTTCCCTTAAACCTTTTCTCGTATGCCACATAAATCCTCAACCAGTCCTCCCAATTTTGATTTTTCTTAACTGACCCAGCATCCCCTCAACATCTCTAGCGAACTTGTATCGAACAAACCCATATCTCTGGCCATTTCTAAGTCGTTTCAAAAACTGTCCCATACTTCTTAAAAATCATCCACGGTCGAGATAAAAGTGAAATGGAGGGAAAAACTGTCAAATCTCATTACTTGAATTGACAGATACAGTCCTATATTTGGACAAAAGTCAAAGCTAAAGCTAAACTGTTAATAAGCTAAAGCTACTCTTACATTAAGCTATACTATCAAAACTACGCTATTACATAAATCAAACATTGCTACAGTCACATCACATCACATTGAACTTGTATCCTCTAAATAAGCTTGAAATTGGAGGACTTTGACATTCCAGGCTGTTTGGCAATGTGGTTAACTTGATTATCTGTTGGAGTAGCAGCTTGAGCTTTATGACCTTCTTTAGTTATGTTTCCCACGGGTGTAATTGGAACCTAGTTTCTTGCCATTGTATTGTACTCTAGATCCTACGTGCCCTAATTTCTCTTTCTCGGTTTCTCTCCCGAATTTTTCCCCGCGTCTCTCTCTCATGTTTGGGTTGGGAACCCCAACATTCTCTCTCACCCGCCTCAGTTTTAAGTCATAATGGAATAATAACCCATAGCCACATAGCCGCATATTCCCATACCAGAAATATGACACAATTTCATCCATACTAGATAAAATGGTTCTTTTTAACCCATATTAGATCAAATGCCCCCATTTTATCGTATACTAGAAATGACTTTTTTAACCGCCTTTCTTGACGTGTACTCTAGAAAATCACCAACCTTAACATATACAAGAGACATGACGCTTTATAATCCATACTATAAAATGACCAGTTATAACCCATTCCAGAGAAAATACATGTCAATATTAACCCACGCTAGAAAAATGACTAGTTTCAACCTTGCCAGAATAAATACCCGTACAAAAATGACCAGTTTCAACCTATACTAGAAGCTTCACATCGAACTTCTGGTCACTCAATATGGAGTTGCATGAAATGTTCCACTTGTTGGTGCAGAAATAGTAATACCTTTCCGTTTAGTTATTAACTTTTAAATTATATGAAGTTGCATATGTAGAGAAGAAATTTTTTGAAATTTCAATAAAACAATGGATTTTAGGTCTATAAATACGTAGAGAGTAAAAGAATTTTGTTATAATGAAGTTTGAGCTGTATCCGTGTGGCTGATACAAGTTTGAGCAGACTTGAATTTCAAACTTTAGCGATATAAACTGGTTCTCAAGTGCACAAATAATCGTGTCCTTGTGATTCAAACATAGTTTTAGTTCGAGCTTGACAGATACATACAATGGTGATCGAGTGGACTCAGTTCGCCAAAATAGAAACAACTAAAGTACAATAAGTCAATAACAACATAGTTGGTCATAACATCAGGCTAATTATGAAGTTTACTTCAACAAATATACATAAACCAGCAATCCATCATGTTCAAGAAGCCACCCGACCAAAAGCCTACAATTACTTTACCTGGTATCGCTTTCCGGGCGCTGCACTAATTTACATCACCACGTTAAAAATATGTTGTTCAAGTAGTTGACCACACTTGCAGTAGACAACCCACACTTGGCATCAGGTCATTGTTTACTAAAGAATTTGAAGTGATTAAATCCGCTTATAAGGTTGAGCACCGTTTGGTTATCAAATTCTGCAGAAAATAGCCAAGAATTTTGCAAACAATGCGACATTAAACAGTACGAAACTCCCAACCAAACAGCCCTTAATCAGGTAATCTGTTTATATTGTGTACAAACAATGTTCTAGACGTAATTTTGATGAAATGAGGTGTTAGGACAGCATATGCCACAAAATTTTCAAGGGCCTTTTTGGATAGATTCCATTGAAGGCGAAGAAATGCCACAAACGAGGTGTTTCAAATTCTGCAGAAATTGTAAGATTTTTGCACAACCGCTCCAAACAGTACAAAACTCAGCCAACCAAAACCCTTTCACCATTCTTAGATTTCCATACAACTTTATCTTGCCTATCTCTAAGAAGCAAAGGAGGGGAAAGATGAGAACAAAAGGAAAAGTAACTTACCAAATTGCAGGCCGCTTCCACTCACCACGTCAGCTACCTTGCTTAGGCAAAGAAAAACCAGTATAATCAAAATATCCCTAGATATAAACTTGCATAATGGACCAATGAAAATCCAATTATCAAACAATCTACGAGTCTGCAAAATTTTCTTCCAACTCAAACATACAATTAAGCTCAGGCATATCCAAAAAGTTCTCCTATCTTTCAGCCTATATGCAGAAACCCATTTAACCCAAAGTGACACTTTTCCAGAAAGCAATATCCAAGAATATTAGGACTTAATACCAAGACCACCATGAATTTTTGAAGGCCACCATGAATCAATCTCATAAATCACAGATTTAGGCAACAAAGACACTGAAGACCAGTACACTTGGATAGAACTCACAACAGGCTTAATACCAGCAAATGACGATGCCTTATTCCTCCAGTTCAATAATCTCTTCTTAACATTATCCACCAAACTCGAACAATGTTTCTTATAAAGCCTGGTAGATGATAACGGAGCACCTGAATATCTAACAGGAAGGGTTCCAACATCAAAAGGCATAACACGATAAATAGCAGCTTTGACTTTATCTTTCACATTCCCACACAAAAATGGAACATTTCCTCAAATTAGCACTACTGAACATCTAACGCTTTCTTAAGAACAGAAAAATATTACTTGGGATTTGTACAAGAACTGGAACAGAGGAGGGAATTACTATTAATATATAACCAGAATGATATTCAGTTTACATATTATTATAAATTAGTCATTATTAGAACTACTAAAAGTAATGTTGTGCTTAATCTTGGTGTTAGTGCTTCTTCTCCGCCAGATGTGGTATTGCGACTGTATATGACAAGCGGACCGTGGACTTTATGAACCCCATCCGTCCACACCAATGAAGCTCGTCTTGTTGTCATTGGTTTCATTCTTTTACCCCTAACAGTTACCACAAAGCTCAATTTTTCGTTTAACGCCTTGAACTGTAGAGTGCTAGGCTCGACAGTGATACGCATATCTGAGAGCTCTCCATCTATCAGTGCAACATATGTCGAGTTTGCTTCACCCACATTTGTAACGGTCCTTGGAATGGACACCACAAATGATTGTGTGTCCACTAGAGCTGCCATAGAGGGGTAATTTATCTCTCTATCATTAGGGCAACTACCATTTCCATACTCTTCAACTCGCGTTTCATACACTAGGCCGGGATCTGTTGCCGACAGAGCGTTGATATGCCCAGAGCCAAAAGCAAATTCAGCTTCTGGGTGGAGGCCATCAAAGAATTTCCATGCTACAACACATTAAAACAAGAAGATATGAGCTGACCTTTGATTTTTTCATTAATTTAGTCATATATATTATTAACGATCGAAATAGATATTACCAGTCGTCATCAGAGCAGACTTTATGGCTGAAGGAGACCAACTCGGGTGAAATGACTTCACATAGGCAGCAGCAGCAGTAACATGGGGGGTCGCCATTGATGACCCAGAGAGTATGTTGTACTCCACAGACCTATTGTCGATAGGATGACCAGATGGTGCTGCCTTGGGTGAAAATGCAGCAAGAATTTCAACGCCAGGAGCCGTCACGTCCGGCTATAATAAAACACTGCCTTAGATCACAAACCAGGATAAACCTATATGGTCCAGTGTCTTAATTTTGGTGATATATATATGTTCACGTATATAAGTTATCAAGTTTGTTGAATGGTGCTCTTGTAGTTTTTAAGACAAATTCCAGTCAGGTTTTCTTATTTGGGATATTAGTTTGTAGGCTTGTATATTGAAAGGTTTGCATTATCTTTTATGCATCTTAAACAAGAGTCTTGAACGCCCAATAAATTAGTTGTTGCTTTTAGTGGTAGTGCATTCTTTCATGGTGAAGAGTATTCCAAGTGAGAACCAATCAATATCTGAATTACTGAGAAGGTGTTTGTCTTTGCGTTATGAACCAACTTATCTACTAATTTCATTTTGAAAATGAAAGTTAATCTAAAGTAAGTGTTTGGCAAAAATGAAAGAATAATCACTTATTTGCGTTTTGGTAGGCTCAAAATGGAGTTTTGCAGAGGTAGTTGGTACTTAATTTTTCAAAATGGAGTTTTGGTAAAACATTAAATTACAAAAATACCCTCAAATCTTATTGACTCATACTTATTTTTTAGCAAATAATCAAATCCAAACACTATTTTTTAAAACCACGTTTTGTTACAACTGATTATCTAATTATTCGTTTTCAAAACGAATAATTTATTTTAAATAAACAATCCCAAACACCCCCTGAATATGATATACCAAAATTATAGCAGCAGAACTTCTTTCAAATTCTTGGTTTCAAAGTTCATATCTTTGATGCTTTTCAGGTTCATTCAGTTAAGGATCCTACCACCTTGTTAAAGTTACCTATATTGAAGTATATTAAGTACACTGATACCGTGTGTAATATCTTTTGTGTGTTTCACGTTTCTGTTGACGAAGTTTGATCCTTTGTTTTGGTTCTATTGTTGATGCAGCTGTTTGGTTATATTGTTAATGCACCTGTTCGTTCTAATTATCATAACCGTTGTATTTAATCTAGCAAGGATGCTACATGACACAAACCTACATGATGTAGTTATAATGTTGTCCCTCAAACAGCTTGATTCTACAGCCATGTGATATATGCCTCATTTCCCTTATCTTAGATGTTAATGCCGGGTGTTTTGTTTTTCAGTTGAACATTTAGCCTAAAGCTCCTCTGTTGTGTATACTTTCAGTTGAACATAGTATTGTTATATGATAATGTAAACTGTTTCGCTTGAAAACATACAGCAACATATAGTCAAATAATTTTCAGGCTAACAAAAATGAAATAGGGTGGTACCTTTATTATATTAGGCAAAAATTTGCTAGGTCCTCTATTAGAAAACGTAGCAACAAGCCGAGCATCTGAATTGTGAACAGCTTCACTTTTAAAAAATTGGACTTTTGGATCTCTGTTCAGATGACAAAACGTTCAGCGTTACAATAAACACAAAAATAATGCATATAGGAAATGGAAAAGCTTAATAGATAGACTTCATTACGTGTTAGAGCTGTGGTATATTCTGACCAAGTTGAGATCATGTTCACTTAGCTCAACAACGGTATACGGCAGAACTACAGATGCATTTTGCTTCTCCAAAATTGGGGTAATAAACCCAAGGACTCCTGTTATGTTAATCATCCGAAAGTCGGGAAACATGTCACACAGTACCACCTTTTGCTCGACAAGGCTACTATCTAAGCATTCTGGATGACAATTCCTGTAAACGATGACATAATTAGTCATTCATATGTCATGCAACGTGGTACATTTACTTGAAAGAATGCAGCCATATCTCCAATTAAAAAAAAATAGATAACACAAGAATTACCGTGCATCAGTTTCGGAGCACGTGCTTGTCACTTTTTTCCCGCGAACCAGAGGTGACTCTCTATAACTAGATGGGAAAGCATTAACACCTTGGCCCTAGATGCATTAGGTTCTTTAACGGTCAAATTATGACATATAAAGGGTATACATAGCTAAGAAATTAACAATAAAACATACGTACCATTAAAATTGTCTCCTTCCCAACAAGTACTTTCGCCATAATTCTGCGGTCGATAGTACTTGCTCCTGCAGTAACAATCCATGGAGCAGAATTTTTTATCGAACCCAAATCAGGACCTTCATTCCCAGCAGCAGCGGATGTCAAAATATTCCTTCTTACCGCATGAAGACTTCCAATGGCAATTGGGTCTATAGTAAAATCAACTACATCTCTTAAAGCGACTGAAATCGATATTACATCCACTCCGTCTGCTATCGCGTCGTCGAACGCGCTCAATAGGTCAGTGGAGTGACAGTAAAGATCGCACACCTTATAAACGGCCAGTCTCGCCGAAGGAACCCCTCCTTTGGCAACTCCGTCCGCAATGCCAAAGAAACTTGCACCTTTCACGTAGTTCCCAGCTACTATGGACGCCACATGCGTCCCATGCCCGGTACGGTCTCTAGCTGATGTGCCGCTGGAGTCATCGATGCTATAGTATCGAGCTCCTATGATTTTTCTAAGGATTGAAACCATTTTAAACTATGTTAGATATTTATTAGAAATACAGGTTCTCTAAATTTTTGGTAGCTTTTTAAGATAAACATCTTATATAAACTATTACTATTATAATTACTTTTTTATTAATGTTTTATATAAGAATATATATTGCCTATTCAGAAAATATATTCTAAAAAAATATGCATGGCGGTACTTTTTATCGATGATTACTATTGTGAAATAGTATTATTGTTGTTGTTGTAACCACTATTCAAAGTTTGATGATTGTTGGGAACTTGCTGGAGTGCTCTTTATATGCAAAAAAGTGTTCTAAAAAATGAAAATGTGGCTGAAGGTGATAACGTGTTGAGAAATCAAAATAAGTCACATGAGAAAAGCAATGACCTTTCTGTTCAAGGTGACTCTAAGAGTGAGTGAAAGTTGTCCAAGTGCACACATCAAGACTGTGCTAAATGATCAGCTTATTGAACTTATTTCAACATTGGAAGTTCTTGGTGAAACACATTATGATACAAGACTGTTTAAACTTCAACTCACTGTACTTAAAGCTTGTTGGTTGCCGGGAAGCATTGCATATGGTGATGATAAGCTGTATGTGCAGAGGAAGTGGATGAAAGATTCGGAAAGGGGACTAAAGGCTTTACACCGTGGGTGAGTCAAGTTAAGAGTCGGCTACCAATTCTAAGAAGGAAAGTTATTATTAAGAAGGGAGCTGATGATGCAATTGATTGGATCGACCTGAAGTTGCAGCCATACATGCAAATTAGTGAGTGGCAAAGTCATCTGCCAAAGTCCATGGTCCATTTCAAGCGATGGGTAATGTTGGAAAAGTTGTTTATAAACTGGAGTTGCTGGAAATTGCAAAAAATTCTATGTGTTCTTTGTGTCCAAATTGAGGAAATGGAAAGGTGGAGGAGCTACTGAGATAGGTGCTTTTACTGTGTGTGGGGATGTGGGGCTGAGTGCAGCTGAACCACGAATGATTCTAGGCAGAAGGGTCTACAAGAGGGGCAATAAAATTGTATATGTGCTTGTGCTTGTTCAATGGGGGGTACTGCTCTTGGTGCCTCATGGGAGTGGATCGAAAACTTGATGAAAAACTTCACTCGGTTCTCTTTAGATGCTTGAGGACAAGCATCATTTCAAGAGGAATGGGAGAATATGTGATAAAATAGTTGAGCACGTGACTCGCAGTACTTACATTCCAACACCTTTTCCCGCCAATTCCACACACATCCCTTTTAAATACCCTATTATGCCATTTCAGTAGTTAGACTCGGATTTGTAATTCTCTCTCAGTTTCTCTCATTTCAATCTTGTAACAGATTCATCTTTTTACTACATCAATTCTGTTCTCATTTTCAGAACGAGGTGATTATGATTTGGCTGGGATTTTTGGCTTATATCAGTTGATGATCCATTCTAATTCGGGTTTGTATGTGGTAACCGTTTTATATTCATCAGTTAACATCAAGAGTTGCAGTTACAACTTTTACAAGTATTGCTAAACATAATTTTGAAGGTAGCCATAGTTTTTTTTGTTATCCATTCAGTTTTGTGTTTGGTTGATTCATAAGGGCCATGTGCATCTTCATGTGTTTGTACGGCTTATTTGGAGTAGTATATGTTTAACCATGTAGTCTTAATTTACGTTACTTCCTGATTATTTTATAGATGTAACTGTACCGTTCCGTCATGGGTATGTGTTTCTTAAATGATAATGCTGAGTAGTTTTACTTATAATATTGGTTCAGGTCGGTGGCTTCACTTATAATATTGATTTTGTTTCTCGATCGAGTATCCTATGATGCAAGCTGATACATTTACCATTTGTTGTAATGATCTCGCTGTTATAATGTTTTCATCTCTTACTTAGCAGTACCACCTATATTTGTCATAGTTGGTTAAGTAATAATAGTGTGTGTCCATGAGGTGGTTTACGTGCTGTGTTTCCTAATTATTATTTTTCCCCGTGAGTTTGTGTATATACTAAAACAACTACGGGATGATAGTTCATGTGAAAATGGTTATTGATATAAGTTATTTTATCTAAATTATAAGAACGACTTGAACAGCATGAGGTTGTTGGAAGTCATATTCATGGTATATCTCAGGATGCCATTTCATCGCCCCCTCTTTCGAAATAAAAAGGGAATCTCTTTAGGCGAAAAATATCAAATTTGATAGGTAATAAAAAAAAGTGTTATAAACGGTCATTACTTTATAACTAGAATATACTGACCATATGGGAGAATGCTCTGTAGTATAATAAACTTGAAGTTATCTGCATATGCTAGAATCATTTCATCCTTATCTTTGTTAAAGGTTTTATACGATGATTTGTGTGTTAATATCATTCCAAACGAGAGTATAATCTGTTAAATGCAATATCTTTCTGTTAGGCGAGTGAATATTACCCTTAAGTTGCAATCATCTTTTACCTGTTGTTTTTTATGATCATCCCAAACCCGTTGACAATTTACTTTTAGTCAAAATGGGTGATATTTAGGTGTGACCTACTACACATGTAAACCCAGAGTTGGATACATATATTTGAATTTTTATCATGTTTATTTAAACGCAAAAAGTAGCCTCTTCCATCTATTGTGAGTTCTTGTTAAATAAAATTTCTAGCTGAAAGCGAGCATAAGAGTTGACTGTTGCGGGAAAAAGGACAACCATTTAAAGAACGGTGGTTAGAATATGAAACAAATGAAAGCGGCTGCGGAGATATGGCAAAGTCATATGTTAACTTTACAAGTGAGTTTGGCTATTTATCATTAGTTTATTAGTCAAACAAATAACCTGTAGCAGGATTTAAATTTTCCACTTCTTATAAATACTTCGAGTCCAACTTCAAAAGAAACAACCCTCCTTTTTTCTGAAAACTCGTTCTTAAAACCACCAAGTTTATAAAGTCAAAAAAGTTCACACAGTCAAGCATATGATTGTTTGGTTACTTCAACTTCATTATCAAAGCATCCAAAAAGATTTCATAAAATTTGTGTTCCAAAACCCCTAAACAAAACATTAAGGTGCGTGAACTTTTGCTAAATTCTAAAATATTTGATGTAATAAGCCCGATAATAGTTAGGCTACAGGTCTTACTAGAGTTCATCCAAGTAGAAGCTTAGCAAAATTGAACAATTCAATATGTTAGGGAGAATAAGTCATTTATGTCTCAGAGCCTTTATTAAATTTTTGACATACAGACTAGATTTAATTTGTAGCTTTTTTTGTTTTTGGTGGATTGGCTTTGACTATGCAATAGCTGCGACATAAACTAAAATATGTGGCACTCCGGTCCGGTCCTGGACCGATGCTCAGCCCTACTTCAACTCACTGAACTTAAAGCTTGTTGGTTGTCGGGAAGCATTGCATATGGTTATGACAAGCTGTATGTGCAGAGGAAGTGGATGAAAGATACAGAAAGGGGAGTAAAGGCTTTACACCGTTGGTGAGTCAAGTTAAGAGTGGGCTACCAATTCTAAGAAGGAAAGTTATTATTAAGAAGGGAGCTGAGACATGGAAATGGCTTAGAAGGAAGGAGATAGCTGGAATTTGACATATGGAAATGGCCAATGAGGAAAAACGGAAGAAGGAGAAAGTCACGTGGGGGAATTAAGTATGATGCAGTTGATTGGATCGACCTGAAGTTGCAGCCATACATGCAAATTAGTGAGTGGCAAAGTCATCTGCCAAAATCCATGGTCCATTTCAAGCCATGGTTAATGTTTTACTGTGTGTGGGGATGTGGGGCTGAGTGCAGCTGAACCACAAATGATTCTAGGCAGAAGGGTCTACAAGAGGGGCAATACTATTGTATATGTGTTTGTGCTTGTTCAATGGACGGGGGGTACTGCTCTTCGTGCATCATGGCAGTGGATCGAAGACTTGATGAAAAACTTCACTCGGTTCTCTTTAGATGCTTGAGAACAAGCATCATTTCAAGAGGAATGGGTGAATATGTGATAATGTAGTTGAGCACGTGACTCGCAGTACTTACATTCCAACAGCTTTTCCCGCCAATTCCACACACATCCCTTTTAAATACCCTATTATGCCATTTCAGTAGTTAGACACGGATTTGTAATTCTCTCTCAGTTTCTCTCATTTCAATCTTGTAACAGATTCTGTTCATTACTCGATAATTCATCAATGGAGTTCTAAGGTCCAATTCTTATTTCAATGCGTTAAGAGTTCATCTTTTTACTCCATAGAACAAATTTGCTATAAATATTTTATAAGATACTTATAAGATATATAATTTTTTTCTAAACTATTATTATAATTAGTCTTTTATTAATGTTTTATATAAGAATATATTTTGCCTATTCAGAAAATATATATTTAATAAAAACACGTAAAAAAAATACACTTACTTGTTGCAAGTGAAGTCGATACCGCCTTTGCACTCTCCCTTCCATTTTGCAGGCAAGGGACCAAATCCTTGATCGTTGAAGCTTGGTGACTCCGGCCATATTCCACTGTCGATCACACCGATGGTGATATCGCTCGCAACTCCCGGGTGCCTTGCTATTCCATCCGCCAATTGCATGTAATCCATAGACCTTGTCGTCTGTGGATAAAGCTTTTGGCAAAGGAACACGGATTCAACCCTTGGTAGTCCTGTTGATGTGTTTGCCAAAACGTCAGCATATGAATGCAATGTATACTAATTGCTTCTAAACAAAACGAAGTGGCGGAAAATCCGTTAAAAACTTTGACCAAGTTTGACTTTCTAAAAAAAAATTGACCTATTCTTTCTGTAATTTTCAGCTGTAATCATTCATTCTACCTAGAGGTGGCAAACTGGGCGGGTCGGGCGGCTCGGACAGCGGGTCAAACGGGCAACGGGCTAAACGGGCAACGGGTCAAACGGGTGATTTCAAAACATGGGCCAAACGGGCGCGGGCTAAACGGACAACGGGCCAAACGAGCACGGGCCAAATACGCGAAAGAAGCACAAAAGAAAAATTTGTATTTCGAAAAAGAAAAATCTTCATTGGTGGACTTTGGGACGTTGGTGGGTAGTTGGGTATTTAAGTACCCATGATGATTTACTGTTAGATTGTTAGGGCAAGAAAAATACCCATAGTAAATTTGTACCGACCAATATACCCGCTTTTTATTGTTCTATCATTTTTCCACCGTCCATTAAACCCAACAAAAATACAACAGCCTGTCCATTCCGCCCATTGTAATTTAAAAAAGGGCCTGTTTGACCCAAATTTTGACTTCCGGGTATCATTTGGTAGCTCTAATTCTACCCACTAAATTCCCTAATTTTCTGAATCACGCTTGTTCTTCAATTCATTTTGAAATCTAGAATAGGCACAGCAAGTAACTTACTTTTCAGCTTCTGCATTTCTGCTTCGTTTAGGTAGGCTGCAAACCCATGGAAGCTTCTTCCGAAGCTTCGTTGTAGAGATTTCCCTGCAAAGCTGTTAGTTGTGAAGCATCAGTACAATATTTATAATTTAAAACCAAAAACTGTAGTTCAAATATTTACCTGGGATCAACAATTTCTCTTATGATTTTAGCATGGTGCTCTGATGGCGAGTAGTCTCCTTCAGGGAGGGATTCCAGGAGAACAATGTAACGCTGCAAAAGTAAGACACATTCAGAACATTAAAACTATAGATTTAAGTTTAACTTAAATGAAAACCTACACACAAACAAGCTTGTTACTGAGATTTTTTAGTAAAATATGAAACTGTTTCACAATTTATGCTTATCATGGTTCAGCAAATCAACGATTGGTTTAGAACCCTAGCACCCTAAGTCCTTAAGCAGAATGAATCTAAATTAAGACTAAAAATGAATGACCTATCATCAATATCACGATATTTCCATGTCCATAGCCATAAAACAATTCATTACCCTAAAAATGAATAACCTAGCAAGAATGACATCATTAAGCGTGTTTTTATAGAACACAGCCAAGGGTATATATAGATGAGCTAAACAGAATAATAAAAACTTAACAAGTAATTTGAAAGGTAGATAGTCACGATTTTTTAGCTTGTTCAAGGGAACAACTGAGCAAGCATGATCACCAAAGTGAAAGAGGTCATATGTGCCGTCACTCTCATATCACAAAGTCAAAACAGCAACCGAATGCAAGGAATGCTAGTGTACGTAGTAGCTTCGTGTCAAGCTACAGTAACGGGTCTCGGCATCCAAATAACCCATTAACTCATTTGTCAGGTGGGTGGGTTTTGTAGACTTGTTACAAGCGCGCCACGGGCATACAAAGCAGGTTAACTACTCGTACATTACGACCACCTAAAAGCAGAAACTCCCAGGAATGTACGCAATTTGGTAGGTTTGGCATTTATGTACTATATGACCTCACAAGAGTCCCGGGTTCACGGGATAATCTGAGTCAATGGCTCGTCTTAGAAACGAGTGTATTTTGCTAGTGTAGTAGCTTCTTGTCAAGCTACAATAACGGACGGGTCAAGGCAGCCATTTATCTACCCCGTTAAGTCATTTGTCAGGAGTTACAAATACTCAGGTGGGTGAGTTTTGTAGACTCGTTACAACGATACTAC